>JASVEL010001717.1:0-213666 GCA_032618575.1 Nicotiana noctiflora
AAAGAATCCAAAAGAAATGAAGAGTTTCCTAAACGAGTTACATAGCCCCTCGTAGATAAATACGGATGTCTCCGTATCGATCGGCGAGGCTCTAAGTAACCGGTGCGTGTCCCGTGACTCCTATGAACCTAGAGCTCCGATACCAACTTGTCACGACCCTAGTTCACCAATCGTGAACATGTCGTGATGGCACCCAGAGTCCCCACGACTAGGTAAGCCTAACACGTTGCGGAATATACAAGCTATGAACACTTAAATGAGAAACAGCGGAAAAATGCATAAAAAGATATGTAATCCGTGCCGCTTGGCACATACATCTGTCAACACAATGTATAAAACACTACCAAGATCCGGAATCTCACGGGTAACACAGACTAACAAGGAAAAATGTTAACTAATGTGTAAAGAGTATCTAACAACGAAAAAAAGGAAAAATGTTAACTAATACTTTTAGAATAGAAGGAAAAGCCTCCGAATCCGCGGACGTAGCAGATCATACCTTGAGGTCTCCCTGAAAGCTGCGGAATCACCTAGTATGAGCCTGTCCTGATGTACCTGGATCTGCACAACAAAAGTGTGCAGAAGAGTAGCATGAGTACACCACGGCGGTACTCGGTAAGTGCCAAGCCTAACCTCGATGGAGTAGTGACGAGGAAGGTCAGGGCCCTACTGAGAAAACAATAATATAATGATGATGATAATAAGAAGCAGTTTAAATGATAATAACTCCGAAATAACAACAATAAAATGATTACTGCAACCGTTTACAATTAAACTAACAACAAGTAACCAACTCAATAAAACAAGTCCAGGACCTGTGGGAATTGAACCCACAATCCCATTGACAGTACCCATGGGTCTCCGGAAATTGAATCCGCAGCCCATGTCTCAATAATAAATCAATAACTCGGGATCTCCGGGAATCGAACCCGCAGTCCCTACAAAAACTCAGGATCTCGGGAATCGAACCCGCAGTCCCAACAAATAACTCAGGATCTCGGGAATCGAACCCACAGTCCCTACAAATAACTCAGGATCTCGGGAATTGAACCCGCAGTCCCTACAAATATCCGGGAATTGAACCCGCAGTCCACAAACACAGCAAATAAAGGAATACACAGAGATAATATAATATGCTTAACTATAACTTCACCGAAAAATAGTGCCAATAATTATCAAGAAGTTCAAATAAGACAATTAGGCAACTAGATAGTTAAATACTACCTAATCATGCTTTTCTAAATACTACCGGGTACAAATATCGAATTAACAGCTAAAAGCAGGAATATCACTCATCGAACGTTTTAAGTAAAGTATGTGTTCAACAACCAGTGCATGTACACGCCTGTCACCTCGCGTACAAGGCATTTAAACTATCACATAATATCCTAGGGGTGAAAGTTCCCCCACACGTGGTTAGACAAGTCACTTACCTCAACTCCGGTACAAAATCGCTAAGAAACAACTCTCTTGCCGCGAATGTCGGCCTCCACAAGTGTAGTATCTGATAAAAATGAATAAAATCACATCAAAATAGGCCAATTGGGAATTACCCAATCAAAACAACTCCAAAAACACCAAAACCCACAAGTTGACAAAACCGGACTGTAACGACCCGGCCCGTCGTTACGGGAATTTACCACCCCGTCAGGTTGCAATTACATGTTTTATTCTTTTATATCAGTGTTAGAGCCTATCGGGTGAGTTAGGAGTGAATTGAATTGAAAATGAAGCAAATAGCATGTTTGAAGGAAGTTTGAATATGGAAAGTCAACCTAGATTTGACTATCAAGTTAAGTGCTCAGAATCAGATTCTGATGATTCGACTAGCTTCGGGAGATCATTTATGACTTAGGAGAGCAATCGGAATTGAATTTGGAGGTCCGGTGTAGTTTTAGGCTTGAATTGGCTAAGGTTAAATTTTGGCGAAATCCGAACGGTAGGTGAGATTTTGATCCGGGAGTCGGAATGGAATTCCGACAGTTGCAGTAGCTCCGTTAGGTGATTTTGGATGTGCCTGCAAAATTTCAGGTCATTCGGACGTTGTTTGGTCGGGTTTTTGATGGAATGTGTAATTTGGAAGTTTTGAAGAAACTTAGGCTTGAATTCGTGTGTAAATGGTGATTTTGATGTTTAGTATGATGTTTTTATGATTGGAACAAGTTTGTATTGTGTTTTGGAGTATGTTGGTGGTTTTCGTTGGGGTCCCGGGGGTCTCGGGATGAATCCGGGGGTCCAAACGGACCATTTTTGGGAAAAATGAGAAGGCTCGTTGCTGTCATAAATGCAGCAGGATTTTGCTCTCTGCGATCGCGGGGAGGGGGACACGATCGCGTAAGGTTAGGGGCTAGACCAATGCGATTGCAGGAGCACCAGTCGCGATCACGTAGAGTTAACCGGGTGGCCCTCGCGATAGCATGAGCATCTACGCGATCGCGTAGAAGAGAAATGGGGTCCAGGGAAATTTGCGCTACGCGATCGCAGGAAGAGAGACGCGATCGCGTGAAGCCGGATGTTTGAACATCGCGATCGCGTGAGGCGAGTCGCGATCGCGTGAGGCCGAATTTTTGAACATCGCGATCGCGTGAGGCGAGTCGCGATCGCGTAGAGCAAACGGGTCCGGCAGTGAATTAAATCACAGAACAGAAGGCTCACGGGTTTATACCCCAAAAACACAATTTTGAGCCCTAGAGAGAAGAAAACTCGAGGAGAACACCTGAGAAATCATCGGGTATTCATCGGAGGTAAGATTCTTGACTCAAAAACATCATTTTATGGTAGAATTAACATCAATCTTCATGAAATTGGGTTGAAATCTTGAAGAAATGTGGCCTAGATATTGAAAACGGGATTTTGAGTTTTGGAAGGCCATTTGAACTCCGATTTTAGTAACTTTTATATGTACGGACTCGTGGCGGGACGAGGGTTCTGGAAATATGAGTTTTGAGATTTTTCGAGATGTGGGCCGGGGCTCGGGTTTTGCCAATTTCGTGATTTTTGATATTTTTCGAGTTCTTTCGATTGGGTTATGTTCCATTAGCCTATTTTGATATATTTGTGCTGATTTGTGCTAGTTTGGACGTGCGTGGATGCCGGTTCGAGGAGCTAAGGCGTCGCGGGCATGAGCTTTCGTCGGTTCGAGGTGGGTAATACTTGTAAATGATGTCCTGAGGGTTAGTAAACCCCGGACTTGCACATCTTAGTGCTGTGTGTTGAGGTGACTTGCACGCCGGATAACGGGCGTGGGGTAGAGCACCATTGGGGATCGTGACTTGGTCCGTCCCGCATAATAAATAATAATATCTAATTGTTAAAATGAATTGGACTAATTATCACGTTTGGGCTTCGTGCCAATTATTTGAATCCTTCAAGGATTGGTATCACTGTTTTGATAACACTGAGCATATTTTATTCTAAATTTAAGGTTTAAAATGGAATTATTGCTATTCAGCATTTTTATAAGGTTATGAAAAACTTGAACAAGGTCTTAATAATATTTTTTTTTGCTGTGAGCTAATATGATATTGTTGCCGTAGGGCTTTCTTGATTATTTGTTAGACTGATTGGGGCCGAGGGCCATATGTTAGGGCATGACATTCATGTGAGCATATGCATACACATGCATGGATCGGACTGCACGCCGCAGTGGTATACGGATCGGGCTGCGCGCCGCAGCAGGTGTGATATTAATATTGTGCTTGGGCTGTAGGAGCCCCTCCGAGTCTGGACACCCCCAGTGAGCACGGGTACCCAAAAGGATCGGGCTACACGCCATAGCGGTCATATGCGTTGCATGGCATACATACATTGGTTTACGTGTACTACGTGGCATAACATTTTAGCACTCATACTTTACTGGCACATGTGCATTTGTTGCTTTATTGACCAAATCTCCTGGTATAAATTGTTAAGGAGTGCTGAGCCCGAGAAGCTGATTTGAGTGTTGACTTGCACTGCTTGAGATTCTCCCAGGTATTGGTATGTTATAATGAAAGAAAGTAGCTAAAACTTTGGATTTCTAAATAATCTACTCACATATGCTGAAAAGGAATAAAATGATAGTGTTTTGAAGTTTTATGATAGTTCTGTATTGTGTAGCAAGAGATAGTGCCTTGCGTGGTTTTCTTCCCTTGAGCATTATTTACTTTTATTACCGCTGAGTTGGAAGTACTCACACCTGACTCCCTGCACCTTGTGTGCAGATCCAGGTACATTACAGCAGAGCTGATTCCATTGCGGCTCGGGAGTGCTTTTGGACAGTCGAGGTAGCTGCCAGCGTTCGCAGGACCTGATTCTCCAGTTTGTCTGTATTTTGTTCTGATCATCCCACACTTGTGTACAGTTATATTCACTATTTACACTTGGTATACTCTGTAGAGGCTCATGACTCTTGACCCTTCGGTCTATGGGAGTTGGCACGTGTTGGGACTTGGTTCCCTGTTTTTAATATATCTATGTTTTGATATATTAATTGGGATAAAGCGAGCTCCTAGCTCCGTTATTGTTATTGAGTGGTCAGGCTGGCCTAGCAGTATGCTTGGCGCCATCACGACCGGATTTGGGGTCGTGACAAGTTGGTATCAAAGCCTAGGTTTACTAGGCCTCATGAGTCTTGAGCCGGTTAGTAGAGTCTTGTGGATCGGTACGGGGACGCCCGTACTTATCCTCGGGAGGCTGCGAACCTTTAGGAAACACTTCACATTTCTTGGAATTCTTATCGTGCGCACTTGATTCAGCTTGAGATATAATTTTTGAAATTCCTTCCACACGTCTGTGTACGCATCGAGCGCTCAGTAATATAATTGCCTTATGTGTAGTAGAACGAGTTCAAACTCAGGAAGACTAAAATGATTATGCTATGTGTATCCTGGTGGAAGGTATTGTGCTGAAATGCTAAATTGAGGCGAGATAGGTGGATTGGTTCTCCCGTGTAATTGAAAGGTAGTTGATATGTGTTATGATTCGAGCAGGTACAACGCATGTTCATGTACCAAATATGATAATATGATTTGTGTAGTATTGAGACTAATGTTGTCGATATGCATTGTGATGTCTTGTCGAGTTGTGAATGTATTGCTAGGATGGTTTTGGTGATTCTCCGGTAGGTGGATAGGCCAATTTACAAAGGGAACTCTGCCGAAATTTTTGGAAAATTTGGGACTTAGAAAAGATTTTGTTACCTAAAGAGGGGGCGTAACTGTTGTGTGTGAATGAATGCAAGAATTGCAAAAGAGTTAATATTTCCGATGATTCGAATCTCCGCCGAAGCTTGTAAATGACTTGAGTTTAATCTAACTAGAACTTTGTGGCATCACTTGAGTAATAATGATATGAGTGGTTGAAAGTGCTTTGATGAATGGCTTCGAGCTAAGTTGGGGAGGTTGCTATTGAACAACTGATTGCACTATTGTGTGCTATGTTGATTCTGTCTCTAAGTATGTTGGGAAATTCTGGTAAAGGTTATGGTGCTTCGTAGATCTAATGAAGTACTAGGGTGTTTTGAACTGCTGTTGGTAAAGAATATTCACCGTATAGAAAAGAAAGATAGCTGATTGTATCTGTAAGTAATCATGTTCTGCGATGTCAGAGTTCTAACAAAACACGAGTGGTTCTACTCAATAGGACAGTTGAATTACAGCTGAATAAGGGTGAATGATGCCCGAGAATGGTTTTGTAGTGTTCAAGATTTTGCTTGTAACAGTCAGGTGCCTTAAATTTTGTGTACGTGGCTAAAGATGGCGGTTTCGTTAGAGAAAAATCAAGACTAGTGTTATATTATGTGAATGATGGGATTCTATGTAACCGTATGGGAAGGTAATGATAACGAATTCAAATCGCAAGAAGTTCTTCGAAATAAAGTATTGTAGAATGTGGTACTTTTGAGAAACATTGAGAGAGTATTTAGTGGCCTATGGGTCTTAGACCGTGTGGTCTTGTGTGCGAGTCTCGTGTGGTAACATGAGTTGATGTATTATGGTACTATAGTAAAGACTAATATGAAATTAGAGATGAATCGGAAAGGAAACTGGGTAAATGGAACGACTTGTTAATAAACCGAAGCGGTATGATAAAGAATACGACTAATTCCTGGTATGTGGTTGAAGTAATAAGTCTTGCAGATATTGTGCAATAAAGCTTTTGAGTGCTGGCAGTCGTGTAACCCGATATGGGTATAATATAGGTATAAGGACTCAGTCCTGGGAGTTAAACTTATGCAACGAATGGGAAGAAATAGTTTGTGATGTGTTTTATCATGGTTTGAAAATGAGTATACTCCTGTCGGTATGCGAAGCGTGGAATGTGTAATGAGTTTTCTTCTATAAGGGATCACAAAAGTCCTTGACTAGTGGAGTGCGCCGATGTTGAGGCGGACGAAAGGGATATGAATTTCCATGTTGTCTTAGTGTAATATGGTATACACGATGTGTTATGAAAAGTTGATAATGGTATATTCTAGGTTTTGAGATGAGTTCATAATATATGGGAAGTCAATAAAATCATTGAGCAGCGCGGACAGCTGCAGGTGATTTAAGAATCGATCTTTCTGGTGATTTAAGAAAATGGTACTGCTATTCTAGTAATTTGGCAGGGTATATGGTGCAAAGAGACAAGGTAATGTAAAGGATAATATTTAGTGGTGTGGTGGTATCCTCTTGTTAGGTTGACATTGATGATTGAGTTGTAAATGGCATAAGGAAGTTTCCGAATGGCTTTTGTGGTATGAATGGACACATGATGTGCGTTATGTATTTGTACGGTGAAGTACGAAATCAGGCATGGTGATTCATGTGATATATATGTGTAGGAGACTTGAAGTTCTCGTTAGTCCGCTTATGCGGTGGTTGTATATCGTGTGTATCGGCACCGTTTTGTGATTATTGGAAATCGGAAGCCCTAGAGGCTCTCTCTTAACTTGATAAGACGAATTTGGATTATGATACTCGATTGCTGACTGGTTGTCATGGGTCGGATTGTCTAGACTAATGTGATATGGACTATGTCGGAAAATGGCACAAATTGCGTAGCAGAGAGCATCAGAGTATGCTCCAACAGAGTAGTTGTACCCAGGACCAGCGGACGGCTGGTAGGCATTGCTTTGTCAGTTGGACCTTAGTGGCGGATGTTAGTGTAGAAGTATCTACCATTGATTAGTTCTGGTATTGAGGAACTTTGTCGGATGCGTTTCTTGTGGCCAAACTTGAGGCTATATATGTTTATTATGATAAGCAACTTGACTCGACGCGTATTTATTTGGCGAGGGTTACTTGGATCGGGTGGCACGCCGCCACAGCTATGGTATCTAGATCGGGTGGCACGTCGCCACGGGTATGTCATTGGAGCGGGTTGCACGCCGCAACAGAATATTGTGAAAATATAGTTAGTTATAAGCTACCTGGTATACAATACTTCCTCGCTTCTAAGGAAAAGACCGTTTTGAGTATCGCTTGGCGAATGGCACATCGGTTGTGTCCTCTCAGGATTTAATAGCGTATGTTAATTGTTTCACCGTGGGTGAGGTTGATTGCTTGGGTTTAAGACCTAGATCTGTGCGTGGCTAACCGTTTTTGAGCTTGGTAACTTGAGGTGCTTCATGAGTAATGGTGTTTGGATAGAATCATGAATTGTGGCAAGGCCACGTGATGTTATGACCTGTCGAGGAGGATTCAGGTACTCTATTTTTATAATGCGAGACGCGATCTCAGTTTTATATTATGATGGCACTGAGGAATTGAACTGCAGCTCTTTTGCCGGAGACAGTTGTCATGAATTGAGTCGTCATGATTCGAGTGTGTGCATACGTTTCTATTGGAGCCTATGTTGTGCTCATCGTGGCTTATGTCGGTGTTGAGGTGTCTTATCATCAGTGCGGTGTGTTATAATCGAAATGACCGTTGGAGTCATTAATGAATACAAGCATATTGGATCTTAGCTTGTTAGAAAGGTAAAAATCGAGGTTTGGCTCCGAAACCTATTGTGGTGCCAATTTTAAAAGGGAAATGGATTCACGAATGGTTGACCTGAGAGATGGGTTCGGTATATCGCGTGCTTCAGCTGCCGGGGGCAGGATATGGAGGTGTTGGAATAAGACTCTTATCTAATGAAAGAGGTTTTCAGCTAGTATTTGGTTATTGTGGCCAGTTGTTGTGATTAGAGACTATCGTCTCGAGTGATGGGGTTGTCGATACATCATATGATCTCACCCGGAGTAGTGAATATGGGTTATTGCAGTGGATTCGAGTGTATCCTGAGTATAGGCATGGGATTAGCATTTGGCATATGAATTCAGAAAGTGCAATGTGATTTATGGTTCAGATGGTGTGTGAAATTTTGACTATATGGTGTTTTCGGACTTATGTGAGATAGGGTAACGTATGATCGTCCGAATATATGCTGGGTAAGGTCATTCAGCTATTAAGTTGGGGAGAATGTAACGACCCGGCCAGTCGTTACAGGAATTTACCACCCCGTCATGTTGCAATTACATGTTTTATGCTTTTATATCGGTGTTAGAGCCTATCGGGTGAGTTAGGAGTGAATTGAATTGAAAATGAAGCAAATAGCATGTTTGAAGGAAGTTTGAATATGGAAAGTCAACCTAGAGTTGACTATCGAGTTAGAGTGCTCGGAATCAGATTCTGATGATTCGACTAGCTTCGGGAGATCATTTATGACTTAGGAGAGCAATCGGAATTGAATTTGGAGGTCCGGTGTAGTTTTAGGCTTGAATTGGCTAAGGTTGAATTTTGGCGAAATCCGAACGGTAGGTGAGATTTTGATCCGGAAGTCGGAATGGAATTCCGACAGTTGCAGTAGCTCCGTTAGGTGATTTTGGATGTGCCTGCAAAATTTCAGGTCATTCGGACGTCGTTTGGTCGGGTTTTTGATGGAATGTGTAATTTGGAAGTTTTGAAGAAACTTAGGCTTGAATTCGTGTGTAAATGGTGATTTTGATGTTTAGTATGGTGTTTTTATGATTGGAACAAGTTCGTATCGTGTTTTGGAGTATGTTGGTGGTTTTCGTTGGGGTCCCGGGGTCTCGGGATGAATCCGGGGGTCCAAACGGACCATTTTTGGAAAAAAATGAGAAGGCTGGTTGCTCTCATAAGTGCAGCAGAATTTTACCCTTCGCGATCGCAGAGATAGGGACGCGATCGCGTAAGGTCAAGAACAGAAGCAACGCGATCGCAGGAGCACGGACGCGATCGCGATCGCGTAGAGTTAACCGGGTGGCCATCGCGATCGCATGAGCATCTACGCGATCGCGTAGAAGAGAAATGGGGTCCAGGGAAAAATGTGCTATGCGATCGCAGGAAGAGAGACACGATCGCGTGAAGCCGGATGTTTGAACATCGCGATCGCGTGAGGCGAGTCGCGATCGCGTGAGGTCGAATTTTTGAACATCGCGATCGCGTGAGGCGAGTCGCGATCGCGTAGAGCAAACGGGTCTGGCAGTGAATTAAATCACAGAACAGAAGGCTCACGGGTTTATACCCCAAAAACACAATTTTGAGCCCTAGAGAGAAGAAAACTCGAGGAGAACACTGAGAAATCATCGGGTATTCGTCGGAGGTAAGATTCTTGACTCAAAAACATCATTTTATGGTAGAATTAACATCAATCTTCATGAAATTGGGTTGAAATCTTGAAGAAATGTGGCCTAGATATTGAAAACGGGATTTTGAGTTTTGGAAGGCCATTTGAACTCCGATTTTAGTAAATTTTATATGTACGGACTCGTGGCGGGACGAGGGTTCTGGAAATATGAGTTTCGAGATTTTTCGAGATGTGGGCCCGAGGCTCGGGTTTTGCCAATTTCGTGATTTTTGATATTTTTCGAGTTCTTTCGATTGGGTTATGTTCCATTAGCCTATTTTGATATATTTGTGCTGATTTGTGCTAGTTTTGACGTGCGTGGATGCCGGTTCGAGGAGCTAAGGCGTCACGGGCATGAGCTTTCGTCGGTTCGAGGTGGGTAATACTTGTAAATGATGTCCCGAGGGTTAATAAACCCCGGACTTGCACATCTTAGTGCTGTTTCGAGCTGACTTGCACGCCGGATAACGGGCGTGGGGTAGAGCACCATTGGGGATCGTGACTTGGTCCGTCCCGCGTAATAAATAATAATACCTAATTGTTAAAATGAATTGGACTAATTATCACGTTTGGGCTTCGTGCCAATTATTTGAATCCTTCAAGGATTGGTATCACTGTTTTGATAACACTAAGCATATTTTATTCTAAATTTAAGGTTTAAAATGGAATTATTGCTATTCAACTTTTTTATAAGGTTATGAAAAACTTGAACAAGGTCTTAATAATTTTTTTTGCTGTGAGCTAATATGATATTGTTGCCGTAGGGCTTTCTTGATTATTTGTTAGATTGATTGGGGCCGAGGGCCATATGTTAGGGCATGACATTCATGTGAGCATATGCATACACATGCATGGATCGGACCGCACGCCGCAGTGGTATACGGATCGGGCTGCACGCCGCAGCAGGTGTGATATTATTATTGTGCTTGGGCTGTAGGAGCCCCTCCGGAGTCTGGACACCCCCAGTGAGCACGGGTACCTAAAAGGATCGGGCTACACGCCGTAGCGGTCATATGCATTGCATGGCATACATACATTGGTTTACGTGTACTACGTGGCATAACATTTTAGCACTCATACTTTACTAGCACATGTGCATTTGTTGCTTTATTGACCAGATCTCCTGGTATAAATTGTTAAGGAGTGCTGAGCCCGAGAGGCTGATTTGAGTGCTGACTTGCACTGCTTGAGATTCTCCCAAGTATTGGTATGTTATAATGAAAGAAAGTAGCTAAAACTTTGGATTTCTAAATAATCTACTCACATATGCTGGAAATGAATAAAATGATAGTGTTTTGAAGTTTAATGATAGTTATGTATTGTGTAGCAAGAGATAGTGCCTTGCGTGATTTTCTTCCCTTCAACATTATTTACTTTTATTACCGCTGAGTTGGAAGTACTCACACCCGACTCCCTGCACCTTGTGTGCAGATCCAGGTACATTACAGCAGAGCTGATTCCATTGCGGCTCGGGAGTGCTTTTGGACAGTCGAGGTAGCTGCCAGCGTTCGCAGGACCTGATTCTCCAGTTTGTCTGTATTTTGTTCTGATCATCCCACACCTGTGCACAGTTATATTCACTATTTACCCTTGGTATACTCTGTAGAGGCTCATGACTCTTGACTCTTCGGTCTATGGGAGTTGGCACGTGTTGGGACTTGGTTCCCTGTTTTTAATATATCTATCACTGTTATGCTTAAATTGGATAAAGTGAGCTTGTGGCTCCGTGGTTATTGTTGATTGGTCGGGCTGGCCTAGCAGTATGCTGGGCGCCATCACGACCGGATTTGGGGTCGTGACACCGACTTTCGGTACGCTTATCGAAAAATCACGAAAATTATATATTTGTGACCCTCGTCTCATTACGAGTCTATGCATATAAAGTTTACTAATTTTGGCCTCCATTTTCCCATTCAAACCTTTGATTTCCTAAGGTTTTGGTCTAGGATGAAAACCCCAATTAATTACCCCAAATTCCTCCATTTTCATGAAAAACTTGCATAATATTATCAACAACAATCATAATTGGAGTCCATAATTGATTACCTGAAGAAACCTCTAGAATTCTACTTCAAAATCGCCCAATTCGCACCTTAAGCCGAGCTCTCAAAGTTTGGAAATGTTTCTAAAATTTTAACCCTTACTGCTCATTAAACCCACGCCTATTTCCGCTTCTGCGGATCCGCTTCCGCGACATTTTGTCGCTTCTGCGAAAAACCAGTCCTTGCTGGCCCAATCCGCTTCTGCGAGCCCAGGGCCGCTTCCGCGAGGCCGCTCCTGCGGACAGCAGTCCGCTCCTGCGGATATTTCCACACCTACGAATACGAGTCCGCTTCTGCGGACTCGCCCAAGCGAACACTCAACCGCTTCTGCGGAACTCCCCAATCCATCTCCTGACCGGTTCTGCGGTCCCATTCTCGCACCCGCGATGTCGCTTATGCGAACAAGGGACCGCCCCTGCGCTCAGGTCCGCTTCCGCGTTCCAATTTCCGCTTCAGCGGACTCGCCTCTGCGGTTCCATTTCCGCAGGGGCGAAAACAACAGAGGCAGAATTCCTAAACCTGCAATTTCCATGTTTTCTCCCGTTTAACCATCCGAAATCACCCCGAGGCCCCCGGGACCTCACCCAAACACACCAACACATCCTAATACCTTATTCGAACTTGTTCCAATCCTCAAAACACGTCTAACAACATCAAAACCCATAATTCACATCGAATTCAAGCCTAAATTTCTTAAAACTTTCCGAATTACACAATCGATCTAAAACCCGACCAAACGACGTCCGAATGACCTGAACATTTGCGAACTTATCCAAAATCACATAACGAAGCTACAGAAATTGTCGGAATTCATTCCGACCCCGGATCAAAATCTCACCTATCGTTCGGATTCGCCAAAATTTCAACCTTCGGCATTTCAAGCCTAATTGAGCTACGGACCTCCAAAATACATTCCGAACGCGCTCCCAACCCCGAAATCACCTAACGGAGCTAATGGAACTATCGGATTTCCGTTCCGAGGTCGTCTTAACACTGTTCCGGCTACGGACCATTTTCTAACTTTAAAGTTCTCATTTAGGGACTAAGTGTCCCAAAATGCTCCAAATTTCAGAACCGGCTCTCCCGGCAAACCACAATAGCATAAATGAACTTAGGGGAATAGTTAAATTGGGGATTGGGGCGTAATTTGTCTAAAACGACCGGCAGGGTCGTTACAACGGCATCTCCTCGCCTCACCGGTTTCCCATTAGGAGTGACTTAGCCTAGGTTATTACTTATAGCATACTTCCATGGCAAACTTGCTCAAATTATTTTTTATAGCATTACTATAACATGATGAAAGCTATAGTATTATAAGATGATTATCAGGAATATAAGAATTTAGCTACGCATAATCATAAATGATTTTACTTGACTTTGTATCTCCTTCGAGTTCGACATATTTTGTTGAATCTTATAGCTTATTTGAGAGAGTATTTTTGAAAGAGAGAATTTTTTATTGATTTGTAATTTTTCTGTTTTCGATGATATGATGATGAGAGATATCTTTTCTTCTATCTTCTTGCTCCTTTATATAGAGGAGTAAGATGACTCTTACTATTCACATATGTCTCTTACTATTCACATCTGACTCTTACTATTCACATCTGACTCTTACTATTCATTGGCCTTTACTATTCATTGGCCTTTACTATTCATGAATAGTAACTTGACTCTTACTATTTACGACTATGACTTCTACGACTCTGACTTTTTTACATAAAAAACAAAGAACTTTACATAAAGAAAAGTAAATATTTCTTTCCGCTTTATCTTTTTTCTCTTTATGTCTCTTTCTGCTTTATCTTCTTTATATCTTGTCGGCTGCTTGGTCTTCTCACATCTTTTCTCTTTGTCTTCTTTTGATCATTTCTTCTTTATGTCTCTTTCTTCTTTTTCTTTACGACTTTCTCGTCTTTTGAGTTATCTTCTACTATCTTCTTCAATTATTCTAACTGGACTTCTGGAATTACATTATCTTCTCCGTGACATTTTGAACATAAATGGTTTGGATATTTTTGGCTGATTATTCTGCAGTATCTTGCTAGTAAATCTTCTGAGATAAATCCTTTCCTTAATGCTCTGGTTGTAGGTTGTCTTTCTGGATTTAATAGAGACATAATCCATTTTTGGATTTCCTCGATATCTGATTGTCGTTGTTCTTTTGAATTTGAATATATTAATAACTAGTCTCTTGAATAATAACTCCAAATAGCATTTCTGTTTAGATAATTATGTGCTAGCTCATTGATAATTGTAGATATTCCAATATTCCTTTTGTTTGCATAAAAGCTGGGTATTTCGCATTTAGGTATTTCTTGTTGTTGTCCTATCTCTTCTGGTATAAGCATATCTTTTGTGAGTCCTATCTTGATTACTTGTATGACTTGTTTTATTTCGTCAAACAATATTTCTGCTAGTGCGGTATAGAATTTTATAAAGAATAGGTTTCCTTTTGTAACTCTTTTGAAATTTATAAATGCCTTGTATAATTCTGGTATAGTTGATATCTCCTCTCCGTCATATGTGTATACTGTACTTAATAGTCCATAACTATAGCATGTTTTTACTAGGTTAGCATTTCTTTTTGGTTGTGCTATTAGCCTATTGTATCAATGTAGCTTTTGGGTTATGAAGTCTTGGGTTGGTTCTCTGGTAGTTTTCGATCTTGGATTGAGGTTTAGATATGTCTGTATTTTGTGAATATTTTCTATATATGATGTGGTTATATGATTGTAAGCTTTCTTTTCTTGGTTTAGGCTTTCTAAATATGATGTCATTTGTGGAGGTACGAATAATTGGTCTTTTGGTATTTTGGGTATGTATGGTTTGTCAAATATTTTGTTCATGTTCGTATTTCTAACTCATTTCTTTGTAGATGAACTTCCTGCAGCTGTAACTGAACAAACGTTATGGGTTTTTAGGTGTTTCCCAACGTCACCTTGTAGCTCTGGAATTTTATAGTCTTCCGATTGACTTATATCCGCATCTTTAGAGTCATGCTGCTGACTTAGATTTTTGGCATCTTCTAGCTTTTGTATTCTTGTTCCCATATTATCTATTTGAGAGGATAATTTCTCAAGGATTGAGATTATATCTTTTGTTGTATCTATTTTTTCAGTTTGTGTAGCTTTGTCTTGATATGTAGTCTGCAATGACATTTTTGTTAGTACTAATTACTTCAATTATAAATGTAAAATTCAGTATATTCAATACAAGCCTTCGTATTTCCTTTGTTGTAACTGAATCTTGTATCTTCCTGGTTAGCCACCATTTTACTTGTGTATTATATGTTCTTATAATAAACTTATTATATACAATATATGGTTCAAATGCCAATAAACATTTATATACTGCATATAATTCTTTTCTATTGATTTCCCATTTTATCTCCGGGTTTGTGAATGTTCCTGAATAATACCTACAATGATGTTCTATTTTTTCTTTATCATACCTGTATTTTAATACTCCTCCATAGCTTTTTTCACTTGCATCCGATTCTACTATATATGTAAATTTTTTATCTTCATCTGGGAAGTATAGTTTTGGTAGATTTTTACATATTTGCTTAACTTTTCTTACTTGTTTTTTATCTTCTTCACTAAAGTGATATTCTATATCCTTTTTTAGATTTTTCTGCAATGGTTTTAAAGTCTCTGCTAATTTTGGTATATATTCTCTTACTTGGTTTACTAATCCTAAAAATGATTGTAATTTCTTTTTTGTATCTAATTGTTCATTTGAATTTATTATCTTTTGTACTATATGAGTTTGCATTTTAATTCCACTTTTATCTATTTCTATTCCTAGAAATTCTATTTGATTTTTCATTATTTCTGCCTTTTTTCTACTTAGGCTTATTCCCGATATTTTTATAATATGTATAAATTTTTCTAATAATTTTATATGCTCATCTTGTGTTTTTGAATATAATAATATATCATCAATGTATATTATGCAATTTTCTAGCTGTTTGAAATAGTTATCCATAAAATGTTGATATCTACCTGGTGCATTTTTATATCCAAAAGGTAACACGTTCCATTCATAAAATCCTTGGGGTACAGTAAATGCTGTTAATTTTTTGGATTATTCTTCTAAGTTTAAGTGGTAAAATCCTGATTTACAATCAAATTTACTAAAATAGTTATATCCTTGGATTTGTCTTATTTTTAGTATTTTATTTGGTATTGGGTAGTTATATGTCTTAGTTTTTGCATTTAGATTTCTATAATCAATAACCATACTACTTTTTCCTCTTTTTTGTTCACTATGTTTATTTACTATAAATGCTGGACTTGTATGTTTACTATTACTTTCTTGTATATAACCTTGTTCTAGTAATTCGTCAATGTGTATTTTAAATTCATTTAAATCTTTGAAATTGTATTTTAAGGGTTTTTGTGTTATTATACTATTTTCATCAATTAGCTCTATTTTTACCTTTGTTTTATGTTTTTCCCAACCTTGTAATGGGTTTTCATTATACAATGGTTCTAGTTTTTCTTGGATTATTTTAACTGTATTTATTGAAAAAATGATTAATTCTATTTTATTAGTATCTTCTTTTTCATTTTCTAATTGTTGGGTTATTTTTTCACTTCCTTTTATCCAATCAGTTGTTTTTCTTTTCTTTTTTAGAACTCTTTTTGCTCCTATTTTTTGTTTACATGGTGTTGTAAACCACCAATGTGTTTTAGTTATTACATGTGGGTATAGTTTATCTAAGAATGGTATTCCTAGTAAAATATCTCTTGTGGGTAATTCAAAATTATATATTTCTTCTATAGTAAGTATTTTATCCCATATTTGTATTTTTATATTTTTTGATTTGTGGGTAATTATGCTTCCTTCGTTATTAAATCCTATTACTGGTAAGGGTGTTCTAAGTTTTTCCCATTTCTCTTCTGGTAGGCAATTATATCTACATAAATTTACTTCTGATCCTGTGTCTATCATAGGTGTGTAGTATCTATTGTAGTATCCTTCCACTATTATTTTTACTAGTATATGTATTTTCATATTTATAATATAGTTCTTTTTATTGTTACTTTCTTATTTTCGTAATGTATGATTAGTTGTTCATTATCTAAGTTGTATGGTTTAACTTTTTCTAGCCATTTTATTCCTAATATAATATTTTTATCTCCATGATATATTTTAAATCTTATTATCATAATTATTCCTCCTATAATTATTTCTTTTTCTGCTATTTCTTCACTAGTTATCATTCCTTTAGGTAATTCGGGGTATAATTTTTCACTAGTTAGTATCTCATCTTCTATGATTAATTCTCTTGTTATATAGTTTTCTTCTTGTCCTGTACTTATTAGTATTAAGTATTTTCTTCCATTCATTACTCCTGTTATGTAATAATGATGATGTTTTATTTCTCCTGGTAATTGCTCTATAAGTTTAGGTATTTTATATCCTACCTTATCTAATTGTAAAGACCCGGCCCGTCGTTACGGTAATTTACCATCCCGTCATGTTGCAATTACATGTTTTATGCTTTTATATCAGTGTTAGAGCCTATCGGGTGAGTTAGGAGTGAATTGAATTGAAAATGAAGCAAATAGCATGTTTGAAGGAAGTTTGAATATGGAAAGTCAACCTAGAGTTGACTATCGAGTTAGAGTGCTCGGAATCGAATTCTGATGATTCGACTAGTTTCGAGGGATCATTTATAACTTAGGAGAGCAATCGGAATTGAATTTGGAGATCCGGTGTAGAAATAGGCTTGAATTGGCTAAGGTTGAATTTTGGCGAAATCCGATCGATAGGTGATATTATGATCCGGGAGTCGGAATGGAATTCCGACAGTTGCAGTAGCTCCGTTACGAGATTTTGGATGTGCCTACAAAATTTTAGGTCATTCGGACGTCGTTTGGTCGGGTTTTTGATGGAATGTGTAATTTGGAAGTTTTGAAGAAACTTAGGCTTAAATCCTTGTGTAATTGGTGATTTTGATGTTTAGGATGGTGTTCTTATGCTTGGAACAAGTTCGTATCGTGTTTTAGAGTATGTTGGTTGTTTTCATTGGGGTCCCGGGGGCCTCGGGGTGAATCCGGACCATCATCCGGGCATTTTGAACTTGGCAAAGTCTGCTGTAAATTGCAGATCTCTGGGCAGGATTTTAGCCTTCGCGTTTGCGAGGGCAAGGCCCACGTTCACGAAGGCCAGATAGGCCAATGCAACGCGTTCGCGTGAGAGTGGGCCGCGTTCGCGAAGGAGAAACAGGTGAAGCCTCGCGTTCGCGTGAGGAACTACGTGTTCGCGTAGAAGAAATCCGGTGGCTGGGGGAAATGAACTTCGCGGACGCGTGATAGGTCGTCGCGTTTGCGATGAAGTAATCTATCAGGCCATCGCGTTTGCGTGAGGGACATCGCGAACGCGTAGAGTTAAAGTCCCAGGCAGTGAGTTTAATTGCAGAACAGAGGGCTCGCGGGTTTCACACCCCAAAACACCATTTTTGAGCCCTAGAGAGAAGAAATCACGGGAAAACGCTGGGAAAATCATCGAGTATTCATCGGGGGTAAGTTTCTTGACTCAAAAACATCATTTTATGGTAGAATTAACATCAATCTTCACGAATTTGGGTAGACATTGTGAAGGATTGTGGCCTAGATATTGAAAATGAAAATTTGGGTTTTGAAAGGCCAATCGAACTCCAATTTTGGTAAATTTTATATGTATGGACTCGTGGCGAGACGAGGATTCTAGAAATATGAGTTTTGAAATTTTTCGAGATGTGGGCCCGAGGCTCGGGTTTTGCAATTTCGTGATTTCTGATATTTTTCGAGTTCTTTCGATTGGGTGATGTTCCATTAGCCTATTTTGATATATTTGTGCTGATTTGTGCTAGTTTTGACGTACGTGGATGCCGGTTTGAGGAGCTAAGGCATCGCGGGCATGAGCTTTCGTCGGTTCGAGATGGGTAATACTTGTAAATGATGTCCTGAGGGTTAGTAAACCCCGGACTTGCACATCTTAGTGTTGTGTCGAGGTGACTTGCACGCCGGATAACGGGCGTGGGGTAGAGCACCATTGGGGATTGTGACTTGGTCCGTCCCGCGTAATAAATAATAACACCTAATTGTCGAAATGAATTGGACTAATTATCATGTTTGGGCTTCGTGCCAATTATTTGAATCCTTCAGGGATTGGTATCACTGTTTTGATAACACTGTGCATATTTTATTCCAAATTTAAGGTTTAAAATGGTATTTTGCTATTCCGCATTTTTATAAGGTTATGAAAAACTTGAACAAGGTCTTAATAACATTTTTTAGCTATGAGCTAATATGATATTGTTGCCCGTAGGGCTTTCTTGATTATTTGTTAGAGTTATGGGGGCCGAGGGCCATATGTTAGGGCATGACATTTTATGTGAGCATATGCATACACATGCATGGATCGGACTGCACGCCGCAGTGGTATACGGATCGGGCTGCGCGCCGCAGCAGGTGTGATATTAATATTGTGCTTGGGCTGTAGGAGCCCCTCCGGAGTCTGAACCCCCACAGTGAGCACGGGTACCCAAATTGGATCGGGCTACACGCCGTAGCGGTCATATGCATTGCATGGCATACATACATTGGTTTACGTGTACTACGTGGCATAACATTTAGCACTCATACATTATTGGCACACATGCATTAGTTGCCTTATTGACCAGATCTCCTGGTGCAAATTGATAAGGAGTGCTGAGCCCGAGAGGCTGATTTGAGTGCGGACTTGCACTGGTTGAGATTGTATCCAGGTATTGGTATATTATTATGAAAGAAAGTAGCTAAAAATTGAGATTTCTAAATAATCTACTCACATATGTTTGAAAGGAATAAAAAGATAGTTTCTGTATTGTGTAGCATGAGATAGTGCCTATCGTGGTTTTCTTCCCTTCGGCATTATTTACTTTTATTACTGCTGAGTTGGAAGTACTCACACCCGACTCCCTGCACCTTGTGTGCAGATCCAGGTACATCACAGTGGAGCTGATTCTATTGCGGCTCGGGAGTGCTTTTGGACAATCGAGGTAGCTGCCAGCGTTCGCAGGACCTGATTCTCCAGCTTGTCTATATTTTTGTTCTGACCATCCCACACTTGTGCTCAGTTATATTCACTATTTACACTTTGTATACTCTGTAGAGGCTCATGACTCTTGACCCTTCGGTCTATGGGAGTTGGCACATGTTGGGACTTGGTTCCTTGTCTTTAATATATCTATTATTGTTGTGCTTAAATTGGATAAAGTGAGCTCGTGGCTCCGTGATTATTGTTGATTGGTCGGGCTGGCCTAGCAGTGTGCTGGGCGCCATCATGATCGGATTTGGGGTCGTGACAAGTTGGTATCAGAGCCTAGGTTTACTAGGCCTCGTGAGTCTTGAGCCGGTTAGTAGAGTCTTGTGGATCGGTACGGGGACGCCTGTACTTATCCTCGGGAGGCTGCGAACCTTTAGGAAACACTTCACATTTCTTGGAATTCTTATCGTGCGCACTTGATTCAGCTTGAGATATAATTTTTAAATTCCTTCCGCACGTCTGTGTACGCATCGAGCGCTCAGTAATATAACTGCCTTGAGGGCTTGTGATTCCCTGATCGAGGGGCGAGATATAATCTCCATGAGTTCATGTTGGGCCAGTCGGGAGGACTTGAGGCCGGATCCTTGTCTATGGCTTGAGCACCAATGTATTAATTTTGCGAGTCGGTATTATGAAGTTCATACGATCAGTACTGATCCTTATTGTGCAAATGGCAGTTTGATAATGGGAGAGCTGTAAGGTATTCAGTTCTTATTGTGATTTGATATGTAGCCCTAGCTATGGGCGTGAGAAATAATTATCATATCTCGTAATTTGAAGGTAAAGTGCCTTATGTGTAGTGGAACGAGTTTAAACTCAGGAAGAATAAAGTGATTTTGATATCTGTTATGATTCGAGCAGGTACAACGCATGTTCAAGTATAAATTGTGATAATATGATTCGTATAGTATTGAGATTTAATGTTGTTGAAATACATTGTGATATCTTGTTGAGTTGTGGATGTATTGTTAGAATGGTTTGGTGATTCTCTGGCAGGTGGATAGGCCAATTTACAAAGGAAACTCTGCCGAAATTTTTGAAAAATTTGGGACTTAGAAAAGATTTTTGTCACCTAAAGAGTGGGCTTAACTGTTGTGTGTGAATGAATGCAAGAATTCCAAAAGAGTTAATATTTCTGATGGTTCGAATCTCCACCGAAGCTTGTAAATGACTTGAGTTTAATCTCATCTTAACATTGTGGCATCATTTGAGTAAGAATGCTATGAGTGGCTAAAAGTGCTTAGAAGTATGGCTCCAAGCCAAGTTGGGGAGGTTGTTATTGATTAATTGATGGCATTATTGTGTGCTATGTTGATTCTGTCTCTAAGTATGTTGGGAAATTCTGGTAAAGGTTATGGTGCTTCGTAGATCTGATGAAGTACTAGGGTGTTTTGAACTGTTGTTGGTAAAGAATATTCACCGTACAGAAAATAAAGATAGCTGATTGTATCTGTAAGTAATCATGTTCTGCGATGTCAAAGTTCTAACAAAAAACGAGTGGTTCTACTCAATAGGACAGTTGAATTACAGCTGAATAAGGGTGAATGATGCCCGAGAATGGTTTTGCAGTGTTCAAGATTTTGCTTATAACAGTCAGGTGCCTTAAGATTTGTGTATATGGCTAAAGATGGCGGTTTCGTTAGAGAAGATCAAGGCTTGTGTTATATCATGTGAATGATGGGATTCTAGGTATCCGTATTGGGAAGTAATGATAACAATTTAAAAATCGCGAGAAGTTCATCAAAATAAAGTGTGGTAGAATGTGGTACTTTTGGGAAACATTGAGAGAGTATTCGGTGGCCTATGGGTCTTAGACCGTGTGGTCTTGTGTACGAGCCTTGTGCGGTAAAAAGGGGTTGAGGCATTGTCGTACTACAGTAAAGACTGATATGAAATTAATGATGAATCAGAAAGGAAACTGGGTAAATGGAACAACTTGTTAATAAACCAGAATGGTATAAAAAGGAATACGATTGATTCCTGGTATGTGGTTGAAGTAATGAGTCTTGCAGACATTGTGCAGCAAAGCTCTTGAGTGTTGGCAGTTGTGTAACTTGATATGGGTATAAGGACTCAATCCTGGCAGTTAAACTTATGCAACGAATGGGAATGAAGAGTTTGTGATGTGTTTTATCATGGTTTGAAAATGAGTATACTCCTGTCGGTATGCGAAGCGTGGAATGTGTAATGAGTTTTCTTCTATATGGGATCACGAAAGTCCTTGACTAGTTGAGTGCGTCGATGTTGAGGCGGAGGAAAGGGATATGAATTTCCATGTTGTCTTAGTGTGATATGGTATACACGATGTGTTACGAAAAGTTGATAATGGTATATTCTAAGTTTTGAGATTAGTTCATAATATATGAGAAGTCAATAAAATTATTGAGTAGCGCGGACAGCTGCAGGTGAATTAAGAATCGATCTTTCTGATGATTTAAGAAAATGGTACTGCTATTCTCGTAATTTGGCAGGGAATATGGTCCAAAAAGGGCCAGGTAATATAAACTGATAATATTTAGTGGTGTGGTGGTATCCTCTTGTTAGATTGACATTGATGATTGGGTTGTAGACGGCATAAGGAAATTTCTGAATGACTTTCATAGTATGAATGGACGCTTGATGTGCGTTATGTAATTGTATGGAGAAGTACAAAATTAGGCATGGTGATTCATGTGTTATATATGTGTTGGAGACTTGAAGTCCTCGTTAGTCCGCATATGCAGTGGTTGTATATCGTGTGCATCGGCACCGTTTTGTGAATTATTGGAAATCGGAAGCCCTAGAGGCTCTCTCTTAACTTGATAAGACGAATTCGGATTAAAGATACCTTATTTCAGACTAGTTGTCATGGGTCAGGTTGTCTAGACTAATGTGATATGGACTATGTCGGAAAATGGCACAAATTGCATAGCAGAGAGCATCGGGGTATGCTCCAACAGAGTAGTTGTACCCAGGACCAGCGGACGGCTGGTAGGCAATGCCTTGTCAGTTGGATCTTAGTGGCGGATGTCAGGGAAGAGGTATCTACCATTGCTTTAGTTCCAGTATTGAGAAACGTTGTCAGATGCGTTTCATGTGGCCGAGCTTGAGGTTATATGTATATATATGTTTGCTATAATGAGAAAATTCGACTCGATATGCATTTCCTTTCGTGAGATTTATGCGTGGATCGGGTGGCATGCCGCCACGGGTTATTTGGATCGGGTGGCACGCCGCCACAGGTATGGTATCTGGATCAGGTGGCACGCCGCCACGGGTATGTCGTTGGAGTAGGTTGCACACCGCAACAGAATATTGTGAAAATATAGTTAGTTATATGCTACCTGGTATACAATACTTCCTTGCTTATGAGGAAAATACCGTTTTGAGTATCGCTTGGAGAATGGCACATCGGTTGTGTCCTTTCAGGATTTAATAGCATACATTAATTGTTTCACCTTAGGGTGAGGTTGATTGCTTGGGTTCAAGACCTAGATCTGTGCATGGCTAACCGTTTTGAGCTTAGTGGCTTGAGGTGCTTCATGAGTAATAATGTTGGGATAGAATCACGAATCACGGCAAGGCTACGTGATGTTATGACCTCTCGAGGAGGATTCAGGTACTCTTATTTCTATAACGCGAGACGTGATCTCAGTTCTATGTTATGATGGCACAGAGGAATTGAATTGCAGCTCTATTTGCTGGAGACAGTTGTCATGAATTGAGTTGTCATGATTCGAGTGTGTGCATACGTTTCTATTGGAGCCTATGTTGTGCTCGTTGTGGCTTAGGCCGGTGTTGAGGTGTTTATCACCGGTGCGGTGTGTTATAATCGAAATGACCGTTGGAGTCATTAATGAATACGAGCATATTGGATCTTAGCTTGTTAGAAAGGTAAAAATCGAGGTTTGGCTCCGAAATCTATTGTGGTATCAGTTTTAAAAGGGAAATGGATTCACGAATGGTTGACCTGAGAGATGGGTTCGGTATATCGCGTGCTTCAGCTGCCGGGGGGCAGGATATGGAGGTGTTGGAATAAGACTCTATCTAATGAAAGAGGTTTTCACCTAGTATTTGGTGATTGTGGCCAGTTGTTGTGATTAGAGACTATCGTCTCGAGTGATTGGGTTGTTGATACATCATATGATCTCACCCGGAGTAGTGAATATGGGTTATTGTAGTGGATTCGAGTGTATCCTGAGTAAAGGCATGGGATTAGCATTTGACATATGATTTCAGAAAGTGCAATGTGATTTATGGTTCAAATGGTCTGTGAAATTCTGACTATATGGTGTTTACGGACTTATGTGAGATATGGTGACGTGTGATCGCCCGGATATATACTTGGCAAGGTCATTCGGCTATTGGGTTGCTTCTAGTACAACTCTGAGTCCGCTCGAGGACGAGCGATTATTAAGTTGGGGAGAATGTAATGACCCAGCCCGTCGTTACGGGAATTTACCACCCCGTCATGTTGCAATTACATGTTTTATGCTTTTATATCAGTGTTAGAGCCTATTGGGTGAGTTAGGGGTGAATTGAATTGAAAATGAAGCAAATAGCATGTTTGAAGGAAGTTTGAATATGGAAAGTCAACCTAGAGTTTACTATCGAGTTAGAGTGCTCGGAATCGAATTTTGATGATTCGACTAGTTTCGAGGGATCATTTATGACTTAGGAGAGCAATCAGAATTGAATTTGGAGATCCGGTGTAGAAATAGGCTTGAATTGGCTAAGGTTGAATTTTGGTGAAATCCGATTGATAGGTGATATTCTGATCCGGGAGTCGGAATGGAATTCCGACAGTTGCAATAGCTCTGTTACGTGATTTTGGATGTGCCTGCAAAATTTCAGGTCATTCGGACGTCGTTTGGTCGGGTTTTTGATGGAATGTCTAATTTGGAAGTTTTGAAGAAACTTAGGCTTGAATCCGTGTGTAATTGGTGATTTTGATGTTTAGGATGGTGTTCTTATGCTTGGAACAAGTTCGTATCGTGTTTTGGAGTATGTTGGTTGTTTTCGTTGGGGTCCCGGAGGCCTCGGGGTGAATCCGGACCATTATCCGGGCATTTTGAACTTGGCAAAGTCTGCTGTAAATTGCAGATCTCTGGGTAGGATTTTAGCCTTCGCGTTCGCGAGGGCAAGGCCCGCGTTCGCGAAGGCCAGATAGGCCAATGCAACGCGTTCGCGTGAGAGTGGGCCCCGTTCGCGAAGGAGAAACAGGTGAAGCCTCGCGTTCGCGTAGAAGAAATCCGGTGGCTGGGGGAAATGAACTTCGCGGACGCGTGATAGGTCGTCGCATTCGCGATGAAGTAATCGATCAGGCCATCGCGTTCGCGTGAGGGACATCGTGAACGCATAGAGTTAAAGTCCCAGGCAGTGAGTTTAATTGCAGAACAGAGGGCTCGTTTCACACCCCAAAACACCATTTTTGAGCCCTAGAGAGAAGAAATCACGGGAAAACGCTGGGAAATCATCGGGTATTCATCGGGGGTAAGTTTCTTGACTCACAAACATCATTTTATGGTAGATGTAGCATCAATCTTCATGAATTTGGGTAGAAATTGTGAAGGATTGTGGCCTAGATATTGAAAACGAAAATTTGGGTTTTGAAAGGCCAATCGAACTCCGATTTTGGTAAATTTTATATGTATGGACTCATGGCGAGACGAGGATTCTGGAAATATGAGTTTTGAAATGTTTCGAGATGTGGGCCCGGGGCTCGGGTTTTGCAATTTCGTGATTTCTCATATTTTTCGAGTTCTTTCGATTGGGTGATGTTCCATTAGCCTATTTTGATATATTTGTGCTGATTTGTGCTAGTTTTGACGTATGTGGATGCCGGTTCGAGGAGCTAAGGCGTCGCGGGCATGAGCTTTCGTCGGTTCGAGGTGGGTAATACTTGTAAATGATGTCCTGAGGGTTAGTAAACCCCGGACTTGCACATCTTAGTGCTGTGTCGAGGTGACTTGCACGCCGCATAACGGGCGTGGGGTAGAGCACCATTGGGGATTGTGACTTGGTCCGTCCCGCGTAATAAATAATAACACCTAATTGTCAAAATGAATTGGACTAATTATCATGTTTGGGCTTCGTGCCAATTATTTGAATCCTTCAGGGATTGGTATCACTATCTTGATAACACTGTGCATATTTTATTCTAAATTTAAGGTTTTAAATGGTATTTTGCTATTGAGCATTTTTATAAGGTTATGAAAAACTTGAACAAGGTCTTAATAACATTTTTGCTGTGAACTAATATGATATTGTTGCCCGTAGGGTTTTCTTGATTATTTGCCCGTTACCTTGCATTTACATATCTTATGCTTTTATATCAGTATTAGAGTATATCGGGTGAGTTAGGAGTAATTTGGATTGAAAATGAAACAAATAGCATGTTTGAAGGAAGCTTGAATATGGGAAGTCAACCAAGAGTTGACTATTGAGTTAGAGTGCTCGGAACCGGATTCCTGATGATTCGACTAGTTCCGGGGATCATTTATGACTTAGGAGAACAATCGGAATTGAATTCGGAGGTCCGGTGTAGTTTTAGGCTTGAATTGGCGAAGGTTGAATTTTGGCGAAAACCGGATGGTAGGTGATATTTTGATACGAGGGTCGGAATGGAATTCCGACAATTTTTGTAGCTTCGTTATGTGATTTTGGATATGTCTGCAAATTTTTAGGTCATTCGGACATCGTTTGATCGGGTTTTGGATTGAATGTTAGTTTTGAAAGTTTTGAAGAAACTTAGGCTTGAATTTGTGAGTAAATGGTGATTTTGATGTTTAGTATGGTGTTTTTATGATTGGAACAAGTCCGTATCATGTTTTGGAGTACGTTGGTGGTTTTCGTTGGGGTCCGGGGGCCTCGGGATGATTTCGGACCATCAACCGGGCATTTGGACTTGGCAAAAATCTGCAGAAAAACTGCAGGTTCTTTCCAGGCATTTAAGCCTTCGCATTCGCGTGGCATGGGACGCGTTCGCGAAGGTCAGGCGAATCAATGCATCGCGTTCGCGGTCGGGGTGTGGCGTTCGCGTAGGCCAGGGGTGTTGTGCATCGCGATCGCGTTCCTGGTGTCACGTTCGCGTAGGTTCGTGGGAGTGTGCTTCGCGTTCGCGGGAGGTGTATCGCGAACGCGTAGAAGGAATTTGGGCGACTGGGAGTTTGAGCATCGCGAACGCGTGATTGGCATCGCGTTCGCGAAGGGTAGCTGGAAGTTGAGCATCGCGAACGCGTGGAAGGCGTCGCGTTCGCGAAGAGTAAGAGGGAGTTGGGCATTGCGAACGCGTGAGAGCTCACGCGAACGCGTAGAGCAAATTGCTCTGGCAGTGAATAAAATCACAAAATAGATGGGTCGCGGGTTTATACCCCAAAAACACAATTTTGAGCCCTAGATAGAAGAAAACTCGAGGAAATCACTGAGAAATCATCGGGTATTCGTAGGAGGTAAGATTCTTGACTCAAAAACATCATTTTATGGTAGAATTAACATCAATCTTCATGAATTTGGGTAGAATTTTGAAGAATTGTGGCCTAAGTATTGAAAACGGGATTTTTGGATTTTGAAGGCCATTTGAACTCCGATTTCGATAAATTTTATATGCACGGACTCGTGGCGAGACGAGGGTCGCGTTGGTACTAATTTCGGAATTTTCCGAGTAGTGGGCCCGGGGTCGGGTTTTACCAACTTAGTGTATTTATGCGAATATCATGTAAATTGAAATGGGTTATGATTCTTTGACCCGTATTTGATATAATTATTGTGGTTTGACTAGATTCTACGCACGAGGGAGCTAAATTCAAAGGAAAAGGCATCGCGGACAAGTCTACGACCGGCTAGAGGTGAGTAGTTTGCGTATATGGTAGCCTGAGGGTTCGAAACCCCGGCTTAGCACATTGTGACGCTAGTAGGCGTGGCTCGCACACCGTGGCAGGTGCGGGATTGATTGTGATTGGGGATTGAGACTTGGTCCATCCCGGAATGAATAATATGTTATTAGTGTTGGAAATACACTGTATTTGATATATTTGTGGGCTGTAAGCCTTGTTTGGGGCCTTGTGCCGACCTGTAGTGTCCTTAGAGGACAATAATTAGGTGATAGCTATAATTGCTTAAATCACTGATCTCAGTCCTGGAAATTGAAATCACACTTTTGAAATGCTAAGTCACCGGCTTTTGGAAATTTAATAAAGTTAAAGTATTTTTCATAAATTATGAATTGAAAACTGGAATTAAGAAAAATTAACTGTTTTGTGACTTATTTGCTTATTATGGAGTGAGTATGGATCGGGCTGCATGCCGCAGTGGTTAATATGAGGATCGGGCTGCACGCCGCAGCAGTATTGCGCTTGGGCTGTAGGAGCCCCTCCGGAGTCTGTACACACCCCCAGTGAGCGCCGTCGACGTTAAATTGGATCGGGCTACACGCCGTAGCGGTTATGTGCATTGCATTGCATCTTTATCTCCTGAATTATTCAATGGTAGCTGTATTGTACCGTTGATGCTAGTTCGTAGGAGATTCGGACTGTAGTTTAGCTTCATATTGTGGTATTCTGTGGATTTCCTACTTTCAGTCGCTTTTATATATTTATTACTCACTGAGTACTTAGTACTCACCCCTACTCCCCTGCACCTTTTGTGTGCAGACTCAGGTACTCAGGAGCTGTAGACAGGCATTTCCAGTGTTTGCGGTGTCATATCGAGTTGCTGAGGTAGCTGCCTACGTTCGCAGAACCTAGCTTCTCCTCTCCTTTCCAGATGTTATTTGTATTTTGTATTCAGACTTGAGTATTTCTATACAGTACTCTCTATTCTTGTTGGGTTTTGTTAGAGGCTCTAGACTTGTGACTCCGGATCTTTGGGAGTGTCAGTAGTTTATTCATTTCTATTATTATTGGAGTTCTTAAACTCATATATTTTTCTTGGAATGTCCATTTGGGACTGATAGTCGTTGTGATAAGTAATAGTTGGTCTAGCTGGCCTAGCTTAATTGTTGGGCGCCATCACGACCGGATTTGGGTCGTGACAAGTTGGTATCAGAGCCTAGGTTATTAGGACTCGCGAGTCATGAGCCGGTTTAGTAGGCTTTCGCGGATCGGTACGTAGACGTCCGTATCTATCCTCGAAGGGCTACAGAAACTTTAGGAAAAATCTCATTTTCTTGGATTCATATCGTGCAATTTGTGTTGTCATGAAATTAAAATTTTCCATGTTCCATTCTCTCGCAGATGGCGAGAACATGAGCTAACGGACGTGGCGGACGACCACCATTGGCACCCAGAGGCCGTGGTCGTGGTAAAGGTAGGGCAGCAGTACCAGCACCTGCTGACCCACCAGCTGACCAGACTCAGGGTCAGATTCCTGCACCAGTGGCCCAGACTCAGGACCAGATTCCAGCGGCAGGCGCTCCGGCAACTCAGGTTCAGGCATCGGCAGTGCCCATTGTCATACCAGGTCTTCAGGAGACCTTGGCTCAGATCTTATCAGTGTGCACAGGCTTGGCTCAGGTAGTTGCAGCTACTGCTGCAGTATCTTCTTCACAGGCAGAGGGAGGGAATCAGACCCCCGTGGCTCACACACCCGAGCCAGTTCAGCCAGTTGCGCCCGTTGCACCAGCTCCTGCCTATATGGTTCCAGCTATGCCTGATGATGAGCAACGTCGTTTGGAGAGATTTAAGATGCTACAACCTCCAACATTCAGTGGTGCTGAGGGCGAGGACGCCCTGGATTTTCTTGATAGATGTCAGCGCATGCTTCGCACCGCGGGTATTCTAGAGTCCAGCGGTGTTTCATTCACCACTTTTCGGTTCACAGGTGCAGCATTTCAGTGGTGGGAGGATTTCGAGAGGCGTAGGCCCGCTGGGGCAGTGCCCCTCACTTGGCAGCAGTTCTCCGCGGTATTTTTGGAGAAGTACGTGCCTTAGTCTCAGAGAGAGGAGCTGCGACGTCAGTTCGAGTGCTTGAAGCAGGGAGAGATGACGGTTAATCAGTACGAGATGAGATTCACACGGTTGGCCCGTCATGCCATGTGGATGGTTCCTACAGACAGAGAGAGGATTCGGAGATTTATCGATGGCCTTATTTATCCCATTCGCATATTGATGACTAGGGAGAGAGTTTTGGCAGTTACCTTTGAGGAGGTGGTTGATGCTGCCCGTCATATTGAGACAGATCGCCGCAGAGAGCGGGAGGAGAGAGAGGCTAAGAAGCCTCGTGGTACTGGCAGTTACAGTGGTGCTCCGTCTAGGGGCCAATCTCAGCATAGCAGAGGTCGTTCTTTCAGGTCTCATCAGTCTGGACGAGCAGAGTCCAGTGGGGTTTCATTAGATCGTGGTCGTCAGGGCCATCAGGGTTATCAGGGTCAGCAGAGCCATCAGGGTTATCAGGGTCAGCAGAACCGTCAGCAGAGTCAGCCTGCACTGAGTGCTCTTCCAGCTCAGAGCTCTGCTCCTGCTTCCTTAGCACAGGGTTCATCTGTAGCGAGGGGTCCTGGGCCATATCGGGAGAGAGTGTCCTCAGTGGCTTCGTAAGCGGTCTCAGCAGAGGGATCAGCCCTCGTCTTCTACTCCCGTTTTTTCGGCACCAGCACAATCGGCTAGGACTGGTGGCCAGGTATCCAGAGGTCGCCCTAGGGGTGAGGATCGTACTGGTGGAGGCCAAGCTCGTTTCTATGCTCTTCCGGATAGGAAGGATGCTAGTGCTTCAGATGCGGTTATTTCAGGTATTATCTCAGTCTGCCACAGGGATGCTTCCGTCTTATTTGATCCCGGATCCACCTATTCTTATGTCTCTACTTATTTTGCACATCATTTGGGTATGACCCGTGGTATTCTTGCTTTGCCCGTACATGTGTCTACCCCGGTGGGGGATACTGTTATTGTGGATCAGGTATATCGATCCTGTATTATTACTATTGGGGGTCTGGAGACCCGAGTTGATCTATTACCATTGGGCATGGTAGATTTTGATGTAATTCTAGGCATGGATTGGCTATCTCCTTACCATGCGATTATGGACTGTCATGCCAAGACAGTCACACTAGCTATTCCAGGTAATCCGAGGATCGAGTGGCGTGGCTTGACTGATTATGTGTCCGACAGGGTGATTTCTTATATAAAGGCCAACGAATGATTGGCAAGGGTTGTTTATCTTATTTGGCCTTCATTAGAAATGTTGAGGCTGAGACACCCAGTCTTGATTCGGTCCCCATTGTGAGGGAGTTTCCGGATGTATTTCCAGCAGACCTGCAGGGCATGCCGCTAGACAGAGATATCGATTTTGGTATTGACTTGGTGCCGGGCACTCAGCCCATTTTTATTCCTCCCTATCGCATGGCACCAGCAGAGTTAAAAGAATTGAAAGAACAGCTTCAGGAACTCTTAGATAAGGCTTTCATTCGTCCGAGTGTGTCACCTTGGGGTGCACCGGTGTTGTTCGTGAAGAAGAAAGATGGCACAATGAGAATGTGCATTGATTACAGGCAGCTAAACAAGGTAACAGTGAAGAATAAATACCCATTACCTCGTATTGAGGACCTATTTGATCAACTCCAGGGAGCTAGTGTATTTTCTAAGATTGATCTTCGATCGGGCTATCATCAGTTGAAGATTAGGGACTCGGATATTATGAAGACAGCGTTCAGGACGCGATATGGGCACTACGAGTTCCTGGTGATGTCTTTCGGGTTGACTAATGCCCCAACTGCATTCATGCACTTGATGAATAGTGTATTTTGGCCGTACCTTGATTCTTTTGTGATTGTGTTTATTGATGATATTCTAGTGTATTCACGCAGCCAGGAGGAGCATGCACAGCGTTTGAGGGTGGTATTGCAGAGGTTGAGTGAAGAGAAGCTCTATGCGAAATTCACTAAGTGTGAGTTCTGGCTTGATACTGTGGGTTTTCTGGGACATGTAGTGTCTAGTGATGGTATTCGGGTTGATCCACAGAAGGTTGAGGCAGTGCAGAATTGGCCCAGACCTTCCTCAGCTAAAGAGATTCGGAGTTTTCTTGGCTTGGCAGGCTATTATCGCCGGTTTGTCCAGGGTTTCTCATCTATTGCTTCACCGTTGACTAAGTTGACACAGAAGAATGCTCCATTTGTGTGGTCTGATGAATGTGAGGAGAGCTTTCAGAAGCTCAAGGAGGCTTTGACCACGGCTCCAGTACTTGTGTTACCATCGGCCTCAGGGTCATATACGGTGTATTGTGATGCTTCCAGAGTTGGACTCGGTTGTGTGTTGATGCAGGAGGGTAGAGTTATTGCATATGCTTCTCGTCAGCTAAAGCCCCACGAGAAGAACTACCCTGTTCATGATTTGGAGTTAGCTGCTATTGTTGATGCCTTGAAGATTTGGAGGAATTACCTATATGGTGTATCTTGTGATGTATATACAGACCACCGCAGCCTTTAGCATTTGTTTAAGCAGAAAGATCTAAATTTGAGGCAGCGGAGATGGCTTGAGTTGCTTAAAGACTATGATATTACTATTTTGTATCATCCCGGGAAAGCCAATGTAATGGCTGATGCATTGAGCCGGAAGGCTATTAGTATGGGCAGTTTGGCGTATATTCCGGTTGGGGAGAGACCCCTAGCAGTTGATGTTCAGGCGTTAGCTAATCAGATGGTAAGGCTGGATATTTCTGAGCCCAAGTCGGGTGATGGCTTGTGTAGTAGCTCGTTCTTCCTTATATGATCGTATCCGAGAGCGCCAGTATGATGATCCACACTTACTTGTCCTTAAGGACAGAGTTCAGCATGATGATGCCAGAGATGTCACTATTGATAGTGATGGTGTATTGCGGATGCAGGGCCGGATATGCGTGCCCAATGTTGATGGCCTTCGTGAGTTGATATTGGAGGAAGCCCACAGCTCGCGGTATTCTATTCATCCAGGAGCCGCGAAGATGTACCAGGATTTGAAGCAGCATTTCTGGTGGAGAAAGATGAAGAAAGATATTGTAAACCATGTGGCTCGGTGTCTAAATTGTCAGCAGGTCAAGTACGAGCATCAGAGACCTGGTGGTGTATTTCAGCGTATTGATATTCCTGAGTGGAAGTGGGAAAGGATAACTATGGACTTTGTCAGTGGACTCCCTCGGACAGCGAGGAAGTTTGATTCAGTTTGGGTGGTGGTGGATAGGTTGACCAAGTCAGCTCACTTCATCCCAGTGTGTACTACTTATTCCTCAGAGTGGTTGGCAGAGATATTCATCCGTGAGATAGTGAGATTGCATGGAGTTCCCTTTTCTATTATATCAGATAGAGGTACCCAGTTCACTTCTCAGTTCTGGAGGACATTTCAGCGAGAGTTGGGTTCACAGGTAGAGCTGAGCACAGCATTTCATCCACAAACGGATGGGCAGTCTGAGCGTACTATTCAGATATTGGAGGACATGTTGCGTGCTTGTGTCATTGATTTCGGTGGTTCGTGGGCTGATTATTTGCCTTTGGCGGAGTTTGCTTATAATAATAGCTATCAGTCCAGCATTCAGATGGCACCGTATGAAGCTTTATATGGGAGACGGTGTAGATCTCCCGTCGGTTGGTTCGAGCCCGGCGAGGCTAGGTTGTTAGGGACAGAGTTAGTCCAAGATGCCCTAGACAAGGTAAAGGTGATTCAGGAAAGACTTCGCACAGCTCAGTCTCGTCAGAAGAGTTATGCAGACCGGAAGGTCCGAGATGTGTCTTATTCAGTAGGTGAGAAGGTGTTACTGAAGGTTTCGCCTATGAAGGGTGTTATGAGGTTTGGAAAGAAAGGGAAGTTGAGCCCAAGGTTTATTAGACCTTTTGAGGGGCTTAGGAAAGTTGGGGAGGTGGCTTATATGCTTGCTTTGCCACCCAGTTTGTCGGGAGTTCACCCGGTGTTCCATGTATCTATGCTCGGAAGTATGTCGGAGACCCGTCTCATGTGTTGGACTTCAGCACGATACAGCTAGATGAGGATTTGACTTATGATGTGGAACCGGTAGCCATTTTGGGTTGACAGGTTCGCAAACTGAGATCTAAGGACATAGCTTCAGTAAAAGTGCAGTGGAGAGGTCGTCCCGTGGAAGAAGCAACTTGGGAGACCGAGCAAGAAATGCGAAGTAGATATCCACACTTGTTTGATACTCCGGGTATGTTTCTTAACCCGCTCGCGGACGAGCGTTTGTTTAAGTTGGGGAGAATGTAACGACCCGGCCCGTCGTTACGAAAATTACCACCCCGTTACCTTGCATTTACATATCTTATGCTTTTATATCAGTATTAGAGTATATCGGGTGAGTTAAGAGTGATTTGGATTGAAAATGAAACAAATAGCATGTTTGAAGGAAGCTTGAATATGGGAAGTCAACCAAGAGTTGACTATTGAGTTAGAGTGCTCGGAACCGGATTCTGATGATTCGACTAGTTCCGGGGGATCATTTATGACTTAGGAGAACAATCGGAATTGAATTCGGAGGTCCGGTGTAGTTTTAGGCTTGAATTGGCGAAGGTTGAATTTTGGCGAAAACCGGATGGTAGGTGATATTTTGATCCGGGGGTCGGAATGGAATTCCGACAATTTTTGTAGCTTCGTTATGTGATTTTGGATATGTCCGCAAATTTTCAGGTCATTCGGACATCGTTTGATCGGGTTTTGGATTGAATGTTAGTTTTGAAAGTTTTGAAGAAACTTAGGCTTGAATTCGTGAGTAAATGGTGATTTTGATGTTTAGTATGGTGTTTTTATGATTGGAACAAGTCCGTATCATGTTTTGGAGTACGTTGGTGGTTTTCGTTGGGGTCCCGGGGGCCTCGGGATGATTTCGGACCATCAACCGGGCATTTGGACTTGGCAAAAATCTGCAGAAAAACTGCAGGTTCTGTCCAAGCATTTAAGCCTTCGCGTTCGCGTGGCATGGGACGCGTTCGCGAAGGTCAGGCGAATCAATGCATCGCGTTCGCAGTCGGGGTGTCGCGTTCGCGTAGGCCAGGGGTGTTTTGCATCGTGATCGCGTTCCTGGTGTCGCGTTCGCGTAGGTGCGTGGGAGTGTGCTTCGCGTTTGCGGGAGGTGTATCGCGAACGCGTAGAAGGAATTTGGGCGACTGGGAGTTTGAGCATCGCGAACATGTGATTGGCGTCGCGTTCGCGAAGGGTAGCTGGAAGTTGAGCATCGCGAACGCGTGGAAGGCGTCGCGTTCGCGAAGAGTAAGAGGGAACTGGGCATCGCGAACGCGTGGGAGCTCACGCGAACGTGTAGAGCAAATTGCTCTGGCAGTGAATAAAATCACAGAACAGATGCGTCGCGGGTTTATACCCCAAAAACACAATTTTGAGCCCTAGAGAGAAGAAAACTCGAGGAAATCACTGAGAAATCGTCGGGTATTCGTCGGAGGTAAGATTCTTGACTCAAAAACATCATTTTATGGTAGAATTAACATCAATCTTCATGAATTTGGGTAGAATTTTGAAGAATTCTGGCCTAAGTATTGAAAACGGGATTTTTGGATTTGGAAGGTCATTTGAACTCCGATTTCGATAAATTTTATATGCACGGACTCATGGCGAGACGAGGGTCGCGTTGGTACTAATTTCGGAATTTTCCGAGTAGTGGGCCCGGGGTCGGGTTTTACCAACTTAGTGTATTTATGCGAATTTCATGTAAATTGAAATGGGTTATGATTCTTTGACCTCCCGTATTTGATATAATTATTGTGGTTTGACTAGATTCTACACACGAGGGAGCTAAATTCAAAGGAAAAGGCATCGCGGACGAGTCTACGACCGGCTAGAGGTGAGTAGTTTGTGTATATGGTAGCCTGAGGGTTCGAAACCCCGGCTTAGCACATTGTGACGCTAGTAGGGCATGGCTCGCACACCGTGGCAGGTGCGGGATTGTTTGTGACTGGGGATTGAGACTTGGTCCATCCCGGAAATGAATAATATGTTATTAGTGTTGGTAATACATTGTATTTTATATATTTATGGGTTGTAAGCCTTGTTTGGGGCCTTGTGCCGACCTGTAGTGTCCTTAGAGGACAATAATTATGTGATAGCTATAATTGCTTAAATCACTGATCTCAGTCCTGGAAATTGAAATCACACTTTTGAAATGTTAAGTCACCGGTTTTTGCAAATTTAATAAAGGTAAAGTATTTTTCATAAATTATGAATTGAAAACTGTAATTAAGAAAAATGAACTGTTTTGTGACTTATTTGCTTATTGTGGACTGAGCATGGATCGGGATGCACGCCGCAGTGGTTGATATGAGGATCGGGCTGCACGCCGCAGCAGTATTGCGCTTGGGTTGTAGGAGCCCCTCCGGAGTCTGTACATACCCCCAAAGAGCGCCGTCGACGTTAAATTAGATCGGGCTACACGCCGTAGCGGTTATGTGCATTGCATTGCATCTTTATTTGTTGAATTACTCTGTGGTAGCTGAATTGTACTGTTGATGCTAGTTCGTAGGAGATTCGGACTGTAGTGTAGCTTCATATTGTGGTATTTTGTGGATTTCCTACCTTCAGCTGCTTTTATATATTTATTACTCACTAAGTACTTAGTACTCACCCGTACTCCCTGCACCTTTTGTGTGCAGACTCAGGTACTTAGGAGCAGTAGACAGGCATTTCCAGTGTTTGCAGTGTCATATCGAGTTGCTGAGGTAGCTGCCTACGTTCGCAGAACCTAGCTTCTCCTCTCTTTTCCAGTTGTTATTTTGTATTTTGTATTCAGACTTGAGTATTTCTATACAGTACTCTCTATTCCTGTTGGGTTTTGTTAGAGGCTCTAGACTTGTGACTCCGGATCTTTGGGAGTGTCAATAGTTTGTTCATTTCTATTATTATTGGAGTTCTTAAACTCATATATTCTTCTTGGAATGTCCATTTGGGACTGATAGTCGTTGTGATAAGTAATAGTTGGTCTGGCTGGCCTAGCTTAATTGTTGGGCGCCATCACGACCGAATTTGGGTCGTGACAATATTATTGCCCGTAGGGCTTTCTTGATTATTTGTTAGACTGATGGGGGCCGAGGGCCATATGTTAGGGCATGACATTTTATGTGAGCATATGCATACACATGCATGGATCGGACTGCACGCCGCAGTGGTATACGGATCGGGCTGCGCGCCGCAGCAGGTGTGATATTAATATTGTGCTTGGGCTGTAGGAGCCCCTCCGGAGTCTGAACCCCCACGGTGAGCACGGGTACCCAAATTGGATCGGGCTACATGCCGTAGCGGTCATATGCATTGCATGGCATACATACATTGGTTTACGTGTACTACGTGGCATAACATTTAGCACCCATACATTACTGGCACACATGCATTAGTTGCCTTATTGACCAGATCTCCTGGTGCAAATTGATAAGGAGTGCTGAGCCCGAGAGGCTGATTTGAGTGCGGACTTGCACTGCTTGAGATTGTATCCAGGTAATGGTATATTATTATAAAAGAAAGTAGCTAAAAAGTGAGATTTAAAAATAATCTACTCACATATGTTTGAAAGGAATAAAAAGATAGTTCTGTATTGTGTAGCATGAGATAGTTGCCTATCGTGGTTTTCTTCCATTCAACATTATTTACTTTTATTACTGCTGAGTTGGAAGTACTCACACCCGACTCCCTGCACCTTGTGTGCAGATCCAGGTACATCACAGTGGAGCTGATTCTATTGCGGCTCGGGAGTGCTTTTGGACAGTCGAGGTAGCTGCCAGCGTTCGCAGGACCTGATTCTCCAGTTTGTCTATATTTTGTTCTGACCATCCCACACTTGTGCACAGTTATATTCACTATTTACACTTGTATATTCCGTAGAGGCTCATGACTCTTGACCCTTCGGTCTTTGGGAGTTGGCACATGTTGGGACTTGGTTCCCTGTCTTTAATATATCTATTACTGTTGTGCTTAAATTGGATAAAGTGAGCACGTGGCTCCGTGATTATTGTTGATTGGTCGGGCTGGCCTAGTAGTGTGTTGGGCGCCATCACGACCGGATTTGGGGTCGTGACACTAATGTGCTTGTTTTATTTGATGATGTTTGTCATGTGACAACCCAAAGGGTCATCACTTGTTTTATTAATCATTTCGAGCTTCTGAGGTCTTGAAAACCTCATTTATAGTTGCCTCGATTTGCGTGCACAGTTCAAGCACAAAGCTGGAAAATTGTTATGTTGAAATATGTGAAATATGTGAAAAATTTGAGGAATTTTGATATTAATATTGATATGGTTGACTTTGGTCAACATTTTTGATAAACGGACCCGGAACCGTGAATTGACGGTCTCAGCAAAATCCGTAGAAAAATATGGAACTTGGGCGTATGCCCGGAATTGAAATCCGAGGTCTAGAACCCCGGTAAAAGAATTTTTCTGTTAAATTGTTTTCTGAAAATGTTTAAGGAAAATGAAACTGAAATTTGATTGAAAAGTGGTGATATCGGGCTCGTATTTTGGTTTCGACACCGGTACAGGTCAAATATATTGGTTAAGCGCTTCCTGTAAAGTTTGGTTGAAAACGGACGTCGTTTGACGTGTTTCGGTCTTAAATTGGAAATTTTGGAAATTATGAAATTTGAAAGAATTCATGAGTTTTAAGGCTCAATTCATTGATTTTGATGTTATTTTGGCGATTTGATCGCGCGAGCAAGTTCGTATGATGTTTTTAAGTCAGTGTGCATATTTGGTTTGGAGCCCCGAGGGCTCGGGTGAACTTTGGATAGGCCACGAGATCAATTTTTCATGTTAGAAAGTTGCTGTCAGCACCTGGTCTGCAGAGTTCGCAAATGCGAACAATAGTTCGCAAATGCGAACTCCCCAATATTCTGCAGAGTTCGCAAATACGAACAATAGTTCGCAATGCGAAGTCCCCAATATTCTGCAGAGTTCGCAAATGCGAACAATAGTTCGCAAATGCGAACTCCACAATATTCTGCAGAGTTCGCAAATGCGAACAATAGTTCACAAATGCGAACTCCCCTATATTCTGCCTGTGTTCGCAAATGCGAACAATAGTTCGCAAATGCAAACTTCCCAGCCTTAGCTTATTTTTTAAACTCCAGAAATTGGTCGGGGTTCGCAATTACGAACCCAGAGACCTGTAAATCACGAATTCCAGCTTCATTCTTCACATTTCACAACCCAAAAACACCCATTTGCGATTCTTCACGAACTCCCTCTTCTTCAAAACAATTGTAAGTCACTTTTTACTTAATTCTTTCAATTCCTAACAACATTAAACATGTTTTTCAATAGAAATCAAAGGTTTTCATGGTAGGATTTCTTGTTTTTGGTAGAATATAGGGTTTTTCATGAATTAGGAAATTGGACCTCGAATTGAGGTCCGATTTTGAAACAAATCATATACTTGAACTCGTGGGGGGATGGGTAACCGGATTTTGGTCCGAACCCCGAGTTCCGACCATGTGGGCCCGGGGTCAAAATTCACTATTCCGGGCAGAATGTTGTAAAAGTTGAAATTGGCCTTACGAATTAGTTTGTTGAGTAGTATTGATGATATTAAATCAATAGTGTATAGATACGATTGGATTGGAGCCGAATTTGAAAGGAAAAGGCATTGCCACAGATTGAATTGTTCGTAAAACATTTGAGGTAAGTGTTTGTTCTATCCTAGCTTGAGGGAATAGGAATTTAGTTATGAATAAATTGTTGATTAAGAGTTATTGGTGTTATACCGGTAATGGAGATAAATTGTTGAAATTATTATCAATTATTGGTTTAAAACCGGTAATTATAATTATTGTTGATGCAGAGATTATTGGCTAAATGCTGGTAATATATATATTTATGAATTGGGATCGTGTGGCGCGCCGACCACTTACATAATAAGAAATGGGATCGTGTGGCACGCCGACCACTAAGTGATTTAAATCTTGGCATTGGCCATAGTTGCCGGTAGCCTATATATATATTTGGGAGCGAGTGGTACGCCTACCACAAGATGTAATTACTGTGATAGTTGGGAGCGCGTGGTACGCCTACCACCAGATATGAAATGAAAAAGGAATTGAGACATGAAATTAAGATTTGTTCTGTTGATTAGATTATTCTGGATATCACGAGTTATTGACTGTTATTTCAGAGCAGAGTCTTTCCTTATAAATTTTTTGTATATATATATATATATATATATATTGCAACTGTACAGGTTTATGTGGGTGACTGGCCTTAGTCTCGTCACTATTTCGCTGGGATAGGCCGGGCCCAGCACATAGGGTCGGTTGTGCTGATACTACACTCAGCGCTCTTTTTGCGCAGATACAGGTTTCGGACAGCAGCAGCGACAGTAGCGATTGTGGATATTCCGACTACTGAGACTACGAGGTAGCCTTGCAGGCGTCCGCAGGACCCGTTGTCTCTTCTAACTATGTATTTCATTCTGTTATCTCATGTATTCGAGATAAATAGCTTATATTTTCTTTCAAACAATTGTGTGTATTATTCTTAGAAGTTCGTGAGTATTGTGACACCAGTCTTGGGTAGTGTATCATGTTTGGGGTTTTCTTTATCATATTTGATAAGATTGACTAAGTCTTCCGCTAAGTTTAATTATTCCGCTGTGATTTATTTGTTTTTAATTTTAAAGTCTTAATAAGAATTTGGTAAATAATGATGGTGTAATTAATATTTGGCTTGCCTAGCTTCAACTAGTGGCGCCATCATGACCCGCGATGGTGGGAAATCTGGGTCGTGACAAGTTGGTATCAGAGCACTAGGTTACATAGGTCTCACAACTCACGAACAACCTTGGTAGAGTCTGAAGGATCGGTATGGAGACGTCTGTATTTATCCTCCAGAAGCTACAGAGTTAGGAAAATATTCCCTTTATTCTTTCCAATCGTGCGACTTGATCATTCAAATGTTAATTGAACTTCTACTCTGTCCTTCCGCAGATGGTAAGAACACGTGCATCTTCATCTAGTGACCAGCAGCCCGAGGTCCCAGCAGCGGCAGCTCCAGCTAGGGGCAGAAGCCGAGGTCGAGTTCGTCTTAGAGGCCAAGGTAGGGGTAGAGCTCAGCCCAGAGCAGCAGCACGAGTGGCAGAACCTCGGGCTCATATCGAGGAGGAGGTTCCAGCCCCAGCAGCTCCAGTAGGCCCAGCTCAGGTCCCAGGAGGAGTTATGTTTTCACCTGATCTTCAGGATGCTTTGGTCCGGATAGCAGGTTTTATGGACAATATCACCAGAGCAGGTTTATTACCAGTAGCACCAGCCACTTCTCAGGCTGGAGGAGGTATTCAGACTCCTGCTACGCTCACTCCAGAACCAGTAATTCCCCAGGCTCAGGTTCCTGTGATTCAGCCAGTTGAGGCAGCTCAGCCTGTTATTGTGACTCAGGCTAATGATGCTACCGCTATGTCCGCTGATGCGTTATGGAGATTGGACGGGTTTACCAAGTTGTTCACTACCACATTCAGTGGCACTCCTTCAGAGGATCCACAGGATTTCCTATATAGCTGCCACGAGGTTCTCCGTACTATAGGCATTGTGGAGACTAATGGTGTTGACTTTGCTACTTTTCGATTATCTGGTTCTGCCAAGACTTGGTGGAGGGATTATTGTCTATCCAGGCCAGCGGCATCGTCATCTTTGACTTGGGAGCAATTTGCAGAATTATTCTTGGAGAAGTTCCTTCCGGCAACTCAGCGGGAGGTTATGCGCAGACAATTTGAGCGTCTTCATCAGGGTTCTATGTCTGTCACACAGTACGAGACTAGGTTCGTGGACCTGGCTCGTCATGCTACTATTATACTTCCCACAGATCGGGAAAGGGTGAGAAGGTTTATTGATGGCTTGAATCGGCCAATTCGACTACAGATGGCTTTGGGTGCAGGAACTGAAATCACTTTTCAGGAGGCGGCTAATGCAGCCCGTCGGATCGAGATGGCTCTATCACAGGGAGCAAGACATGGATCAGATAAGAGATCTCGTAATTCGGGTAGATTCAGTGGTACCTCGTCTGGAGATAGAGATTTTCATGATAGAGGCCATCCTCCTAGGCCTTATCAGTCAGCTCTTCAGGTTTCTCACGATGCTTCTGGTGATCGTAATTCTCAGCCACGCTACTCTGATCAGCAGCCTATCAGTGTACCACCACTTCGCTATTTTCAGCAGCCGAGGGCTTGTTTTACGTGTGGTGATCTTAGGCACATTGCAAAGTATTGCCCTCGAGCTTCTGATAGATCTCAGCAGCAGGGTTCTCGTGCCATGATTCAGGCCCCAGTTCCCCCACAGCCTGCCCAGCCAGCTAGAGGCGGAGGTAGAGGACATAGAGGTGGAGGTAGAGGTCATAGAGGTGGAGCTCAGACCGATAGAGGTAGAGACCAGCCAGCAGCTGATCGTCCTAGAGATACTGCTCAGGGTGGTGGGGCACAGCCCCGATGTTATGCACTTCCCGCCAGACCAGAGGCTGAGTCTTCTGATGCCGTCATTACGGGTATTATTTTGGTTTGTGATAGAAAGGCATCAGCATTATTTGACCCTGGGTCTACATATTCGTACGTGTCTTCCTATTTTGCACCGTACTTGATTCAGCCCAGTGATCCACTGAGTGTTCCTGTTCATGTGTCTACACCAGTAGGCGATTCTATTGTGGTTGATCGAGTTCATCGGTCATGTATTATAGTAATTGAGGGTCTCGAGACCCGTGCTGATTTATTACTCCTAAATATGGTGGACTTTGATATTATACTAGGCATGGACTGGCTATCTCCATATCATGCTATTTTAGATTTCCATGCCAAGACTGTGACTTTAGCTCTGCCGAATTTGCCTCGTATAGAGTGGAAAGGAATTTCAGGTCATACTAGTCGCAATGTTATTTCTTATGTTAAGGCCCAGCGTATGGTTGGAAAGGGATGCTTGGCTTATTTGGCCTATGTCCGTAATTCTAGTGCTGAGGTTCCTTCTATTGACTTTGTGCCTGTGGTTTGCGAATTTCCTGAAGTATTTCCTTCAGACTTACCAGGTATGCCACCCGATAGGGACATTGATTTTTGCATTGACTTGGCTCCAGGCACTCGGCCCATTTCCATTCCCCCATATCGTATGGCTCGGCCAGAGTTAAAAGAATTGAAGGAGCAGTTGCAGGATTTACTTGAAAAGGGTTTCATTAGACCTAGTGTTTCGCCGTGGGGTGCACCAGTATTATTTGTAAAGAAGAAAGATGGTTCGATGAGGATGTGCATTGACTATCGACAGTTAAACAAGATGACTATCAAAAATAAATATCCACTTCCGCGAATTGATGATTTATTTGACCAGCTTCAGGGTGCCAAGGTATTTTCAAAGATAGATTTGAGATCCGGCTATCATCAGCTGAAGATTAGGGCATCTGATGTCCCTAAGACAGCGTTCCGCACTCGGTATGGACATTATGAATTTCTGGTCATGTCTTTTGGGTTGACAAATGCTCCAGCAGCTTTTATGGAATTAATGAATCGGGTGTTCCGGCCTTATTTAGACTTGTTTGTAATAGTCTTCATTGATGATATATTAATATATTCCCGCAGTCAGGAGGAGCATGCGCAACATCTCAGAGTGGCCGTGCATACTCTAAGAGATAGCCAGCTATATGCAAAATTTTTAAAGTGTGAATTTTGGCTAAGTTCAGTTGCATTCCTGGGTCATATTGTGACTACGGCAGGTATTCAGGTTGATCCGATGAAAACTGAGGCAGTCAAGAACTGGCCTAGACCGATATCAGCCACAGATATTCGGAGTTTCTTGGGGTTAGCAGGTTATTATCGCCGATTCGTAGAAGGGTTTTCATCTATTGCAACCCCACTGACCAGATTGACCCAGAAGGGTGTTCAATTTGAATGGTCCGATGAATGTGAGGCGAGTTTTCAAAAGCTCAAGACAGCCTTGACCACAACACCGGTATTGGTTTTACCCACAGGTACGGGACCTTATACTGTTTATTGTGATGCTTCCCGTATTGGGCTTGGTGCAGTGTTAATGCGGGATGGCAAGGTTATTGCCTATGCTTCGAGGCAGTTGAAGATTCATGAGAAGAACTATCCAGTGCATGATCTAGAATTGGCGGCGATTATTCACACATTGAAGATCTGAAGGCATTATTTGTATGGTGTAGCATGTGAAGTATACACCAATCATAAGAGTCTTCAGTATTTGTTTAAGAAGAAAGAGTTGAATTTGAGGCAGAGAAGGTGGCTAGAATTGCTAAAAGATTATGATGTCACCATTTTATATCATCCGGGAAAAGAAAACATGGTAGCCGACGCTTTGAGTAGGAAGTCAGCCAGTATGGGTAGCCTTGCTTATATTCCAGTCAATCAGAGACCACTTGCTTTGGATGTTTAGTCATTGGCCAACCGATTTGTGAGGTTGGATATTTTTTAGCCTAGTCGAGTACTAGCTTGCACGATCGCTCGCTCTTCATTATTGGAGCGTATCCGCGATCAACAATATAATGATTCTTATTTATGTGACCTTAGAGATAAGGTTCAGCGAGGAGGTGCTAAACAGGTCACCTTAGATGTTGAGGGGATCTTGAGGATGCAAGGGCGCATTAGTGTGCCAAATGTTGATGGGCTTATAGAATTGATTCTAAAAGAAGCTCACAGTTCGCGGTATTCTATTCATCCAGGCGCAGCGAAAATGTATCGAGATTTGCGTCAACATTATTGGTGGCGCAGAATGAAAAAGGATATTGTGGCATATGTGGCACGGTGTCTTAATTGTCAGCAGGTTAAGTATGAACATCAGAGACCTGGCGGTTTATTTCAGAGAATTGAACTTCCTGAATGGAAGTGGGAGCGAATCACGATGGATTTCGTTTCTGGACTTCCGAAGACTCGGAAGAAGTTTGATGCTATTTGGGTGATTGTTGATAGGCTGACCAAGTCAGCTCATTTTGTTCCTATTGCCACTACCTATTCATCCGAGAGGTTAGCTGAGATTTATACCAGGGAGATCGTTCGCCTTTATGGCGTGCCAATCTCTATTATTTCAGATCGAGGTGCATAGTTTACCTCACATTTCTGGAAGGCGTTTCAACGAGAGTTAGGAAGGCAAGTTCAGCTAAGTACAACCTTTCATCCCCAGACGGATGGTCAGTCCGAGAGGACTATTCAGATATTGGAAGATATGCTACGGGCGTGTGTTATTGATTTTGGAGGTTCGTGGGATCAATTCCTGCCTTTGGCAGAGTTTGCTTATAATAATAGTTATCAATCGAGCATCCAAATGGCTCTTTATGAAGCATTGTATGGTAGGCAGCGTCGTTCTCCGGTTGGATGGTTTGAACCAGGAGAAGCTCGGTTATTGGGTACGGATTTAGTTCAGGAGGCCTTAGATAAAGTCTAGATTATTCAAGAAAGGCTTCGCACAGCTCAGTCTAGACAAAAGAGTTATGCAGATTGCAAGGTTCGAGATATATCTTTCATGATTGGGGAGCGAGTATTGCTCCGAGTGTCGCCTATGAAGGGCGTAATGAGATTTGGAAAGAAGGGCAAACTTAGCCCTAGGTTTATTGGGCCATTCGAGATTCTTGATCGTGTGGGAGAAGTGGCATATAAACTTGCCTTGCCACCTAGCTTATCAGCTGTACATCCGGTGTTTCATGTGTCAATGCTTCGAAAATATCACGGCGATCCGTCGCACGTGTTATATTTCAGCACTGTCCAATTGGACAAAGATCTGTCTTATGAAGAGGAGCCGGTAGCTATCCTAGATCGGCAGGTTCGACGGTTGAGGTCGAAGAGTTTTCCTTCTGTGCGAGTTCAGTGGAGGGGTCAGCCTCCTGAGGCATCGACCTGGGAGTCCGAGTCCGACATGCGGAGCCGATATCCTCATCTATTCCTTGACTCAGGTACTTCTTTCTTTTGTCCGTTCGAGGATGAACGGTTGTTTTAGAGGTGGAGAATGTGACGACCCAAAGGGTCATCACTTGTTTTATTAATCATTTTGAGCTTCTGAGGTCTTGAAAACCTCATTTATAGTTTCCTCGATTTGCATGCACAGTTCGGGCACGAAGCTGGAAAATTTTTATGTTGAAATATGTGAAATATGTGAAACATTTGAGGAATTTTGATATTAATATTGATATGGTTAACTTTGGTCAACATTTTGGATAAACGGACCCAGAACCGTGAATTGACGGTCTCAGAAAAATCCGTAGAAAAATATGGAACTTGGGCATATGCCCGGAATTGAAATCCGAGGTCTAGAACCCCGGTAAAAGAATTTTTCTGTTAAATTGTTTTTTAAAAATGTTTAAGGAAAATGAAACTGAATTTGATTGAAAAGTGGTGATATCGGGCTCGTATTTTGGTTCCGACACCCGGTACAGGTCAAATATATTGGTTAAGCGCTTCCTGTAAAGTTTGGTTGAAAACGGACGTCGTCTCTGACGTGTTTCGGCCTTAAATTGGAAATTTTGGAAATTATGAAATTTGAAAGAATTCTTGAGTTTTAAGGCTCAATTTATTGATTTTGATGTTATTTTGGCGATTTGATCGCGCGAGCAAGTTCGTATGATGTTTTTAAGTCAGTGTGCATATTTGGTTTGGAGCCCCGAGAGCTCGGGTGAACTTTGGATAGGCCACGAGATCAATTTTTCATGTTAGAAAGTTGCTGTCAGCACCTAGTCTGCAGAGTTCGCAAATGCGAACAATAGTTCGCAAATGTGAACTTCCCAATATTCCGCAGAGTTCGCAAATGCAAACAATTGTTCGCAAATGCGAACACCTCAATATTCTGCAGAGTTCGCAAATGCGAACAATAGTTCGCAAATGCGAACTCCCCAATATTCTGCAAAGTTCGCAAATGCAAACAATAGTTCGCAAATGCGAACTCCCCAATATTCTGCCTATGTTCGCAAATGCGAACAATAGTTCGCAAATGCGAACTTCCCAGCCTTAGCTTATTTTTCAAACTCCAGAAATTGGCCGGGGTTCGCAATTGCGAACCCATGTTCGCAAATGCGAACACAGAGACCTGTAAATCACGAATTCCAGCTTCATTCTTCACATTTCACAACCCAAAAATACCCATTTGCGATTCTTCACGAACTCCCTCTTCTTCAAAACAATTGTAAGTCACTTTTTACTTAATTCTTTCAATTCCTAACAACATTAAACATGTTTTTCAATAGAAATCAAAGGTTTTCATGGTAGAATTTCTTGTTTTTGGTAGAATATAGGGTTTTTCATGAATTAGGAAATTGGACCTCGAATTGAGGTCCGATTTTGAAACAAATCATATACTTGAACTCGTGGGGGATGGGTAAACAGATTTTGGTCCGAACCTCGAGTTCCGACCATGTGGGCCCGGGGTCGAAATTCACTATTCCGGGCAGAATGTTGTAAAAGTTGAAATTGGCCTTATGAATTAGTTTGTTGAGTAGTATTGATGATATTAAATCAATTTTGTATAGATACGATTGGATTGGAGCCGAATTTGAAAGGAAAAAGCATTGCCACAGATTGAATTGTTCGTAAAACATTTGAGGTAAGTGTTTGTTCTATCCTAGCTTGAGTGAATAGGAATTTAGTTATGAATAAATTGTTGATTAAGAGTTATTGGTGTTATACCGGTAATGGAGATAAATTGTTGAAATTATTATCAATTATTGGTTTAAAACCGGTAATTATAATTATTGTTGATGCAGAGATTATTGGCTAAATGATGGTAATATATATATATATATATTTATTAATTGGGATCGTGTGGCGCGCCGACCACTTATATAATAAGAAATGGGATCGTGTAGCACGCCGACCACAAAGTGATTTAAATCTTGGCATTGGCCATAGTTATCGGTAGCCTATATATATATTTGGGAGCGGGTGGTACGCCTACCACAAGATGTAATTACTGTGATAGTTGGGAGTCAGTGGTACGCCTACCACGAGATATGAAATGAAAAAGGAATTGAGACATGAAAGTAAGATTTGTTCCGTTGACCAGATTACTCTGGATATTGTGAGTTAATGACTGTTATTTCAGAGCAGATTCTTTCTTTACAAAAGTTCGATAACATTTTCTGCTGTTGTATATGTGTAAATATATATATATATATATATATTTCAACTGTACAGGTTTATGTAGGTGACTGGCCTTAGTCTCGCCACTACTTCGCCGGGATAGGCCAGGCACTTACTACCACATGGGGTCGGTTGTGCTGATACTACACTCTGCGCTCTTTTTGCGCAGATACAGGTTATGGACAGTAGCAGCAACAGTAGCGATTGTGGACATTCCGACTACTGAGACTACGGGGTAGCCTTGCAGGCGTCTGCAGGACCCGTTGTCTCTTCTATCTATGTATTTCATTCTGTTATCTCATGTATTCGAGATAAACAGCTTATATTTTCTTTCAGACAATTGTGTGTATTATTCTTAGAAGTTCGTGAGTATTGTGACACCAGTCTTGGGTAGTGTATCATGTTTGGGATTTTCTTTATCATATTTGATAAGATTGACTAAGTCTTCCGCTAAGTTTAATTATTCCGCTGTGATTTATTTGTTTTTAATTTTAAAGTCTTAATAAGAATTTGGTAAATAATGAAGGTGTAATTAATATTTGGCTTGCCTAGCTTCCACTAGTAGGCGCCATCATGACCCCCGATGGTGGGAAATTCGGGTCGTGACATGTCCTACTTCAAAACTCAATCTTTTTTATGTACTTAATCTTTCTTTTACTATGTCTAAATCATTATAACTATATTCATTGTTATCTATAACTGTAACTATTCTTTCAAAAGGATTTTCTATCTTTATTTTGTTTATTTTATTTCTTGCCATTATCTTATATTTAGTTATTAATATATATAGATTTTTACATCTTGCTGTAAATATCTTACTACCTGGGGTTAATTCTATTCCTTACATTTTCCAGTATAATACAAGTGATTTATCTTATCGCTACTGAATAGTTATGTCACGACCCCAAATCCGGTCGTGATGGCGCCCAGCACACTGCTAGGACAGCCTGACCAATTAACAACAATCACGGAGCCATAAGCTCACTTTATCCAATTTAAGCATACGGAAATAATTCAACAGTGATAGATACATATTAAAAAAAGGGAACCAAGTCCCAACACGTGCCAACTCCCATAGACCGAAGGGTCAAGAGTCATGAGCCTCTACGGAATATACAAGTGTAAATAGTGAATATAATAGTGCACAAGTGTGGGATGATCAGAACAAAATATAGACAAACTGGAGAATCAGGTCCTGCGAACGCTGGCAGCTACCTCGACTGTCCAAAAACACTCCCGAGCCGCAATGGAATCAGCTCTGCTGTAATGTATCTGGATCTGCACACAAGGTGCAGGGAGTCGGGTGTGAGTACTTCCAACTCAGCGGTAATAAAAGTAAATAATGCTGAAGGGAAGAAAACCACGCAAGGCACTATCTCTTGCTACACAATACAGAACTATCATAAAACCTCAAAACACTATCATTTTATTCCTTTTTAGCATATGTGAGTAGATTATTTAGAAATCTCAATTTTTAGCTACTTTCTTTCATTATAACATACCAATACCGGGGAGAATCTCAAGCAGTGCAAGTCAGCACTCAAATCAGCCTCTCGGGCTCAGCACTCCTTAACAATTTATACCAGGAGATCTGGTCAATAAAGCAACAAATGCACATGTGCCAGTAAAGTATGAGTGCAAAAATGTGATGCCACGTAGGACACGTAAACCAATGTATGTATGCCATGCAATGCATATGACCGCTACGGCGTGTAGCCCGATCCTTTTGGTTACCCGTGCTCACTGGGGGTGTCCAGACTCCGGAGGGGCTCCTACAGCCCAAGCACAATATCAATATCACACCTGCTGCGGCGCGCAGCCCGATCCATATACCACTGCGGCATGCAGTCCGATCCATGCATGTGTATGCATATGCTCACATGAATGTCATGCCCTAACATATGGCCCTCGGCCCCAATCAGTCTAACAAATAATCAAGAAAGCCCTACGGCAACAATATCATATTAGCTCACAACAAAAAATATTATTAAGACCTTGTTCAAGTTTTTCATAACCTTATAAAAATGCTGAATAGCAATAATTCCATTTTAAACCTTAAATTTAGAATAAAATATGCTCAGTGTTATCAAAACAGTGATACCAATCCTTGAAGGATTCAAATAATTGGCACAAAGCCCAAACGTGATAATTAGTCCAATTTATTTTAACAATTAGGTGTTATTATTTATTACGCGGGACGGACCAAGTCACGATCCCCAATGGTGCTCTACCCCACGCCCGTTATTCGGCATGCAAGTCACCTCAACACAGCACTAAGATGTGCAAGTCCGGGTTTTACTAACCCTCAGGACATCATTTACAAGAATTACCCACCTCGAACCAATAAAAGCTCATGCCCGCGACGCCTTAGCTCCTCGAACCGACATCCACGCACATCAAAACTAGCACAAATCAGCACAAATATATCAAAATAGGCTAATGGAACATCACCCAATCGAAAGAACTCAAAAAATATCAAAAATCACGAAATTTGCAAAACCCGAGCCCCGGGCCCACATCTCGAAAAATTTCGACACTCATATTTCCAGAATCCTCGTCTCGCCATGAGTCCATACATATAAAATTTACCAAAATCGGAGTTCGATTGGCCTTTCAAAACCCAAATTTTCGTTCTCCAATATCTAGGCCACAATCCTTCACAATTTCTACCCAAATTCATGAAGATTGATGTTAATTCTACCATAAAATGATGTTTTTGAGTCAAGAAACTTACCTCCGATGAATACCCGATGATTTCCCAGCTTTTCCCGTGATTTCTTCTCTACTAGGGCTCAAAAATAGGGGTTTATGAAATGAAACCCGTATGCGAAATGTTTCTAGTTTTAATTCACTGCCTGGGACTTTTCTTCTACGCGTTCGCGTTCATTGCCACGCGTTCGCGATGCCCAGCTCCGGATTGACCTTCGCGAACGCGACCTCCCCAACGCGTTCGAGATGGACTAGCTCCCAGCTGTCTGATTTTCCTTCTACGCGTTCGCGATAACCCTCAAGCGAACGCGATGCACACCCTGACAAACCTACGCGAACGCGACATCCTGAACGCGATCGCGAAGCTCAAGAATCCTGGCCTACGCGAATGCGACACCCCTGCTCGCGAACGCGATGCTTTGATCCATCTGGCCTTCGTGAACGCAGCCCATGCCACGCGAATGCGAAGGCTTAATGCCTGGGCAGTAACCTGCAATTTACAGCAGGCCTTTTCCACGTTCAAAATGCCCGATTGATGGTCCGAAAAATCCTCCCGAGGCCCCCGGGACCCCAACGAAAACCACCAACATACTCCAAAACACGATACGAACTTGTTCCAATCATAAAAACACCATCCTAAACATCAAAATCACCAATTACACACGGATTCAAGCCTAAGTTTTTTCAAAACTTCCAAATTACACATTCCATCAAAAACCCGACCAAACGACGTCCGAATGACCTGAAATTTTGCAGGCACATCCAAAATCACCTAACGGAGCTACTGCAACTGTCGGAATTCCATTTCGACTCCCGGATCAAAATCTCACCTACCGTTCGGTTTTCGCCAAAATTCAACCTTAGCCAATTCAAGCCTATTTCTACACCGGACCTCCAAATTCAATTCCGATTGCTCTCCTAAGTCATAAATAATCTCCCGAAACTAGTCGAATCATCAGAATCTGATTCTGAGCACTCTAACTCGATAGTCAACTCTGGGTTGACTTTCCATATTCAAACTTCCTTCAAACATGCTAGTTGCTTCATTTTCAATTCAATTCACTCCTAACTCACCCGATAGGCTCTAACACTGATATAAAAGCATAAAACATGTAATTGCAACATGACGGGGAGGTAAATTCCCGTAATGACAGTCCGTGTCGTTACATTCTCCCCAACTTAAACAATCGCTCGTCCTCGAGCGTACTCAGAGTTGTACTAGAAGCAACCCAATAGTTGAATGACCTTACCAAGCATATATTCGGGCGATCATACATCACCCTATCTCACATAAGTCCGAAAACACCATATAGTCAAAATTTCACAGACCATCTGGACCATAAATCACATTGCACTTTCTGAAATCATATGCCAAATGCAAATCCCATGCCTATACTCGGGATACACTCGAATCAACTGCAATAACCCACATTCACTACTCCGGGTGAGATCATATGATGTATCGACAACCCCATCACTCGAGACGATAGTATCTAATCACAACAACATGCCACAATAACCAAATACTAGCTGAAAACCTCTTTCATTAGATAGAGTCTTGTTCCAACACCTTCATATCATGCCCACGGCAACCGAACACGCGATATATCGAACCCATCTCTCAGGTCAACCATTCATGAATCCATTTCACTTTTAACTGATACCACAACAGATTTCGGACCCAAATCTCGGTATTACCTTTCTAACCGGCTGAAATCACGTATACTCACACTCACTATTGGCTCCAACACTATTTCGATCATAACACACCGCACTGGTGATTTGACACTACAACACCGACCTAAGCCACGACGAGCACAACATAGGCTCCAATAGAAACGTCTGAACACACTCGAATCATGACAGCTCAAATCATGACAACTGTCTCCAGCAAAAGAGCTGCAATTCAATTCCTCTGTGCCATCATAACATAGAACTGAGATCTCGCCTCGCATTATAGAAATAGAGTACCTGAATCCTCCTCGAGAGGTCATAACATCACGTAGCCTTGCCGCGATTCGTGATTATATCCAAACACTATTACTCATGAAGCACCTCAATTTACCAAGCTCAAAACGGTCAGCCACGCACATATTTAGGTCTGAACCCAAGCAATCAATCTCACCCATGGTGAAACAATTAACGTATGCTATCAAATCCCGAAAGGACACAACCGACGTGCCATTTGCCAAGTGATACTCAAAACGGACTTTTCCTCAGAAGTGGGGAAGTATTGTATACCCAGTAGCATATAACTAACTATATTTTCACAATATTCTTTTGCGGCGTGCAACCCGCTCCAATGACATACCCGTGGCGGTGTGCCACCCGATCCACGCATAAATCTCGCAAAGGAAATGCATATCAAGTCGAATTTTCTCATTATAGCAAACATATATATATATAGCCTCAAGCTCGGCCACATGAAACGCATCTGACAATGTTTCTCAATATTGGAATTGAATCAATGGTAGATACCTCTACACTGACATCCGCCACTAAGGCCCAACCAACAAAGCAATACCCACCAGCCGCCTGCTGGTCCTAAGGTACAACTACCCTGTTGGAGCATACTCTGATGCTCTCTGCTACGCAATTTGTGCCATTTTCTGACATAGTCCATAGCTCATTTGTCTAGACGACATGTCTTATGTCAACCAGTCTGAAATAAGGTATCATAACCCAAATTCATCATATCAAGCTAAGAGAGAGCCACTAGGGCTTCCGATTTCCAATAACCACAAAACGGTGTCGATACACACGATATACAACCACTGCATAGGCGGATTACGAGAACTTCTAGTCTCCAACACATATATAACACATGAATCGCTATACCTGGTTCCATACTCCACCGTACGAATACATAACGCACATCAAGCGCCCATTCATACCACGAAAGCCATTCGGATATTTCCTTATGCCATTTACAACTCAATCATCAATGTCAATCTAACCAGAGGATACATCACACCACCAAATATTATCAATTTATATTACCTGGCCCTTTTTGGACCATATTCCCTGCCAAATTACGAGAATAGTAGTACCATTTTCTTAAATCATCAGAAAGATCGATTCTTAATTCACCTGCAACTGTCCGCGCTGCTCAATAATTTTATTGATTTCTCATATATTATGAACTGATCTCAAAACCTAGAATATACCATTATCAACTTTCCATAACACATCGTATATACCATATCACACTAAGACAACATGGAAATTCATATCCCTTTCCTCCGCCTCAACATCGGCGCACTCAACTAGTCAAGGACTTTCATGATCTCATATAGAGAAAACTCATTGCACATTCCAGACCTTACATGCCAACAGGAAAAATACACTCATTTTCAAACCATGGTAGAACACATCATAAACTCTTTCTCCCAATTACATTGCATAAGTTAAACTGCCAGGACGGAGTTCTTATACCCATATTATACCTATATCGGGTTACACGACTGCCAACACTCAAAAGCTTTATTGCACAATATCTGCAAGACTCATTACTTCAACCACATACCAGGAATTAGTCATATTCTTTATCATACCACTTCGGTTTATTAACAAGTTGTTCCATTTACCCAGTTTCCTTTCTGATTCATCTTTGATTTAATATTAGCCATTACTGTAGCACTATAACACATCAACTCATTCCACACGAGACTCGTACATAAGACCACACGGTCTAAGGCATATAGGCCACTGAATACTCTCTCAATATTACCCCAGAAGGATCACATCCTACAATACTTTATTTTGAAGAACCTCTTACGATTTGAATTCGTTATCATTACCTTCCAATACGGATTACATAGAATCCCATCATTCACATAATATAACACAAGTACCGATCTCTTCTAATGAAACCACCATCTTTAGCCACATGCACAATCTTAAGACACCTGATTGTTACAAGTAAAATCTTGAACACCGTAAATAATTGTCGGGCGTCAGTCATCCTTATTCAGCTGTAATTCAACTGTCTTATTGAACAGAACCACTCGTGCCTTATTAGAACTCTGACACTGCAGATCATGATTACATACTGATACAATTAGCTATCTTTCTTTTCTATACACCGAACATTCTTTACCAACATAAGTTCACAACATCCTAGTATTTCTTCATATCTACAAAGCATCATAACCTTTATCAAAATTTCCCAACATACCTAGAGACAGAGCCAACACAGCACACGACAGTGCAATCGGTTAATCAATAACAACCTCCCCAACTTAGCTCGGAGTCATACATCAAAGCACTTTTAGCTACTCATAGCATTCTTACTCAAATGATGCCACAAAGTTCTAGTTAGATTAAACTCAAGTCATTTACAAGCTTCGACGGAGATTCGAATCATCAGAAATATTAACTCTTTTGCAATTCTTGCATTCATTTACACACAATAGTAACGCCCCCTATTTAGGTGACAGAAATCTTTTTAAGTCCCAAATTTTCCAAAAATTTCGGCAGAGATTCCTTTGTAAATTGGCCTATCGACCTGCCAGAGAATCACCAAACCATTCTAACAATACATCCACAACTCAACAAGATATCACAATGTATTTCAACAACATTAAATCTCAATACTATACGAATCATATTATCATAATTTATACTTGAACCTGCGTTGTACCTGCTCGAATCATAACACATATCAAAATCACTTTAGTCTTCCTGAGTTTAAACTCGTTCCACTACACATAAGGCACTTTACATTTTCGCTAAGAGGCAATGAACATATTTCTCACGCCCATAGCTAGTGCTACATATCAAATCACAATAAGAACCGAATACCTTACAGCTCTCCCATTATCAAACTGCCATTTTCACAATAAAGATCAATACCGATCGTATGAACTTCATAATACCGACTCGTGAAATTAGCACCTTGGTGCTCAAGCCATAGACAAGGATCCAGCCTCAAGTTCTCCCGACTGGCCCAACATGAACTCACAGAGATTATATCTCGCCCCTCGATCGGGGAATTGCAAGCCACAAGTCAATTATATTACTGAGCGCTCGATGCGTACACAGACGTGCGGAAGGAATTTCAAAATTATATCTCAAGCCGAATCAAGTGCGCACGATAAGAATTCCAAGAAATGTGAAGTGTTTCCTAAAGGTTCGCAGCCTCCCGAGGATAAGTACAGGCGTCCCCGTACCGATCCACAAGACTCTACTAACCGGCTCAAGACTCATGAGGCCTAGTAAACCTAGGCTTCGATACCAACTTGTCACGACCCCAAATCCGGTCGTGATGGTGCCCAGCACACTGCTAGGCCAGCCTGACCAATTAACAACAATCATGGAGCCATAAGCTCACTTTATCCAATTTAAGCATACGGAAATAATTCAACAGTGATAGATACATATTAAAAACAAGGAACCAAGTCCCAACACGTGCCAACTCCCATAGACCGAAGGGTCAAGAGTCATGAGCCTCTACGGAATATACAAGTGTAAATAGTGAATATAATTGTGCACAAGTGTGGGATGATCAGAACAAAATATAGACAAACTGGAGAATCGGGTCCTGCGAACGCTGGCAGCTACCTCGACTGTCCAAAAGCACTCCCGAGCCGCAATGGAATCAGCTCTGCTGTAATGTACCTGGATCTGCACACAAGGTGCAGGGAGTCGGGTGTGAGGACTTCCAACTCGGCGGTAATAAAAGTAAATAATGCTGAAGGGAAGAAAACCACGCAAGGCACTATCTCTTGCTACACAATACAGAACTATCATAAAACCTCAAAACACTATCATTTTATTTCTTTTTAGCATATGTGAGTAGATTATTTAGAAATCTCAATTGTTAGCTACTTTCTTTCATTATAACATACCAATACCTGGGAGAATCTCAAGCAGTGCAAGTCAGCACTCAAATCAACCTCTCGGGCTCAGCACTCCTTAACAATTTATACCAGGAGATCTGGTCAATAAAGCAACAAATGCACATGTGCCAATAAAGTATGAGTGCTAAAATGTTATGCCACGTAGTACACGTAAACCAATGTATGTATGCCATGCAATGCATATGACTGCTACGGCGTGTAGCCCGATCCTTTTGGGTACCCGTGCTCACTGGAGTGTCCAGACTCCGGAGCGGCTCCTTCAGCCCAAGCACAATTCAATATCACACCTGCTGCGGCGCGCAGCCCGATCCATATACCACTGCGGCGTGCAGTCCGATCCATGCATGTGTATGCATATGCTCACATGAATGTCATGCCCTAACATATGGCCCTCGGCCCCAATCAGTCTAACAAATAATCAAGAAAGCCCTACGACAACAATATCATATTAGCTCACAACAAAAAATATTATTAAGACCTTGTTCAAGTTTTTCATAACCTTATAAAAATGCTGAATAGCAATAATTCCATTTTAAACCTTAAATTTAGAATAAAATATGCTCAGTGTTATCAAAACAGTGATACCAATCCTTGAAGGATTCAAATAATTGGCACGAAGCCCAAACATGATAATTAGTCCAATTTATTTTAACAATTAGGTGTTATTATTTATTACGCGGGACGGACCAAGTCACGATCCCCAATGGTGCTCTACCCCACGCCCGTTATTCGGCATGCAAGTCACCTCAACACAGCACTAAGATGTGCAAGTCCGGGTTTACTAACCCTCAGGACATCATTTACAAGAAATACCCACCTCGAACCGACGAAAGCTCATGCCCGCGACGCCTTAGCTCCTCGAACCGAGATCCATGCACGTCAAAACTAGCACAAATCAGCACAAATATATCAAAATAGGCTAATGGAACATCACCCAATCGAAAGAACTCGAAAAATATCAAAAATCACGAAATGTGCAAAACCCGAGCCCCGGGCCCACATCTCGAAAAATTTCGAAACTCATATTTCCAGAATCCTCGTCTCGCCACGAGTCCATACATATAAAATTTACCAAACTCGAGTTCGATTGGCCTTTCAAAACCCAAATTTTCGTTTTCAATATCTAGGCCACAATCCTTCACAATTTCTACCCAAATTCATGAAGATTGATGTTAATTCTACCATAAAATGATGTTTTTGAGTCAAGAAACTTACCTCCGATGAATACCCGATGATTTCCCAGACTTTTCCCATGATTTCGTCTCTCTAGGGCTCAAAAATAGGGGTTTATGAAATGAACCCGTATGTGAAATGTTTCTGGTTTTAATTCACTGCCTGGGACTTTTCTTCTACGCGTTCGCGTTCATTGCCACGCGTTCGCGATGCCCAGCTCCGGATTGACCTTCGCGAACGGGACCTCCCCAACGCGTTCGCGATGCACTAGCTCCCAGTCGTCTGATTTTCCTTCTACGCGTTCGCGATAACCCTCACGTGAACGCGATGCACGCCCTGACAAACCTACGCGAACGCGACATCCTGAACGCGATCGCGAAGCTCAAGAATCCTGGCCTACGTGAACGCGACACCCCTGCTCGCGAACGCGATGCTTTGATCCGTCTGGCCTTCGCAAACGCGGCCCATGCCACGCGAACGCGAAGGCTTAATGCCTGGGCATACTACCTGCAATTTACAGCAGGCCTTTTCCACGTTCAAAATGCCCGATTGATGGTCCGAAATCCTCCCGAGGCCCCGGGACCCCAACGAAAACCACCAACATACTCCAAAACACGATACAAACTTGTTCCAATCATAAAAACACCATCCTAAACATCAAAATCACCAATTACACACGGATTCAAGCCTATGTTTCTTCAAAACTTCCAAATTACACATTCCATCAAAAACCCGACCAAACGACGTCCGAATGACCTGAAATTTTGCAGGCACATCCAAAATCACCTAACGGAGCTACTGCAACTGTCGGAATTCCATTCCGACTCCCGGATCAAAATCTCACCTACCGTTCGGTTTTCGCCAAAATTCAACCTTAGCCAATTCAAGCCTATTTCTACACCGTACCTCCAAATTCAATTCTGATTGCTCTCCTAAGTCATAAATGATCTCCCGAAACTAGTCGAATCATCAGAATCTGATTCCGAGCACTCTAACTCGATAGTCAACTCTAGGTTGACTTTCCATATTCAAACTTCCTTCAAACATGATAGTTGCTTCATTTTCAATTCAATTCACTCCTAACTCACCCGATAGGCTCTAACACTAATATAAAAGCATAAAACATGTAATTGCAACATGACGGGGTGGTAAATTCCCGTAACGACAGGCCGGGTCGTTACAAGTTAGCACTAATTATGAACTTAAATTTTTGATATATCAAATTTCCTCGTACTGCACTTATTATACTTTTTTCTATAGGTTCTATATTTTTCTATCATCTGCTAGATAAATTTCTATTGGTGTATCTATCCCTTCTCTAAAACATGCTTTTATTAATATTTCTATTCCTCCTAGATGTACATATTTAATTGGGTTTTTTGCTCTTATATCCTGTATTTCTTTATTTATTATTCGTTTATTTATTATTTGTATTTTAGCTTTTCCTTTGGTATATTTGCAGTCTATTATGTGTTCTCTTTGGCTAATTACATAGTATTCTTTTTTACTTCTTTTGAACCAATTTTTCATTTTTGGTATATCTAATATTTTTTCTACACTTAAGTCTAATTCTTTTCCTTTTATTTGTTCAAATATATATTCATCAAATATTACTTTTTGTTCCGTAGATTCTTCATCTTGGTATTCTTCTTGTGTTATTATATTTATTTCTTTTTCAGTCATCTGTTAATTCATTGTCTTCATTATCTGATTCTAGTATTGATTCATTTTCTAATTCATTTTCTGATAATTCATATATACTATCATTGCTTTCTAATTCATAGTCTATGTATTCCATTTGTACGTATTCTTCGTCGTTTATTATTATTTCCGATACTTGCTTAACTCTTTGATTTTTAGGTATTTTACAATCTTTTGCTAAATGTCCTAGTTTTCCGCAATTATAACATTTACATTATGATAATTTTTTCTTAGGTCGGTACTGCCTTTTATTATTAAATTTCTTTACATAATATCTTCGTCTAGGTTTTTTATACTTAAACTTTGACTTATACTTTTTATATTTTTTAATTTTATTATGATTTTTATTATAGTATCTTTTATTGCATCCAAACTGGGGTGCTATTTTATCTTTACAACATGCTAAGTTTTTTATTAATGTTTTTTCCATTTTAATTTCTTCTTTATGTTTTTCACATAAATCTGCGAACCAGTTTTGTAAGTATTTAATTCTTGCTCCTAAAGTATCTTGTAATGCTGCATTATTCCAATCTTTTAATATTTTTGAACTAAATGGTTCTGGTAATTTTGAAAAATATAATTTTCTTATTTCTTTACTTTCCTCTATACTATATATTCCTTTATAGTAAAATTTTTTAAATGCACATGTATATTCGTCTATGTAACACATATTACATATTGCTAATTTTGACATTAAATTTCTATTTAATATTTTTTCTCTATGCTGTTCTACTACTTCTGTTTCTGCACTACTAAATTCATTTCTTATAGTTGTTTCATATTTATGCAAAATTTCTATAGCTGTTGTAGATTTTTCACCATCTAGTTTTTTATCATTTCTTAATACTCCTAAGGCATCTTTAGTTATATTTTGTAACCATAACTTAGTTGTTCCTATTAACCTTCTTTCTATGTATTCTGGTACATCTGATATTCCTATTTTATTGTCTATAATCTGTTTCGTCATGTATCCTACCCATAACTGGATTGTCTTATTTATATCTTTTACACAGTCTAGATCTAAGAAATTATTTTGTATTGTTGTTGGTATTTGTGTTGGAATCCATTTTGTATATCTTGGTTCTCTATCATTTCTATATGTTTTCTTATAATTATTTTCATAATTTATATAACTTTTTTGCTCTAATTGTGTATCTTTTGTTCCTGATGTACTAGGTTTTTCATCTATTATAGCATTTATTTCTATACGATCATTTCTACCTTCTTCGTTTTGTTCGACTTGTGCTATATTTTCAAAGAGTTCAGTATATATTTCGCTTGTTTCTGAATAATTTTCTAGATCACTATTATTATTTGGTTCATTTATTTCTTCTGTTCTAATTATTTCTAATTTTGTATTATTTTCTAACTTTTCTTCATGTAATTGTTCTTTGAATCTATTTATCTCAAGTTGTAATTTATTTTCTTGTTCTTTTTCTTTTTGTCTGGCTTCGTATAGTTCTTTTAACATGTTTAATTCTTTTTCTAATTCTATTATTTTAGCATTTTTTGTGTGACGACCCGGCCCGTCGTGGGAATTACCACCACGTTATGTGGTAATTACATGTTTTATGCTTGTATATCAGTGTTAGAGTCTATCCAGTGAGTTAGGAGTGAATTGGATTGAAAATGAGGCATATAGCCTTTTTGGAGGAAACTTGAATAAGGAAAGTCAACCTGGAGTTGACTATTTGGTTAGAGGGCTCGAAATCTGATTCTGATGATTCGGTTAGTTCCGGGAGGTGATTTGGGACTTAAGGGAGCAATCGGAATTGAATTTGGAGGTCCGGTGTAGAAATAGGCTTGAATTGGCTAAGGTTGAATTTTGGCGAAATCCGAATGGTAGGTGAGATTTTGATCCGAGAGTCGGAATGGAATTCCGACAGTTGCAGTAGCTCCGTTAGGTGATTTTGGATGTGCCTGCAAAATTTCAGGTCATTCGGACGTCGTTTGGTCGGGTTTTTGATAAAATGTGTAATTCGAAAGTTTTGAAGAAAATTAGGCTTGAATCCGTGTGTAATTGGTGATTTTGATGTTTAGGATGGTGTTTTTATGATTGGAACAAGTTCGTATCTTGTTTTGGGGTATGTTGGTGGTTTTCGTTGGGGTCCCGGGAGCCTCGGGGTGAATCCGGACCATCATCCGGCACTTTGAAACAAGAAATGGTCTGCTATAAATTGCAGATCACTGGGCGAAATTTTAGCCTTCGCGTTCGCGAGGGCTATGCCGCGTTTGCGTAGGCTGGGACCGGGTGACCATCGCGTTCGCGAGGGATGGCAACGCATTCGCGTATAAGGGAGTTGGAAAGCATCGCGTTCGCGTGGGGTCAGGACGCGATCGCGAAGAAGGATTAGGCGAAGCCACGCGTTCGCGTGAGAGGCTACGCGTTCGCGTAGAGGAAAAGTCCGGAGGCTGGGAAGTTGACCTTCGCGGATGCTGTAACGACCCGGCCCGTCGTCACGAGAATTACCATCCCGTTATGTTGTAATTATATATTTCTTTCTTTTATATTAGTATTAAAGTCTATCGGGGGAGTTAGGAGTGAATTGGATTGAAAATAAGGCATATAGCCTTTTTGAAGGAAACTTGAATAAAGAAAGTCAACCCGGAGTTGACTATTTAGTTAGAGGGCTCAGAATCGGATTCTGATGATTCGGTTAGTTCCGGGAGGTGATTTGTGACTTAGGGGAACAATCGGAATTGAATTTGGAGGTGCGGTAGAAATAGGCTTGAATTGGCTAAGGTTGAATTTTGGCGAAATCCAGACGGTAGGTGAGATTTTGATCCGGGAGTCGGAATGGAATTCCGACTGTTGCAGTAGCTCCGTTAGGTGATTTTGGATGTGCCTGCAAAATTGTTTGGTCGGGTTTTTGATCGAATAAGAATTTTGAAAGTTATAGTTAAACTTAAGCTTGAATTTGCTAAAAACGGATGATTTTGATTTTAACGATAGTGATTTTATGATTCAAGCAAGTTGGAATGAGGTAACAGATCATGTCTGTATATTTGGTTGAGGTCTCAAGGGTCTCGGGTGTGTTTCGGATGTCCAACGGGTCATTTTTGGAAGATTTTTGCCGTTTTCAGCATAAATATAATGATCCAAAGGTCTATTTTTAGTTCTAGAGATCCAAATTTGATTTCGAGACTTTGAGAATTTAAATCATGAATTAGAGGACTGATCTGGAAATTTTGATTTAATTTCATCTAGTCGCGATTAGGTTTTTGACGCGATATGTGAGTTAATTGTTTAACGAGCAAAATTGATGTTGCACTGAGTAAATGAGATCCAAATTCATTTTTGATTGAACCGCTGGATCCGTATCGAAATTACGGAGCCATAAGAAAAAGAATCATCGAATTCCGAGTTCGTATGATGGAGTTAGAACCATTTTAGTGAAAATGGTTGTGTGCTGCAATTTCTGTATTGCTGCTACATTTTTCTGCAGCGTATGAATAGTAACTCCCGCGCGTGAACAGTAACCGGGCGGGTGAACAGTGTCGACGCGCATGAACATTAACCCGTGAATAGTGTCGACGCGCATGAACAGTACCACGTGAACAGGGATTTCCGAAAAAATTCAGTAAGTTGATAAAAATCGATTTTGGGTCATTTTTCCACCATTTTTGAGTTCTAAGAGAAGGTCTTGACGGGAAATTGCTGGGAATTCATCGGGGATTTGTCGGAGGTAAGTTTTGTGGCTTAATTACATCATTTTAACATGAAATCCTTGGTTAATAACCTGTAAATGAAAGATTAAAGGTGGGTTTGAGCCCTAGGCCTAAAATTGAAAAAAAACACTGATTTGAGTGGGCAAATGGAGTCCGATTTTGGTAAATTTTATATGCCTAGACTCATATCGAGATGAGGGTTCCGAATATGTAACTTTTATAATTTTTCGAGAAGCACACCAAAGGTCGAGTTTTGACAACCTTGTGGGTTTTGATACAATTTGGATTATTTCGAATGAATTGCGTGAAATTAGCATATATTGATGCATTCCCTATGATTTTGAGCAAATTTGGCATCCGAGGAGATTGATTTGCGAGGCAAGCGCAAGGCGGATTGAAGCTTCTACCGGTTCGAGGTGAGTGGTAGTAGTAAACAATTTACTAAGGGTTTGAAACCCCGTACTAGCACTTCACAATGCTATATTGAGATGAGACACGCGTTCTATGACGGGCGTGGTGACATTGTGATTGGGGGTTCGGACTTAGTCCTTCCGGACTAATAGTATACTGTGTGTTATGACTGATAATAAGTTTATAACTGTGCAATTGGGCTGATAGCCATGTTTGGGGCCTTGTGCCGATCTGTAGAGCATTAGGGAACCTATAGAGCTAGGTGACGCTTATATCGTGTTGGAAACATACACTCAGCCGTAGCTCTATCTGTATAGCATAATATGAGCCCGTACTAGATGTGTACTTTGAGAGAGATTATCTTGGGTGGAATTCCATGTTCTAGCTGAGCGGGCCTGAAAGGCCAAGTCTATACCGATTGAGATGAGATACGGTCAAGGACCCACTATGAGATGTTATATTGGGCCCGAAAGGCCAAGTCTATATTGACTGAGACAGGGTCAAGGACCCACTGTGATATATTATATTGGGCCTGAGAGGCCAAGTATATACTGACTGGAATAGGGTCGAGGACCCATTATGAGGTATTTTATATATATACCTATATTGGATCGGGCTGCCTACTGTAATATATTATATTGGGCCTGAGAGGCAAAGTACATACTGACTGGGATAGGGTCGAGGACCCATTATGGGGTATTATATATATATATACCTATATTGGATCGGGCTGCACGCCGCAGCAGTATATATATTGGATCGGACCGCACGCCGCAGTAATATACATGTAATATACATGTGGGACGGACTGCACGCCGCAGTATTATTGCGCTTGGGCTGTAGGAGCCCCTTCGGAGTCTGCGCTTGCGCTGTAGGAGCCCCTTCGGAGTCTGAGTCTGCACACATTCTCAGTAAGCAATGGTGTATATTATGGTATCGGGCTGCGCGCGCGCAGCAGTATAAATATATATACATATAAATATTGGATCGGACTGCACGCCGCAGTAATACATGTGTGGATCGGGCTGCAAGCTGCAACATCATAGCGCTTGGGCCTAGGGAGCCCCTCCGAAGTGTGTATACACCCCCAGTGAGCGTCGTCGACATTAAATGGAGTGGGCTGCGCGCCGCAGCGGTATATGTATTGGAGCGGGCTGCACGCCGCAACATTATCTTATTCATATCCTATTACCTACTTAAATACTTATACATTATAGACATAGGTATGTGTCTTCATATATTGAGATGGCCGTACACCGTAGGGGTACGAGTGAGGATTTGATCAGTGTGGGATCTTGTAGAGATAGATGTGGACTGGAGATCAAAGTACTTACTACAGTGATGACGTAACTGTGAGGGTTGCCTTAGAACTGTTTAGTGATAGCACAGGAGTTCTTACTTTCAGTTATTGATTATCATTATTACTCACTGAGTTGAAATATACTCACCCCACTCCCCTGCACTTTCTATGCAGATCCACAGGTGCCCGAGAGCAGTTGAGACATTGTAGCTGCTGATCCTTGTCTACATTTGCGGAGATTACGAGGTAGTTGCCAGCGTCCGCAGAGCTTGTTTTCTCCTTCTTTATCATCTTGTTGATTACCTATTTGCCTAGACTTGTTTGTATTAGGATGTTATTCTATAGAGGCTCAGTCTCGTGACACCACGATATGGTTGGGACCGTATTTTGTATGCTTTACATTTCGCTTATCACCTGATATGATCATTTACTGTTTAAGTTTAATTTGATTAATAACTGGCTGGTTTAATTGGATAAGATGGTCGGGCTTGCCTAGCAATATTTTGGGCACCATCACGACCGGGGTTTGGGGTCGTGACAAGTTGGTATCAGAGCTTAGGTTAACAGGTCTCGCGAGTCGTGAGCCGGTTTAGTAGAGTCTCGTGGATCGGTACGGGGATGCCTGTAGTTATCCTCGGGAGGCTGCAAACCTTTAGGAAAAGTTTCAATTCTTGGAATTCTTGTCGTGCGATTACTTTTGACTTGAACTGAACTTTGACATTCTATTCTCTCGCAGATGGTGGGAACTCGAGCATCCGGACGTGGAGGACGACGACCACTACCACCTGCTAGAGGCCGAGGATGCGGCCGTGGTCGTGGCGGAGGTCGGGCGGCTGATGCAGTACCAGCTGACCCACAGCCCCCAGTTGCAGAGGTGCCAGCAGCACCAGATCAGGCACCAGCTGTGCCCATTGTTATTCCGGGTCTACATGAGACCCTGGCTCAGATACTAGTAGTCTGCACTGGCCTAGCACAGGCGGTTTCAGTTACTACTGCAGCAGCTGCATCGGGGATCGGGGGTGGTCATCGGACCCCCGCGGTACGCACTCCAGAGCCAGCAGTGCAGGGCTTACAGACACTAGAGGCTCCTCCAGTTCAGCCTGTGGTTCCGGTTCAGCCAGCAGATCAGGTTCAGGGGGACAGGGTCCCAGCTATGACGGACGATGAGCGGCGTCGTCTCGAGAGGTTCACTAGACTATCTCCTCTAGTGTTCACTGGTGCTCCAGGCGAGGACGCCCAAGGTTTTCTGGACAAGTGCCGTCGGATGCTTCGTACGGCAAGGATCTTGGAGTCTAGTGGGGTATCTTTCACTACCTTTCAGTTTCAGGGGCCAGCCTTCGCTTGGTGGGAGGCTTGTGAGCGCCGCAGGCCAGCAGGAGCAGCACCACTATCATGGCCAGAGTTCTCCACTATGTTCTTGGAGAAATGGGTGCCTCGATCTCAAAGAGAGGAGATGCGTACGCTGTTTGAGGGTCTCCGTCAGGGGGACATGTCAGTGTCAAAGTATGAGATCAGGTTTATAGATGTGGACTGGAGATCAGAGTACTTACTACAGTGATGACGTTCCTGTGAGGGTTGCCTTAGAACTGCTAAGTGATAGCACAGGAGTTCTTACCTTCAGTTATTATTTATTATTGTTACTCACTGAGTTGAAATATACTCACCCCACTCCCCTGCACTTTCTGTGCAGATCCACAGGTGCCCGAGAGCAGTTGAGACATTATAGCTGCTGATCCTTGTCTACATTTGAGGAGATTACGAGGTAGCTGCCAGCGTCCGCAGAGCTTGTTTTCTCCTTCTTTATCATCTTGTTGATTACCTATTTGCCTAGACTTGTTTGTATTAGGATGTTATTTTGTAGAGGCTCAGTCTCGTGACACCACGATATGGTTGGGACCGTATTTTGTATGCTTTACATTTCGCTTATCACCTGATATGATCATTTAATGTTTAAGTTTAATTTGATTAATAACTGGCTGGTTTAAGGGATAATATGGTCGGGCTTGCCTAGCATTGTGTTGGGCGCCATTACGACCAGGGTTTGGGTCGTGACAGATGCGTGAATGTGTGTCGCGTTCGCGATGAAGAAGAGGAATAAGGCATCGTGTTCGCGTGAGAGGCGTCGCGAACGCGATGAAGAAAATAGGCTGGCAATGAAGTTAAAACCAGAACTGGACAGTCGCGGGTTTAATACCCAAAACCTCCATTTTTGAGTTCCAAGAGAAGAAATTGACAGGAGATTGCTGGGGAATCATCGGGGTTTCATTGGAGGTAAGTTTTGTGGCTTAATTACATCATTTTAACATGAAATCCTTGGTTAAATCTCTGTAAATGGAAGATTAAAGGTGGGTTTGAGCCCTAGGTCTAAATTGAAGAAAAACACTGATTGAGTGGGCAAATGGAGTCCGATTTTGGTAAATTTTATATGCCTAGACTCGTATCGAGATGAGGATTCCGAATATGTGACTTTTGTAATTTTTCGACAAGCGTACCGAAAGTCGGGTTTTGACAACTTTGGGAATTTTGATGTAAATTGAGTTGTATTGATTGGGTGTCGTCCCATTAGCCTAATTTGTTGTATTTCTACTGTATTTGATCAGATTCTATGCGTGCAGAGCTTGATTCTCGTGGCAAGGGCATTGCGGAGTAGTCGTCGCGCTTTGTTGAGGTGATTAATAGATGTGGGTGATGACCAGCGGGTTCGAAACCCTGTATACCACTTTGTGACGTTGTATAGCGGCGAGACACGTACTCTCATGTGAGTGCGGGGTCAATTGTGATTGGGGAATATGGCTTAGTCCGACTTGCTGATTCTGTGTTATAATATTAGGCTATTCTTGAGCCGTCGAACCTCCTTCTCGGATGGTTGCATACTATATATTGTGATATTGGCCACTCTTGAGCCGAGGAACCCCCTTCTTGGGCGGTTGAGTATACTTGTGGGCCGTGAGCCAGTTATTGGATCCCGCGAGGATCGTTATCATTGTCTTATCATATTGACATGTTAGTTACTACCGATCCGTAGCTATTTCTGTTATCATGCTATTTCCAATCTCTGGAACTTGGTATTACTGTTTAACAACTAAAAAATGATAAAAAGGTTTTCAAAACTACTTTTGAGCCTGCGAGGCTGTATTTGCATATTAGCTGGTTGGATCGGACTGCACGCCGCAGTAATATTGTGTTTGGGCTGTAGGAGCCCCTCCGGAGTCTGAACCCCCACAGTGAGCACGAGTACCCAAATTGGATCGGGCTACGCATCGTAGCGGTCATATCATGCATTGCGTTGCATTTAGCTACATCTGCTAGCTGTTATACTGTTTTGCTGGTACTTGTTGGTACAGGTACAATCGATATTGATTCTATGATAGGGTAGCTGATTATAGCTTTACATAGTGCTTTATTGCGGATTTCTTATCTGCGCTGTCTTACCCTCGTTTATTACCACTGAGTCTGGCAGTACTCATTTTACTCCCTGCACCTTGTGTGCAGATCCAGGTACCTCTCAGCAGTGATCCAGTAGCTGTGTGAGGCGACATTTGTAGGATATTTGAGGTAGCTGCAGAGTCCGCAGGACCCGATATTCCTTCTTACTGTCTTTTGACTCTGTATTGATGTTTTTTTCCGTACATGGTATCTTGTAAACTATTATACACTTATGTTTATTAGAGGCTCATGACTCTTGACCCTTCGGTCTATGGGAGTTGGTGTATTATGGGACTTGGTTCCCCGTTTTCGTTATATGTATCGCTGTTGCTTCGTGATTTAATATGATTAAATGGGCTAATGAGAGCTTCTTGCTCCATTATTGTTATTGATTGGTTAGGCTGGCATAGCAATGTGCTGGGCGCCATCACAACCGGATTTGGGGTCGTGACAAGTTGGTATCAGAGCCTAGGTTTACTAGGCCTCATGAGTCTTGAGCCGGTTAGTAGAGTCTTGTGGATCGGTACGGGGACGCCTGTACTTATCCTCGGGAGGCTGCGAACCTTTAGGAAACACTTCACTTTTCTTGAACTCCGTCGTGCGATCTTGTTGTTTTGAGAACTAAACTTCTATATTCTATTCTCTCGCAGATGGCGAGAACGCGAGCATCGGGACGAGGTGGACGACCTCCATTGCCACCTGCTAGAGGCCGTGGGTGCGGTCGTGCTAGAGGTAGAGGTAGGGAAGCTGAGGTAGTGCCAGCTGACCCGCCCGTTGTACCAGTTCAGGAGCAGCCCCCAGTGGTTGATGCTCCAGCAGCCCCAGTTCAGGGCCAGACTGTATCTATTGCTATTCCTGGTCTTCAGGAGACTCTTGCTCAGATATTATCGGTGTGTTCCGGTTTGGCTCAGGTAGTTTCAGCTACCGCTACTGCAACGACGTCTCAGACAGCGGGTAGTCAGCAGACCCCTGCAGCTCGCACACCTGACCTGGTTGTTCAGGGACTTCAGACGCCAGAGGCGGTTGTAACGACCCGGCCGGTCGTTTTAGAAAATTACGCCCCAATCCCCAATTTAACTGTTCCCCTATGTTCATTTCTGCTATTGTGGTTTGCCGGGAGAGTCGGTTATGAAATTTGGAGCATTTTGGGACACTTAGTCCCTAAATGAGAGCTTTAAGGTTAGAAAATGGTCCGTAACCGGAACAGTGTTAAGACGATCTCGGAATGGAATTCCGATGGTTCCATTAGCTCCGTTATGTGATTTCGGGGTTGGGAGCCCGTCCGGAATGTATTTTGGAGGCCGTAGCTCAATTAGGCTTGAAATGCCGAAGTTGGAAATTTTGGCGAATCAGAACGATAGGTGAGATTTTGGTCCGAGGGTCGGAATGGAATTCCGACAATTTCTGTAGCTTCGTTAGGTGATTTTGGATATGTCAGCAAATTTTTAGGTCATTCGGACGTCGTTTGGTCGGGTTTTTGATCGAATGTGCAATTCGGAAAGTTTTAAGAAACTTAGGCTTGAATCCGTGTGTAATTGGTGATTTTGATGTTTAGGATGGTGTTTTTATGATTGGAACAAGTTCGTATCGTGTTTTGGAGTATGTTGGTGGTTTTCGTTGGGGTCCCGGGGGCCTCGGGATGAATTCGGACCATCAAACGGGCATTTGGAACTTTGAAAAATCTGCAGAAATTGCAGCAGCAGTGCAGCAGAACACTGGCCTTCGCGTTCGCGAGTCCAGGGATGCGTTCGCGAAGGGCTGGTTTAGGTGGTCATCGCGTTCGCGATGGGTTTTGATGCGTTCGCGTAGGTCAGGCTGGAGAAGCATCGCGTTCGCGTGGGGTAAGGACGCGAACGCGTAGTTCAATCTTGGAGGCAGGGATTTTTCTTCAACGCGGACGCGTGAAATGCGTCGCGTTCGCGAAGGTCAAATGGGTAAAGCATCGCGGACGCGTGGGCTTGGGACGCGGACGCGAAGGGTAAAACTTCAGTCAGTGAGCTTAAGTTCAGAACATAACACCCGCGACCCCCATACACAAAAACGCCATTTTTGAGCTCCAAGAGAGGATTTTGAAGGGGAAACGCCGGGATATCATCGGGAAATCATCGGGGGTAAGTTTCTTGACCTTAATTCGTTGGTTTATCATGAAATCCGTGATTATTTCACTGAAATTGGAAGATTAAAGGTGGGTTTGAGCCCTAGGCCTAAATGTTAGAAAATCTTTGATTTGAATGGGCAAATGGAGTCCGATTTCGATAAATTGTATATGCACGGACTCGTATTGAGATAAGGAACCCGAATATATAATTTTCGTGATTTTTCGATAAGCGTACCGAGAGTCGGGTTTTGGCAACTTGTGGGTTTTGGTGTATTTTGAGTTATTTTGATTGGGTAATGCCCAATTGGCCTATTTTGATGTGATTCTATTGACTTTTATCAGATACTATACCTGTGGAGGCCGACATTCGCGGCAAGAGAGTTGTCTCATAGCGGTTTTGTACCGGAGTCGAGGTAAGTGGCTTGTCTAACCTCGTGTGGGGGTACTTTCACCCCTAGGATATTATGTGATAGTTTAAATGCCGTGTACGCGAGGTGACGGGCGTGTACATGCGCTGGTTGTTGAACACATACTTTATTTAAAATGTTCGACGAGTGATATTCCTGCTTTTAGTTGTTAATTCGATATTCTTACCCGGTAGTAGTTAGAAAAGCATGATTAGGTAGTATTTAACTGTCTAGTTGCCTAATTGTCTTACTTGAATTTCTTGATAATTATTGGCACTATTTATCGGTGAAGTTATAGTTAAGCATAATATATTCTCTCTGTGTATTCCTTTATTTGTTGTGTTTGTGGACTGCGGGTTCAATTCCCGGAGATCCCAGGGCTGTGGGTTCGATTCGCAGAGACCCGGAGTGATATTGTTGTGGACTGCGGGTTCGATTCCCGGTGATCCTGAGATTTATTGAGATGTGGACTGCGGGTTCGATTCCCGGAGATCCTGAGATTTATTGAGATGTGGACTGCGGGTTCGATTCCCGGAGATCCTGAGATTTACTGAGACATGGGCTGCGGGTTCGATTCCCGGAGATCTTGAGATTTATTGAGATGTGGACTGCGGATTCGATTCCCGGAGATCCTGAGATTTATTGAGATGTGGACTGCGGGTTCGATTCCCGGAGATCCTGAGATTTACTGAGACATGGGCTGCGGGTTCGATTCTCGGAGACCCTTGGGTACTGTCAATGGGACGGTGGGTTCAATTCCCACAGGTCCTGGACTTGTTTTATTGAGTTGGTTACTTGTTGTTAGCTTAATTGTAGACGGTTGCAGTAATTATTTTATTGTTGTTATTTCGGAATTATTATCATTTAAATTGCTTATTATAGTTATCATCATTATGTTATTGTTTTCTCAGTAGGGCCCGACCTTCCTCGTCACTACTCCATCGAGGTTAGGCTTGGCACTTACCGAGTACCGCCGTGGTGTACTCATGCTACTCTTCTGCACACTTTTGTTGTGCAGATCCAGGTACATCAGGACAGGCTCGTACTAGGTGATTCCGCAGTTTTTTTTTGGGAGACCTCGAGGTATGATATGCTACGTCCGCGGATCCGGAGGCTTTCCTTCTATTCCGATAGTATTAGTTGACATTTTTCCTTCATTTTGTTGTTAGATACTCTTTACACATAGAGCCACAGTTGTATATTCTCTTTTAGTCTGTGTTACCGTGGGATTCCGGATCTTGGTAGCGTTTTATTCATTGTGTTGACGGATGTATGTGCCAAGCGGCACGGATTACATATCTTTTTATGCCATCTTTCCGCTGTTTCTTATTTAAGTGTTCATAACTTGTATATTTCGCAACGTGTTAGGCTTACCTAGTCGTGGGGACTGGGTGCCATCACGACATGTTCATGATTGGTGAACTAGGATCGTGACAGCGGTCCCCGCTCAGGTGGTTGCACTGGTTATTCCTCCAGCTGCACCAGCTCCAGCTCCAGAGCATATGGTTGAGGTTATGCCCGACGACGAGCAGCGTCGTCTTGAGAGGTTTGGTAGACTTCAGCCACCCCATTTCAGTGGCGTTGAGGGCGAGGATGCCCAGGGTTTCTTGGACAAGTGTCAGAGGATGTTGCGGACGGCTGGTATTCTCGAGTCCAGCGGAGTTTCATTTACTACCTTTCAGTTCACTGGTCCCGCATTTGATTGGTGGGAAGAGTTTGAGAGGCGTAGGCCTGCAAGAGCAGCACCTCTCACATGGCAGCAGTTCTCTACTCTCTTTCTAGAGAAATATGTACCTCAGTCTCGTTGCAAGGAGTTACGTCGCCAGTTCGAGTGGTTGGTTCAGGGCGACATGTCTGTGACCCAATATGAGCTTAGATTCACACAGTTGGCTAGGCATGCCACGTGGATGATCCCTACTGATAGGGAGAGGATCAGGAGGTTCATTGATGGCCTCAACTACTCTATCCATATTCTTATGACCAGAGAGCGAGTTCTGTCATCATCTTTTGAGCAGGTTGTTGATATGGCACGCTCCATTGAGGCGGATCATCGCCGAGAGAGAGAGGAGCGGGAGACCAAAAGGCCTCGTGGTTCTGGCAGTTTCAGTGGTGCTCCATCCAGAGAGCATTCCCAGCAGAGCAGAGGTCGCTCATCTAGACCTTCTCATTTAGGCCGCCCGGAACAGAGCAGAGGTTCTTACGGTCGTGGTCGACAGGGATTTCAGCAGGGTCAGTCATCACTTAGTGCCCTTCCAGCTCAGAGTGCAGCACCTACTTCTTCAGCCCGGGGTTCTTCTGCGGCGAGGGGTTCCCTTCAGTCCCCTTCTCCAGCACCAGGTGCATGTTATGAGTGTGGTGAGTTTGGCCACATGAGGAGACAGTGCCCTCGACTCCGTAGGGACAGGACTCAGTAGAGGGATCAGCCCTCCTCTTCAGCACCACCTCAGGCTAGTAGAGGTGGAGGTCAGTCTTCTCGTGGTCGCCCCAGAGGCGAGGAAAGATCAGGCGGAGGCCAGGCACAGTTCTATGCACTTCCTGATACGCGTGATGCAGTTGCCTCCGATGCAGTGATTACAGGTCTCATTTCTGTCTGTCACAGAGATGCCTCTGTTCTATTTGATCCAGAGTCCACATATTCTTACGTGTCCTCTTATTTTGCACGTCAATTGGGTGCAACTCGTGGTAGTCTTGATTTACCTGTTCATGTATCCACCCCCGTGGGTGATACGATTGTTGTGGATCATGTCTATAGATCCTGTGTTATATCTATTAGGGGTCTGGAGACCCAGGCAGATTTGTTATTGTTGGGGATGGTGGACTTTCATGTTATATTGGGTATGGACTGGTCGTCTCCGTACCACACTATATTGGACTGTCATGCTAAGACAGTTACGTTGGCCATTCCTGGTATTTCTCAGATTAAGTGGTGGGGTTCGACTAATTTCGTCCCTAGCCGTGTCATTTCGTTCTTAAAAGCTCAAAAGATGGTTGAAAAAGGGTGTTTATCGTACCTAGCTTTTGTGAGAGATGTGGGAGTTGAGTCTCCTAGCATTGATTCTGTACCTGTTGTGAGGGACATCCCAGATGTATTCCCCTCAGACATGCCGGGCATGCCGCCGGACATGGATATTGATTTTGGCATTGACTTGGTACCGGGCACTCAGCCCATATCCGTTCCTCCTTATCAGATGGCACCAGCTGAGTTGAAGGAACTAAAAGAGCAGCTTCAAGGGCTTCTGGATAAGGGTTTCATCCGTCCTAGCGTGTCCCCGTGGGGTGCGCCGGTATTATTTGTTAAAAAGAAAGATGGTTCCATGCGAATGTGTATTGATTATAGGCAATTGAACAAAGTGACAGTGAAGAACAAGATGATTTGTTTGATCAGTTACAGGGTGCGAGGGTGTTTTCTAAGATCGATCTTCGTTCATGCTATCATCAGCTGAAGATCAGGGACTCGAATATTATGAAGACTGCATTCAGGACCCGATATGGTCATTATGAGTTTCTTGTGATGTCTTTTGGGCTGACCAACGCCCCAGCAGCATTTATGCATATGATGAACAGTGTGTTCAGGCCCTATTTGGATTCATTTGTGATTGTGTTCATTGATGACTGTAACGACCCGATCGGTCGTTTTGAGCTCCGACGCGTCATTCAGCAAATTGAGGCCATGAACAGCTTCATCTCAAGTATATTGACTTGTGTGTATGGTCAGAATTAAAATTCAGGAAGTTTGGAGTCAAATCTAAATGGAAATTCTCATTTTGAAAGCTTAAAGTTGAAGAAATGAACTAGGATTGGAATTTTGAGTAAATGACCTCGGAATGGGGATCTAAAAGTTCCAGCATGCTCGTATGATGATTTTGAACTTGGGCGTATGTCCGGATTTGGTTTTTGATAACCCGTGAGCATTTCGGCGTATATGGTGGAAGTTAGTATTTTAGAAGAATTTCATAAATTTGGGTTGGAAGGCATTTCAGAGTTATAGATGTCCATTTGGGATTCCGAGTATGGGAATAGATCCGTATGGTGATTTTGGAGTTGGGAACACGACCGGAAGTAAATTCGGATGTCCGGAGGTCATTTTCTAGACATTTGGCTAAATATAGGAATTTGAAGGTTTATGAGAAAATTCGACCGGAAGTAAAAATTTTGATATCGGGGTCCGAATGCGATTTCGAAAGTTGGATCAAGTCCGTAATGTCGAATGTGACTTGTGTGCAAACTTTGAGTCAATTCGGATCGATTTTGGTAGGAAATGAGAAAATTAATCTCTTTAAGGAAAGCTTAAGTTGGAAAAGTCAACCCAACGTTGACTTATGAGTTAGAGGGCTCGGAGCTGAATTCCGATGATTCAGTGAGTTTTGGGTGATGATTTAAGACTTAGGAGCGCAATCGGAAGTAATTTTGGAAGTCCGGTGAAGAAGTTAGCCTATTTTGGCGAAGTTGGAATTTTGGCGGAATCCGATCAATAGGTGAGATTTTGATCCGGGAGTTGGAATGTAATTATGACAAATGCAGTAGCTCCATTAGGTGATTTTGGATGTGTCTGCAAAATTTCAGGTCATTCGGAGGTCGTTTGGTCGGGTTTTTGATCGAATATTGGTTGCGGAAGTTTAAATGAAAACTTAGGCTTGAATTTGCTTGGATTCGATGTTTTCCGTGTTTAAGGGCGTGTTTTTATGATTGCAACAAGTTTGCATCGTGTTATGGAGTATGTTGGTGGTTTTCGTTGGGGGCCCGGGGGCCTCGGGATGAATTCGGGGGTCCAAACGGACCATTTAGAGCCAAAGTGAGCAGCTGATTGCTGCACTAATTGCAGCAGATTTTCAGCAATTTCGGCTACTTTGAGAGCTGATATCTTGTAATCTATAGGGAATCACAGAACGTACAAAACATGAAAGTTGTAGAACATAGTGTCTAGTTTCCTGAAAGCTAAAGAACTCGTAATTTGGACTCCTGTACTAGAAGTTATGATTGACGGAAAATGACTGCTGGAGCAATAGGATGAACAACTTGTACAGCGCAGGTGCAGGGTACAACCCGACGAAGCACAGACAAATTCTTTATTACACGAAATTGGGTTATTTCTTTCATTGATTTCATTTCGTTTGGATGATTTTGGAGAGCTTCAAGAGGGGATTTCACCGGATAAACATCGGAGGTAAGATTCTTGACTCAAAAACATATTTTATGGTAGAATTAACATCAATCTTCATGAATTTGGGTAGCAATTGTGAAGGATTGTGGCCTAGAAATTGAAAACAAAAATTTGGGTTTGGAAAGTCCAGTCGAACTCCGATTTCGATAAATGTTATATGCACGGACTCATGGCGAGACAAGGATCGTGTTGGTACTAATTTCGGAATTTTCCGAGCAGTGGGCCTGGGTCGGGTTTTACCAACTTAGTGTATTTATGCGAATTTCATGTAAATTGAAATGGGTTATGATTCTTTGACCCGTATTTGATATAATTATTGTGGTTTGACTAGATTCTACGCATGAGGGAGCGAATTTCAAAGGAAAAGGCATCGCGGACGAATCTACGACCGGCTAGAGGTGAGTAGTTTGTGTATATGGTAGCCTGAGGGTTCGAAACCCCGGCTTAGCACATTGTGACGCTTGTAGGGCGTGGCTCTCACATCGTGGCAGGTGCGGAATTGATTGTGACTGGGGATTGAGACTTGGTCCATCCCGGATATGGATAAAAATGCTATTAGTGATAGAAATACACTGTGTTTGACATATTTGTGGGCTGTAAGCTTTGTTTTGGGCCTTGTGCGGACCTGTAGTATCCCTAGGGGATAGTATTTATGTGATAGCTATATTTTCTTAATCACTGATCTCAGTCCTGGAAATTGAAATCACAGTATTGAAATGCTAAGTCACCGCTTTTGCAAATTATATAAAAGTTAAAGTATTTTTCATAAATTATGAATTGGATACTGGAATTAAGAAAAATGATCTGTTTGTGACTTATCTGATTATTGTGGACTGAGGATGGATCGGGCTGCACGCCGCAGCGGTTATTATGATATGAGGATCGGGCTGCACGCCGCAGCGGTATTTGCGCTTGGGCTGTAGGAGCCCCTCCGGAGTCTGTACACACCTCCAGTGAGCGCCGTCGACGTTAAATGGATCGGGCTACACGCCGTAGCGGTTATGTGCATTGCATTGCATCTTTATTTGTTGAATTATTTTGTGGTAGCTATATTGTACTGTTGATGCTATTTCGTAGGAGATTCGGACTGTAGTTTAGCTTCATATTGTGGTATTCTGTGGATTTCCTACTTTCAGCTGCTTTTATATATTTATTACTCACTGAGTACTTAGTACTCACCCCTACTCCCTGCACCTTTGTGTGCAGATTCAGGTACACAGGAGGGATAGGCGAGCACTCCAGCTTTTATCAGTATTTATTCGAGTTGCTGAGGTAGCTGCTGGTGTTCGCAGGACCTGGCTTCTCTCTTATTCTATTTTTCCTTTGTATATCAATTATTCAGACTTTAGTATTTGGATTAGATATTGTTATCCGATCTTGTTTAGAGGCTCCAGACTCGTGACCCTAGATCTTTGGGTGGTTATTCAGTTTAGCTTTATTGTTGAAATAATATCCAGGTAATTGAATTGAGCTTCATGCTCGGGTGAGAGTGTAAATGGTCGGGCTTGCTTAGCAGGTGTGTTGGGCGCCATCACGACCGGGATTTAGGTAGTGACAAGTTGGTATCAGAGCCTAGGTTACTAGGCCTTATGAGCCTTGAGCCGGTTGGTAAAGTCTTGTGGATCGGTACGGGGACGCATGTACTTATCCTCGGGAGGCTGCAAACCTTTAGGAAACACTTCACATTTCTTGGAATTCTTATCGTGCGCACTTGATTCAGCTTGAGATATAATCTTTGAAATTCCTTCCACACGTGTGTGTACACTCTGAGCGCTCAGTAATATAATTGCCTTGATGGCTTGTGATTCCCTCGTCGAGGGGTGAGGTATAATCCCTGCGAGTTCATGTTGGGCTAGTCGGGAGGACTTGAGGCCAGATCTTTGTCTATGACATGAGCACCAAAGTGCTGATTTTACAAACCGGTATTATGAAATTTCGTGTGATCGGTATTGTTCCTAACTGTGGAAATGGCAACTTAATAATGTACGAGCTGTCAGGTGTTAGATCCTTATTGTCATTTGTTGTGTAGCCCCGAGCTATGGGCATGGTGAATATTTATCATATCTCTTAGTTGGAAGGTAAAGTGCCTTACGTGTAGTAAAACGAGTTTAGATTCAGGAAGACTAAAGTGATTATGCTATGTATATCCTGGTGGAAGGTGTTGTACTGAAATACTAGATTGAGGTAAAATAGGTTGGTCGATTCTGATGTGTAATTGAAGTGTATTTGATATGTGTTATGATGCGAGCAGGTGTAGCGCAGGTTCAGGCATAAATTGTGATAATATGGTTCGTATAGTATTGAGATTTAATGTTGTTGAAAATGCATTGTGATGTCTTGTTGAGTTGTGGATGTATTGCTAGAATGGTTTGGTGATTCTCTAGCAGGTGGATAGGCCAATTTACAAAGAAAACTCTGCCGAAATTTTTGGAAAATTTTGGGACATAGAAAAGATTTCTGTCACATAAAGAGAGTAGGCTTAACTGTAGTGTGTGTATAAATGCAAGAGTTGCAGAAGAGTTAAGGTCTCTGATGATTCGAGTCTCTGTCAAGGCTCGTAAATTACTTGAGATTAATCTCACTATAACATTGTGGCATCATTTGAGTAAGAATGCTATAAGTGGCTAAAGGTGCTTTGATGAATGGCTCCGAGCCAAGTTGGGGAGGTTGTTATTGATTAACTGATTGCACTGTTGTGTGCTATGTTGGTTCTGTCTCTAAGTATGTTGGGAAAATTCTGATAAAGGTTATGGTGCTTCGTAGATGTGAAAAAAAAATCCTAGGATGATTTGAACTGCTGTTGGTAAAGAATGTTCGGTGTATAGAAAAGAAAGATAGCTAAGTGCATCTGTATGTAATCATGTTCTGCTGGTGTCAGAGTTCTAACAAGCCACGAGTGGTTCTGTCCAATAAGACAGTTGAATGATAATTGAATAAGGGTGAATGATGCCCGAGAATAGTCCTGCGGTGTTCAAGATTTTGCTTGTAACGGTAAGGTGTCTTATGATTGTGTATGTGGCTAAAGACGGTGGTTTTGTTACAAGGGATCAATACTTGTGTAATGATATGTGAATGATGAGATTCTATGTATCTATATTGCAGAGTAATGATAACGAATTCAAAATCGCAGGAAGTTCTTCAAAATAAAGTATTGTAGAATGTGGTACTTCTAGGAAACATTGAGAGAGTATTCAGCGGCCTGTGAGCTTAGACCGTGTGGTCTTATGTACGAGTCTCGTGTGGTAACATGAGTTGAGATATTGTGATCCTTCGAGTAAAAGAGAATATTAAATTAAAGATGAATCGGAAAGGAATTGGGTAAATGGAACAACTTGTTAATAAACTGAAACGGTATGATAAGGATACGATTAACTCCTGGTATGTGTTCGAAGTAATGAGTCTTGCAGCTATGGTGCAACCAAGCTCTTGAGTGCTAGCAGTTGCGTAGCTCGATGTGGGTAGAAGGACTCAGTCCTGACAGTTAAACTTATGCAATGAATTGGGAGAAAAAGTTTGTGATATGTTCACCGTGGTTTGAAAGTGAGTATATTCTTGTTGGTATGCGAAGCATGTAATGTGTAATGACTTTTCTTCTATATGGGATCATAAAGGTCCTTCACTAGTTAAGTGCGTCGATGTTTGCGGCGTAGGAAAGGGTTAGAAGTTCCATGTTATCTTAGTGTGGTATGGTATATGAGATGTGTTATGGAGAGTTGATGATGGCATAGGAAAATTTCTGAATGACTCTCGTGGTATGAATGGATGCTTGATGTGTTCTATGTATTCGTACAGTGTGGAGTGTGGAATCAGGCACAGTGAATCGTGTGTTATATAGGTGATGGGGACTAGAAGTTCTCGTAATCCGCCTATACAGTGGTTGTATATCGTGTGTATCGGCACCGTTTAGCGATCAATGGAAGTTGGAAGCCCTAGTGGCTCTCCCTTAGCTCGATATGATGAATTTGGGTTATGAGACTTGATTGCGGACTGGTTGTCATGAGTCAGGTTGCCTAGACTAATGTGATATGGACTATGTCGGAAATGGCACAAATTACGTAGCAGAGTGCATCAGAGTATGCTCCAACAGGGTAGTTGTACCCAGGACCAGCGGACGGCTGGTAGGTATTGCTTTGTCAGTTGGGCCTTTGTGGCGGATGTCAGTGTAGAGGTATCTACCATTGATTCAGTTCCGGTATTGAGGAACGTTGTCGGATGCATTTCATGTGGCCGAGCTTGAGGCTATATATATGTTTGTTGTAATGAGCAACTTGACTCGATGTGCATTTCCTCTTGCGAGATTTATGCGTGGATCGGGTGGCACGCCGCCACAGGTATGGTATCTGGATCGGGTGGCACGCCGCCACGGGTATGTTATTGGAACGGGTTGCGCGCCGCAATAGTGTGATGTGGAAAATATAGTTTCCTATAAGTTACTTTGTATACAATAATTCCTAGCTTTTAAGGAATAGTATGTATTGGGTACCACTCGGGGAATAGCACATCGGTTGTATCCATTCAGGATTTGATAGAATATATTAAATGTATCACCGCGGGTGTGATTGATTGCTTGAGTTCAGACCTAAATATGTGCGTGGCTGACCGTTTTGAGCATGGTGACTTGAGGTGCTCCATGAGTAATAGTGCTTGGATAGAATTGTGAGTTGTGGCAAGGCCACGTGATGTTATGACATTTGAGGAGGGTTCGGGTACTCTAATTCTATGATGTGAGACGAGATCTCAGTTATGTGTTGGGATGGAATTGAGGAATTTGAATTACAGCTCTTTTGTGTGAGTTAGTTGTCATGATTCGAGTGTGTTCAGATCATTTCTTATTGGAGCCTGTGTTTTGCTCGTCGTGGCTTAGGCCGATGAGGAGGTGTCATATTACCACTGTGGTGTGTTATAATCGAATGATCGTTGGAGTCATTAATGAGTGCGAACATACGTGATTTCAGCTAGATAGAAAGGTAATATCGAGGTTTGGCTCCAAAATCCATTGCAATATCAGTCAAAAGAGAAATGGCTTCATAAATGGTTGATTTGAGGAATTGTTACGGTTTAGCCCGTGTTTTATTTATCATTGGCAGTATATGAAAGTATTGGAATAAGACTTCAACTAATAAGAGGTTTCCATCGGTATTTGGGTATTGTAGGCAACTGCAGTAAATAAAGAATGTTATTGTGGTCATATGAGTAAAGTGATGCGAAGTATAAATTCAACAAAGTTATGCATTAATATTTGGGTACAACGTGTGGAGATTGATATGGTGGTCGAATGATGGAAACAGACTTGGTAGGAAATTCATGGTGCTGGAATTTGGTCTAATGGCTTATTCGCTTGAATAAAGAATTATATCTACAGAATTATATAGCTAATGTGCTCAACTAAGTAGTGGTAGCACACTTTATAATTTCGAAACCCTATTTTTCTCTCTCTAGGATTTTCTCTGCCTTCTCTCTACCCAGCCGTCACTGTAGCAGTCATGGTTTGCTGGGTAGTGTAGAAATTAATGCAGCAACTACGCAAATATTAATCGCGATTACTGCAGCAACCTCTATGTTGACTTCACTGTAGCGATTTCACTGTAGCTAGCCTATTTTGCGTACTGTAGCAAATTGCGATTACTATAGCATCGCGAATTTTTCACTTGAAGGAACATACTGTAGCAACAGCCTTTGCAACGTGAACCAGCTTCATAATCATCTCAATTGATTTACTGGAGAAGCACATTGCAACTAAGAAACAAACGTTCAGTTTTGAACTTGCTCGAAGTTCACTGTAGCTCACAGTGAGCCTTGAGCATTCGGTGGTGCAAGTGAGTTCTTATTTGTTACTTCATGCTGAGATATAACTGCTGCGATTGAGATTTGTGACAATGGCCTCGCCGGCCACTGCCCAGCCCTCTCTTGAGGTTGGGCAGTCGTCTCTCAAACCCACAACAACCCTGCATCCTCCCTTTAATCCAAAACCAATACAATCATATGCACAACTTCTTCAACCACAAACAATAAATGCTCCCATGTACGTTCAAAGTTTAAACTTGAAGCATGTCGAGATGTTACATGGAGAACCGTTAGTTCGATGGAAAAAAGCAGAAGTTAAACAATCCATAATACAGCAAGGATTGAATCTAGCAGTGATTGGAAAGTTTTCGTATGGGAAGCCGGTGATTCAAGAATTGAGAAAGGCTATACCAATCCAATGTGAGCTTAAGGGTGCTTGCTCAATTGGCTTGATCGAAGAGTCTCATGTACTGATTAAATTGTCGCTAATGGAGGATTATATTCACCTACTGTCAAAACCAGCATTCTACTTGAAGGCACAAGGTGAATATTGGCAGATGCGATGCACGAAGTGGAGTCCATGGTGGTCTCTGGATGTTGAGACACCAATTGCGATTGCATGGATCTCTTTCCAAGATCTCCCACCTAATTTCTTTGGTAAGGAGTTTGTATTCTCATTGGCAAGTGCAGTAGGTATGCCGTTACATGTTGATTTGGCTACTCAAAATGGCACACGACCTAGTTGTGCTAAAGTGAAGGTGGAGGTGAATTTACTTGCAACCTTGCCACAAAGGATTAAGATTATTGAAGAGGCTGATGAAACAGGTCCAGAGGAGTCGAAATGGATAAAAATTAGGTACGACTATATGCCTAAATATTGTAAGACCTGTAAAAAGCAAGGCCATAATGAACGAGAATGCTGGATAATTCACCCAGAATTACATAAGAATGCTACTGGAGCAGGCAAGGAACAGGCGAAGGAACAAGCAATCATTCTGAGTACTGATGTTGTTGGCACAGCAGCAAACTCTACCAAGGTATTATCAAGTGGTAAAGTACTTGGGAAGCCAGTCACTAATCATGCTAAACAGGAGTGGATGAAGGCCAAAAAGAATAAGTATCATAGAGATGAACGAGGCTACATAATTGAGGAGAATAAGGAAAATGAAGATCACAAGGGTAAAGGGAAGCTTAAAGAAGGTGCTGTGATTTCAAATAACAGATTTGGAGCATTAGAGATGGAAGAAGAAGTGCAACCAATTATGCAAATTATAGATGGAACAAAAGATAGAGGAGACAAGGCAATAGGACAAGACCAAAATAATAAGGAGAATAACAAAGTAAAGCAGTGGGAAAGTAAGGGGAATTGCTCTCCTAATCCTACTTCATTTGGGATTGGAGAAGGTCATACAGGAAATTTTGATCAAAATGATGGTGGAAAAGGATCTGTTGGCAAGGAGGAAATTGCAGCTAGGAAAATAAAAAGGGAAGCAGTGGAGAAGAGCAATATGGTAAGTGAATCAGGTGGTGAATCTACTGATGATGTTGCAGTCAGAAGGGAACAAACCATAGACGGGGTGCATAGGAGATTTGGGACAAGTAAAGAGGAGCTTCAATTATGTAATGTGGCTACAAATCGATCCTGTCAAGAAATACCATCACAAACTCATGAGAACTCTGGACAAAAGGAAGATTTTCATGAGGTCAACTCTGTTAAGACCTTATGGAGTGAAGAGATTGAGATTATAGATAAGCAGACGGCAAAAGAGCAAGTGTTTCGAGGCAAGGAAAAGAAAAACAATGCTAGACATGCTGCCAGGGGAGATGCTACAAGTAAACGATAGCACTGGTAAAGCTAATGATGAAGATAATGCAAACTGCATGATGAATCAACATGAAATATCACCGGGGAGAGTTCAAGGAGTAAGCAAGGAAGATCTACAACAAGATGGAACAGCTTTACAAGTGAAGTCTACACAGCAAGCCAATGGAACAGTAAAATCTAGTGTACTTGGGAAGATTTTGGCATCTGTATATGGAAAAGAGATTGATGGGGATGTTTCTACAGATGTATTAAAAGAATCAGAGGTTATACACAAACAACTAGAGCAAGACACGGGAGTTGGTCGTAAAGAAACAGTAAATACTGCATGTAATGCTACAGTGAACCCCGACCTAGGATCTGTGTATGAGCTGCAATTTAAACTTATGCAAGAGAATTTAGAGACCATGGGAAATACCTCGGGATTGCAACATGGTACGGAGGTCACAGAACATGCAATTGTTGCCCAGGATACTGGAGAGATTGAACCTATTCCTGTGGCATGTGCCTCAAGCACAGGATTGCCAATGCAGATCCATCTTAATATGCCATTAAGGACTCCAAATCAAGTGTAGCATGATATTATTACTCATAAGGAGCTACCAGTTGATATACAACAGACCATATTGAAACAACAAGCACAGATAGAAGATGAGGAAGAAAATGAATCTTTAGCTGAAAATTTCAAAGCTATTGCAAGGGAGGGGGATTTATCTCCTAAGTCAGCAGTTGGAAGTGGGAAGAAAGGCAAGAAAAAACAACATAAAGAGCTGCAACCACCTGTTAGAATTTTGCTCGGAAGGGCAGCCTCTAATGTGTCAAGATGAAGGTCAAGACTCTCATTTGGAACATAAGGTCTGTAAAAACTCAGCAGGCCTTTCAAAGGGTTATTAATATGCAGAAGGAGCATGGTTTCTCTATTGTTGCACTGATGGAACCAATGCAAACGTTGAAATTTCTCCAGAAGTATAGAAGAAGGCTAGGTATGGAAGCTGCAATCTCAAATGTGAATGGTAAGATTTGGTTGTTCTTTGATGCTGTGGCAGAATGGGATCTATTAATAGACACTGAACAACAAATGACACTAAGAGTATATCATCGGGAACTTGGTAAATTTATAATGATGACATTTGTATATGCCAAGTGTTGTGCAATTGAAAGATTAGAATTATGGGATAATTTATACTATCTGGCAAGTGATATGGATTTGCCTTGGCTAGTTGGTGGTGACTTTAATGTTGTGATGGGAGAGGAAGAAAAGATAGGTGGTCTGAAGTATATCCTCCTGAATATGAGGATTTTGCCTTCTGTGCTAATTCATGTGGACTTTTTGATCTTGGTTACAAAGGGAGCCCTTTTACATGGTGGAATGGTAGGCCAAATGCAGAGTGCATTTTTAAAAGGCTTGATCGAATTCTGGTGAACATGCCATTTCAGAACTTATTCCCAACGATTGAAGTGGAACATCTTATTAGAACAGGCTCTGATCATGCTCCTCTGTTGATGAGTTGTGGTGAAGAAGCAATGAGCTTTATAAAGCCATTTAAATTTCTGCACTTCTGGACACAACATGAAGAGTTCTTAGGGGTGGTGAAGCAGAACTGGGCTGCTGACTTCACTGGAGATCCTTTCTTGATGTTCAAGCAGAAGTTGAAAAGAGTGAAAATTGCTTTGTCAAAGTGGAGTAAACTCACTTATGGGGATATTTTCAAACAGTTGGCTATTAGAGAAGATGTGGTGAGAATCAAGGAGCAGCTATTTGAGGAGGAACCATCGATTGAAAATAGAATAGTCCTACAACAAGCTCAGGCAGAGTTGAAGAAGTATTTGACCCTTGAAGAACAATATTGGAAACAAAAGGCAGGTATAAATTGGTTTGAAGAAGGAGATAGAAATACAAGGTTCTTTCATAACTGTGTAAATGGAAAAAGACAAAAGTTGAAACTGAAAAGGATCATGGATAGTGATGGTGCATGGATAGAAGATCAAGACAAGCTATCACAGGCTGCTGTAGAATTTTACCTGAAGCAATTCACAAGTGAGGGTGATGCTGAGAACTTTGAAATGCTGAACAATGTGCCTACCATGGTGACAACAGAACACAACATGGAGTTATGTAGAATTCCAACTCAGAAGGAGGTTAAAGATGTTGTTTTTGCACTAAGTGGTGAGAGTGCAAGCGGGCCAGATGGTTTCTCAGGCTTATTCTTTCAAGCATGTTGGGAGATTGTGGGGCAGAATATCCATGAGTTGGTTGTGTTGTTCTTTGAGGGTAGACCTTTGCCCAAATCAATAACACACACAAACTTAGTGTTGCTACCTAAGAAGCCTCAAGTGCAAACATTTTCTGATCTTAGACCCATCAGCTTGAGTAATTTTATCAACAAAATCTTCTCCAGAGTAGTACATGATAGGCTTGAAAAGATACTGCCCTTATTAGTTTCATTGAACCAGTCCGGCTTTGTCAAAGGAAGGAGCATTTTTGAAAACATCTTACTGACTCAGGAGATTGTGACTGACATCAGAATAAGAGGAAAGCCAGCAAATGTAGTGATCAAGTTAGATATGGCCAAGGCATATGATAGGGTGTCTTGGAAGTTTTTGATGCATGTACTAAGGAAGATGGGATTTGCAGAGTGTTTTATACACATGGTGTGGAATTTGATATCAAATAATTGGTACTCAGTAATGGTGAATGGCCAGGCTACAGGTTTCTTTCACTCGACAAGAGGGGTGAAGCAAGGAGACCCTCTATCCCCAACATTGTTTGTTCTATCAGCAGAGGTGCTATCTAGATCACTGAATAAGTTATTTGAAGACAGGCAGTTTAGAGGATTTGAATGCCAAAGTGGTCTGATCCATTGAACCACCTTGCTTATGCAGATGACACTATAATATTTGCCTCAGCTGATCCTTATTCCTTGCAGAAAATTATGGAAGTCTTGGCATTATATGAGAAAACATCAGGACAGTTGATAAACAAGGCAAAGAGCTCTTACTATGTACATTCAAAGATTGCAGCAGGATTGAAAGCTACGGTAGCTAATATAACTGGTTTCTCTAAAGGCACATTCCCATTTACATACCTAGGATGTCCAATCTTTTACACAAGGAGGAGGAAGAACTACTATAATGATCCGATTCAGAAGGTGAAGGCAAAGTTGCACTCATGGAAAGGGAAGTTACTGTCATATGGAGGAAAGGCTACATTGATATCAAGTGTATTACAAAGTATGCCAACTCACATCTTGTCTGTCCTAGATCCACCAAACAATGTCATTGAGCATCTCCATAAGACATTTGCAAGATTTTTTTGGAGTAACAAGGAAGAAGGAAGAAGTAGGCATTGGACAAAGTGGCAGAACTTATGTCTGCCAAAGGAAGAAGGTGGTGTAGGTTTCAGATCTCTCTTTGATGTGTCTAAAGCCATGTTTGCAAAGCTATGGTGGAGATTCAGGACAACAAAATCATTATGGTCCAACTACATGTGGAACAAATATTGCAAGAAAGAGGCACCTACTGTGGTTCAATATAGGAATGGTTCTCATGTTTGGAGAAAAATATTGAAAGCCAGAGATGAAGTCGAGCATGAAATATTTTGGGAGATGAACAGGGGAGCTACTAATATATGGCATGAAAATTGGACTGGATTGGGGCCTTTGTATCATGTAGTCCCTTCAGATTTTCACATCAATGAGGAGCTTCAGGAGGTGGCAGACTTAAGAGAAGAAGGGCAGTGGAATGATGCACTGTTGAATCAAACTTTTCCGGCAGATATTGTAAATCACATCCGAGAAGAAGTACAGTTTATGCCTACTGATGAGTACTGGGACACTCCAAGGTGGATGCCTTCAACATCAGGAAAATTTACAGTGAGTAGTGCTTGGAAAATACTGAGACATAGAGAACCAGTTAGTTCAGAATATGCAAGGCTATGGACAAAAGGACTGCCCTTCAAAATCTCATTCTTTTGTTGGAGAGTTTGGAAAGGAAAGGTTCCAACAGATGATATATGGAGAAATGGAGGATATATGGTGGTTTCTAAATGTTGGTGCTGTCTTTCACCCAGAGAAGACTCTTTTCAGCATCTTTTCTTGCACAGTGATACTGCACAAAAAGTGTGGAATACATTTAGCCAGGCTCCAGGTTTAATGATCAACATGATACAAGTGCATCAAATTATAAGGGAGTGGTGGAATGCTAAATGTTGTCCCAAGCTGAAACCTTTGTTTCAGGCAGTCCCTGCAGTTATTCTATGGGAGATATGGAAGAGGAGAAATACAATGAAACATGGAGGCTCAGTGTCTTGTAGCAGGGTTATTCATGAAGTAAATAGGACACTGCATTATTTGGCTAAGGTAAGATATCCATGGCTCACTGGGATTCCAATGTTGTGGCCGGATATGATCAAATTCTTCGAGCAATACAAGCCAGTTATAGTGACAAGAAGAGTAACATGGCAGACTCCATATGATAGATGGTTCAAATGCAACACCGATGGTGCATCGAGGGGGAATCCAGGCCTTAGCTCTTTTGGTTTTTGTGTGAGGGATCACAATGGAGATATGATTTTTGCTAGTGCAAGGGAGATAGGTGAAACAACAAACATAGTAGCAGAGGCAAAGGCAATAGTACATGGGCTGTCATACTGTGTGGAGAAGGAGTTACACCCATTGATCCTGGAAAACTGACTCGTTGGTGATGAAAAAAGTGATTGAAGATGAATGGGAGGTACCATGGAGTATAGCAGCAGATGTGAAAAAGATCAAGGACTTCAAGAGGACATACAATGTCACATTTCAGCATGTACTAAGGGAGGGAAACACAGTAGCAGACTATTTAGCTAATTTGGTTTTTTCTTTTGCAGGTACAGTTAACTTTCATTCATTTCAAGAATTACCAGCTAAAGGAAAAGCATTGATCAACATGGACAAAGCTCAAATTCCTAATTTAAGAGTTCGGATTGCTAAAAGAAAAGCACCGGACTAATGGAGAGGCAACCATCGTCAGCACTGTGCTCATTAACTTACTGGAGGTTGTTAAATCACTGCTCAGTGGTATCAGCATGTATTCATGCTCAATCCTGAGAGTGTTTTGATAATTTTCAAGAAGGGAGTGTGCACAGTAAAGGCTTCACTAGATGAGCAGATCAATTGTGAAAGCAATACATGCAGGAACATCATGAGCATTATTTGCAGGATCATTTGTTTTGGCATGGGAATGGAGATAGTATTAGCTAGATATGGCTTATTTATGTGTTTGGAATATATTGGATATTATTATGTCATTTTTCAGTGGTATTAGTGTGGTTCCACACTCATTCTGGAGGTGACATAGTACTAAAGGAGACAGCCTATACTCCGCATTGCAGTGAATTCCTATATTGTGGTACTCTTGGATCGACTTGATCATTGCCTATACTCCGCATACCTTGGCACCTGGTGAGAGCTTGAGTGGTGCTACATGGTACTTGAAATGGGCAGGAGAAGTCAATCATAGCTGCAGGACATGGAAATATTCATTTAGACTTCATGTTATAGATGATATTAGTTTTTTCTAATTAGATTCTATGTTTACATAGATTTATTTCATAGTCTACTGGTAGTAGCAGGACAAATTGTACCCTTTTGGACCCGGATTGGGATTTTTATTCATTTATTTATATATTAGCCACTAGGTACAATGCCTAGTGGTATATTTTGCTATAAAAAAAAAGTAGTGGTAGCACGGGAAGGTGCATGATGTGTTAAACAAGTTATTTGAGACTACATCATTGTAGTTCTCAGCACGTTCGAGGACGAACGTATGTTTAAGTGGGGGAGATTGTAACGACCCGATCAGTCGTTTTGAGCTCCGACGCATCATTCAGCAAATTGAGGCCATGGACAGCTTCATATCAGGTATATTGACTTGTGTGTATGGTCAGAATTAAAATTCAGGAAGTTTGGAGTCAAATCTAAATGGAAATTCTTATTTTGAAAGCTTAAAGTTGAAGAAATGAACTAGGATTGGAATTTTGAGTAAATAACCTCGGAATGGGGATCTTAAAGTTCCAGCATGCTCGTATGATGATTTTGAACTTGGGCGTATGTCCGGATTTGGTTTTTGATAACCCGTGAGCATTTCGGCGTATATGGTGGAAGTTACTATTTTAGAAGAATTTCATAAATTTGGGTTGGAAGGCATTTTAGAGTTATAGATGTCCATTTGGGATTTCGAGTATGGGAATAGATCCGTATGGTGATTTTGGAGTTGGGAACACGATCGGAAGTAAATTCGGATGTCCGGAGGTCATTTTCTAGACATTTGGCTAAATATAGGAATTTGATGGTTTATGAGAAAATTCGACCGGAAGTGAAAATTATGATATCGGGGTCGGAATGCGATTTCGAAAGTTGGATCAAGTCCGTAATGTCGAATGTGACTTGTGTGCAAACATTGAGTCAATTCGGATCGATTTTGGTAGGAAATGAGACAATTAATCTCTTTAAGGAAAGCTTAAGTTGGAAAAGTCAACCCAACGTTGACTTATGAGTTAGAGGGCTCGGAGCTGAATTCCGATGATTCGGTTAGTTTCGGGGGATGATTTAAGACTTAGGAGCGCAATCAGAAGTAATTTTGGAAGTCCGGTGAAGAAGTTAGCCTATTTTGGCGAAGTTGGAATTTTGGCGGAATCCGATCGATATGTGAGATTTTGATCCGGGAATCGGAATGGAATTCCGACAAATGCAGTAGCTCCGTTAGGTGATTTTGGATGTGCCTGCAAAATTTCAGGTCATTCGGAGGTCGTTTGGTCGGGTTTTTGATCGAATGTTGGTTGCGGAAGTTTAAATGATAACTTAGGCTTGAATTTGCTTGGCTTCGATGTTTTCCGTGTTTAAGGGCGTGTTTTTATGATTGCAAAAAGTTTGCATCGTGTTGTGGAGTATGTTGGTGGTTTTCGTTGGGGGCCCGGGGGCCTCGGGATGAATTCGGGGGTCCAAACGGACCATTTAGAGCCAAAGTGAGCAGCTGATTGCTGCACTAATTGCAGCAGATTTTCAGCAATTTCGGCTACTTTGAGAGCTGATATCTTGTAATCTATAGGGAATCACAAAACGTACAAAACATGGAAGTTGTTGAACATAGTGTCTAGTTTCCAAAAAGCTAAAGAACTCGTAATTTGGACTTCTGTACTTGAAGTTATGATCGACGGAAAATGACTGCTGGAGCAATAGGATGTACAACTTGTACAGCGCAGGTGCAGGGTACAACCCGACGAAGCACAGACAGATTCTTTATTACACGAAATTGGGTTATTTCTTTCATCGATTTCATTTCGTTTGGATGATTTTGGAGAGCTTCAAGAGGGGATTTCACCGGGTAAACATCGGAGGTAAGATTCTTGACTCAAAAACATAATTTTATGGTAGAATTAATTTTATCGGAGGTATAATTTTATGACTCAAAAACATAATTCTAGGATTGTGGCCTAGAAATTGAAAAGGAAAATTTCGGTTTTGAAAGGCCAATCGAACTCCGATTTCGATAAATTTTATATTCACGGACTCGTGGCGAGACGAGGATCGCGTTGGTACTAATTTCAGAATTTTCTGAGCAGTGGGCCCAGGGTCGAGTTTTACCAACTTAGTGTATTTTTGCAAATTTCATGTAAATTGAAATGGGTTATGATTCTTTGACCCGTATTTGATATAATTATTGTGGTTTGACTAGATTCTACGCACGAGGGAGCGAATTTCAAAGGAAAAGGCATCGCGGACGAATCTACAGCCGGCTAGAGGTGAGTAGTTTGTGTATATGATAGCCTGAGGGTTCGAAACCCCGGCTTAGCACATTGTGACGCTTGTAGGGCGTGGCTCGCACATCGTGGCAGGTGCGGAATTGATTGTGACTGGGGATTGAGACTTGGTCCATCCTGGATATGGATAAAAATGCTATTAGTGATAGAAATACACTGTGTTTGACATATTTGTGGGTTGTAAGCCTTGTTTGGGGCCTTGTGCCGACCTGTAGTATCCCTAGGGGATAGTATTTATGTGATAGCTATATTTGCTTAATCACTGATCTCAGTCCTGGAAATTGAAATCACATTATTGAAATGCTAAGTCACCGGCTTTTGCAAATTAAATAAAAGTTAAAGTATTTTTCATAAATTATGAATTGGAAACTGGAATTATGAAAAATGAACTGTTTGTGACTTATCTGATTATTGTGGACTGAGGATGGATCGGGCTGCATGCCGCAGCGGTTATTATGATATGAGGATCGGGCTGCACGCCGCAGCGGTATTTGCGCTTGGGCTGTAGGAGCCCCTCCGGAGTCTGTACACACCCCTAGTGAGCGCCGTCGATGTTAAATGGATCGGGCTACGCGCCGAAGCGGTTATGTGCATTGCATTGCATCTTTATTTGTTAAATTATTCTGTGGTAGCTATATTGTACTGTTGATGCTAGTTTGTAGGAGATTCGGACTGTAGTTTAGCTTCATATTGTGGTATCCTGTGGATTTCCTACTTTCAGCTGCTTTTATATATTTATTACTCACTGAGTACTTAGTACTCACCCATACTCCCTGCACATTTGTTTGCATATTCAGGTACGCGGGAGGTATAGACAAGTAGTCTAGTTTCTTGCAGAGTTATTCGAGTTACTAAGGTAGCTGCTGGTGTTCGCAGGACCCGGCTTCTCTTCTATCTAGTTCATTTACTTTGTATATCAATTATTCAGACTTTAGTATTTGGATTAGATATTGTTATCCGATCTTGTTTAGAGGCTCCAGACTCGTGACCCTAGATCTTTGGGTGGTTATTCTGTATAGCTTTATTGTTGAAATAATATCCAGGTAATTGATTTGATCTTCATGCTCGGGTGAGAGTGTAAATGGTCGGGCTTTCCTAGCAGGTGTGTTAGGCGCCATCACGACCGGGATTTGGGTAGTGACAATGACATTCTAGTCTACTCCCGTAGTCAGGAGAAGCATGCTCAACATTTGAGTATTGTGTTGCAGAGATTGAGGGAGGAGAAGCTATATGCTAAATTCTCCAAGTGCGAGTTTTGGCTCGAGTCCGTAGCATTTCCGGGACATGTGGTGTCTCGTGATGGTATTCAGGTTGATCCGAAGAAGATAGAGGCGGTGCAGAGTTGGCCTAGACCGTCCTCAGCTACAGAGATCAGGAGTTTTCTTGGCTTGGCGGGATATTATCGCCGGTTTGTTCGGGGATTTTCATCCATTGCTTCTTCATTGACTAAATTGACCCAGAAGGGTGCACCATTCGTGTGGTCGGATGAGTGCGAGGAGAGCTTTCAGAAGCTCAAGACAGCTTTGACCACAGCTCCAGTGTTAGTATTGCCATCTGATTCAGGTTCATATACTGTTTACTCTGATGCCTCGAGAGTGGGGATAGGTTGTATGTTGATGCAGGAAGGTAAGGTAATTGTTTATGCTTCTCGGCAATTGAAGCCACATGAGAAGAACTATCCTGTTCATGATTTGGAGCTAGCCGCCATTGTTCATGCCTTGAAAATTTGGAGGCACTATTTGTACGGCGTGTCTTGTGAGGTGTATACCGACCATCGTAGTCTCCAGCACTTGTTCAAACAGAAATACCTTAATTTGAGGCAGCGGAGATGGCTTGAGTTGCTTAAGGATTATGACATTACTATTTTATATCATCCGGGAAAGGCCAATGTGGTGGCCGATATTTTGAGCCGGAAGGCTGTCAGTATGGGGAGCTTGGCATATATTCCAGTTGAGGAGAGACCATTTGCTTATAATGTGCAGGTGCTAGCCAATCGGCTAGTGAGGTTAGATATTTCGGAGCCCAGTCGGTATTGGCTTGTGTTGTATCTTGGTCATCTCTATATGATCGTATTCGGGAGCGCCAGTATGATGATCCACATTTGGCTGTCCTTAGAGACAAAGTTCAGCATGATGATGCTAGAGATGTCACCATTGATAGTGACGGCGTATTGAGGATGCAGGGCCGGATATGTGTGCCCAATGTTGATGGCCTTCGTGAGTTGATTCTGGAGGAGGCCCATAGCTCGCGGTATTCTATCCATCCGGGAGCCGCGAAGATGTATCAAGATTTGAAACAGCACTATTGGTGGAGAAAATTGAAAATAGACGTTGTCAGACATGTATCACGGTGCCTCAACTGTCAGCAGGTTAAGTACGAGCATCAGAGGCCCGGTGGCGTATTTCAGCGCATTGATATTCCTGAGTGGAAATGGGAGAGGATCACTATGGACTTTGTTACTGGACTTCCTCGGACGGCGAGGAAGTTTGATTCTGTATGGGTGATTGTGGATAGACTGACCAAGTCAGCTCACTTCATTCCAGTTAGTACTACCTACTCATCGGAGCGGTTGGCAACGATCTTTATTCGAGAGATTGTTCGGTTGCATGGAGTCCCAGTGTCTATCATATCCGACAGGGGTACTCAGTTCACTTCTCAGTTTTGGAGAGCATTTCAGCGAGAGATGGGTACGCGGGTTGAGTTGAGTACAACATTTCACCCCAGACAGATGGGCAGTCTGAGCGCACTATTCAGATCCTGGAGGATATGTTGCGAGCATGTGTGATTGACTTTGGTGGTTCGTGGGATGAGTTCATGCCACTTGCTGAGTTTGCCTACAACAACAGTTACCAGTCGAGTATTCAGATGGCCCCGTACGAGGCATTGTATGGCAGACGGTGTAGATCCCCCGTGGGATGGTTTGAGCCTGGTGAGGATAGATTGATAGGGACTGAGTTAGTTCAGGATGCTCTGGATAGAGCAAAGTTGATCCAGGAGAGGCTTCGTACAGCACAGTCTCGCCAGAAGAGTTATGCGGACCGTAGAGTTCGAGAGTTGTCTTTCATGGTTGGTGACAGAGTATTGTTGAAGGTTTCACCTATGAAGGGTGTCATGAGGTTCGGGAAGAAAGGGAAGTTGAGTCCCGGGTACATTGGTCCTTTTGAGATACTTAGGAGAGTTGGAGAGGTGGCATATGAGTTGGCCTTGCCGCCCAGCTTATCCAGCGTTCATCCAGTATTCCATGTGTCTATGCTCCGGAAGTACATTGGAGATCCGTCTCATGTATTAGACTTCAGTACCATTCAACTTGATGGTGATCTATCCTATGATGTGGAGCCTATTGCTATTTTAGGTCGTCAGGTGAGAAAATTGAGGTCCAAGGAGATTGCATCAGTTAAGGTTCAGTGGAGAGGTCGACCCGTGGAGGAGGCCACTTGGGAGATCGAGCGGGAGATGCGGAGCGGATATCCTCACTTGTTTGAGACTTCAGGTATGTTTCTTGACCCGCTCGAGGACGAGCGTTTGCTTAAGAGGGGGAGAATGTGATGACCCGGCCCGTCGTCACGGGAATTACCACCCCGTTATGTTGTAATTACATGTTTTATGCTTGTATATCAGTGTTAGAGTCTATCGGGTGAGTTAGGAGTGAATTGGATTGAAAATGAGGCATATAGCCTTTTTGGAGAAAACTTGAATAAGGAAAGTCAACCCGGAGTTGACTATTTGGTTAGAGGGCTCGGAATCAGATTCTAATGATTCGGTTAGTTCCGGGAGGTTATTTGTGACTTAAGGGAGCAATCGGAATTGAATTTGGAGGTCCGGTGTAGAAATAGGCTTGAATTGGCTAAGGTTGAATTTTGGCGAAATCTGAACGGTAGGTGAGATTTTGATCTGGGAGTCGGAATGGAATTCCGACAGTTGCAGTAGCTCCGTTAGGTGATTTTGGATGTGGCTGCAAAATTTCAGGTCATTCGGACGTCGTTTGGTCGGGTTTTTGATAGAATGTGTAATTCGGAAGTTTTGAAGAAACTTAGGCTTGAATCCGTGTGTAATTGGTGATTTTGTTGTTTAGGATGGTGTTTTTATGATTGGAACAAGTTCGTATCTTGTTTTGGGGTATGTTGGTAGTTTTCGTTGGGGTCCCGGGGGCCTCGGGATGAATCCGGACCATCATCCGGCACTTTGAAACAAGAAATGGTCTTCTGTAAATTGCAGATCACTGGGCGAAATTTTAGCCTCCGCGTTCGCGAGGGCTATGCCGTGTTCGCGTAGGCTGGGACCGGGTGACCATCGCGTTCGCGAAGGATGGCAACGTGTTCGCGTATAAGGGAGTTGGAAAGCATCGCGTTCGCGTGGGGTCAGGACGCGATCGCGAAGAAGGATTAGGCGAAGCCACGCGTTTGCGTGAGAGGCTATGCGTTCGTGTAGAGGAAAAGTCCGGAGGCCTGGGAAGTTGACCTTCGCGGACGCGTGAATGTGTGTCGCGTTCGCGATGAAGAAGAGGAATAAGGCATCGCGTTCGCGTGATAGGCGTCGCAAACGCGATGAAGAAAATAGGCTGGCAGTGAAGTTAAAACCAGAACTGGTCAGTCGCGGGTTTAATACCCAAAACCTCCATTTTTGAGTTCCAAGAGAAGAAATTGACGGGAGATTGCTGGGGAATCATCGGGGTTTCGTTTGAGGTAAGTTTTGTGGCTTAATTACATCATTTTAACATGAAATCCTTGGTTAAATCTCTGTAAATGGAAGATTAAAGGTGGGTTTGAGCCCTAGGCCTAAATTGAAGAAAAACACTGATTGAGTGGGCAAATGGAGTCCGATTTTGGTAAATTTTATATGCCTAGACTCGTATCGAGATGAGGATTCTGAATATGTGTCTTTTATAATTTTTTGACAAGAGTACCGAAAGTCGGGTTTTGACAACTTTGGGAATTTTGATGTAAATTGAGTTGTATTGATTGGGTGTCGTCCCATTGGCCTAATTTGTTGTATTTCTACTGTATTTGATCAGATTCTACGCGTGCGGAGCTTGATTCTCATGGCAAAGGCATTACGGAGTAGTCGTCGCGCTGTATTGAGGTGAGTAATAGATGTGGGTGATGACCAGCGAGTTTGAAACGGTATACCACTTTGAGATGCTGTATAGCGGCGAGACACGTACTCTCATGTGAGTGCGGGGTCGATTGTGATTGGGGACTGTCACGACCCCAAATCCGATCGTGATGGCGCCCAGCACACTGCTAAGCCAGCCCGACCAATCAACAACAATCACGGAGCCACAAGCTCACTTTATCCAATTTAAGCATAACAGTGATAGATATATTAAAAACAGGGAACCAAGTCCCAACACGTGCCAACTCCCGTAGACCGAAGGGTCAAGAGTCATGAGCCTCTACAGAGTATACAAAGTGTAAATAGTGAATATAACCGTGCACAAGTGTGGGATGATCAGAACAAAATACAGACAAACTGGAGAATCAGGTCCTGCGAACGCTGGCAGCTACCTCGACTGTCCAAAAGCACTCCCGAGCCGCAATAGAATCGGCTCTGCTGTGATGTACCTGGATCTGCACACAAGGTGCAGGGAGTCGGGTGTGAGTACTTCCAACTCAGCAGTAATAATAAAAGTAAATAATGCTGAAGGGAAGAAAACCACGATGGGCACTATCTCATGCTACACAATACAGAACTATTTTTTTATTCCTTTCAAGCATATGTGAGTAGATTATTTAGAACTATCTTTGAGGGTTTGAAACCCCGTATTTGCACTATACAGTGCTATGCTGAGATGGTACACGCGTCATATGACGAGCGTGGTGGTATTGTGACCGGGGATTTGGACTTGATCCTTCCCGATTGATAGATTACTGTGTATAATGACTGAGACTGGGCTTATATCTATGTATTTGGGCTAGTAGCCATGTTTGGGGCCTTGTGCCGATCTGTAGAGTATTAGGGAGGCTTACTAATGGATGAGTTGTTATTTGTTCGACTCTTATCTAATCTGTTGTGTAGCCCCGAGCTATGGGCGTGGTGAATATCTACCATATCTCTCAATTGGAAGGTAAAGTGCCTTATGTGTAGTGGAACGAGTTCAAACTCAGGAAGACTAAAGTGATTATGCTATGTGTATCCTGGTGGAAGGTATTGTGCTGAAATGCTAAATTGGGGAAAAGTAGGTGGGTTGATTCTCATGTGTAATTGAAAGGTATTTGATATGTGTTATAATTCGAGCAGGTACAACGCATGTTCATGTAACAATTATGATAATATGATTCGTATAGTATTGAGATTTAATGTTGTTGAAATACATTGTGATATCTTGTTGAGTTGTGGAAGTATTGTTAGAATGGTTTGGTGATTCTCTGGCTGGTGGATAGGCCAATTTACAAAGGAAACTCTGCCAAAATTTTTGGAAAATTTGGGACTTAGAAAATATTTTTGTCACCTAAAGAGTGAACGTAACTGTTGTGTGCGAATGAATGCAAGAATTGCAAAAGAATTAATATTCCTGTTGATTCGAACCTCCGCCGAAGCTTGTAAATGACTTGAGTTTAATCTAACTAGAACTTTGTTGCATCATTTGAGTAAGAAGGCTATGAGTGGCTAAAAGTGCTTTGATGTATGACTCCGAGCTAAGTTGGGGAGGTTGTTATTGATTAACTGATTGCACTGTCGTGTGCTGTGTTGGCTCTGTCTCTAGGTATGTTGGGTAATTTTGATAAAGGTTATGGTGCTTCGTAGATATGAAGAAATACTAGGATGTTGTGAACTTATGTTGGTAAAGAATGTTCGGTGTATAGAAAAGAAAGATAGCTAATTGGATCTGTATGTAATCATGTTCTGCGATGTCAGAATTCTAACAAGGCACGAGTGGTTCTGTTCAATAAGACAGTTGAATTATAACTGAATAAGGGTGAATGACGCCCAAGAATGGTTTGCAATGTTCAAGATTTTGCTTGTAACAGTCAGGTGCCTTAAGATTGTGTATGTGGCTAAAGATGGCTGTTTCGTTAGAAAAGATCAAGGCTTGTGTTATATCATGTGAATGATGGGATTCTACATATCCGCATCGGGAAGTAATGATAACAATTTAAAAATCGCGGGAAGTTCATCAAAATAAAGTGTGGTGGAATGTGGTACTTCTGGGAACACCGAGAGAGTATTCAGTGGCCTATGGGTCTTAGACCGTGTGGTCTTGTGTACGAGTCTTGTGTGGTAAAAAGGGGTTGAGGCATTGTCGTGCTACAGTAAAGACTGATATGAAATTAGAGATGAATAAGAAAGGAAACTGGGTAAATGGAACAACTTGTTAATAAACCATAATGGTATAAAAAGGGAATACGATTGATTCCTGGTATGTGGTTGAAGTAATGAGTCTTGCAGACATTGTGCAGCAAAGCTCTTGAGTGCTGGCAGTTGTGTAACTTGATATGGGTATAAGGACTCAGTCCTGGCAGTTAAACTTATGCAACGAATGGGAAGAAATAGTTTGTGATGTGTTTTATCATGGTTTGAAAATGAGTATATTCTTGTCGGTATGCGAAGCGTGGAATGTGTAATGAGTTTTTTTTCTTCTATATGGGATCACGAAAGTCCTTGACTAGTGGAGTGCGCCGATGTTTGAGGCGGAGGAAAGGGATATGAATTTTCATGTTGTCTTAGTGTGATATGGTATACACGAAGTGTTATGGAAAGTTGATAATGGAATATTCAAGGTTTTGAGACCAGTTCATAATATATGGGAAGTCAATAAAATTATTGAGCAGCGCGGACAGCTGCAGGTGAATTAAGAATCGATCTTTTTGATGATTTAAGAAAATGGTACTACTATTCTCGTAATTTGGCAGGGAATATGGCCCAAAAAGGGCCAGGTAATATAAACTGATAATATTTAGTGGTGTGGTGGTATCCTCTTGTTAGATTGACATTGATAATTGAGTTGTAAATGACATAAGGAAATTTCTGAATGGCTTTCGTAGTATGAATGGACGCTTGATGTGCGTTATGTATTCGTACGGTGGAATACGGAATCAGGCATATTGATTCATGTGTTATATATGTGTAGGAGACATGAAGTTCTCGTTAATCCGCCTATGTAGTGGTTGTATATCGTGTGCATCGGCACCGTTTTGTGATTATTGGAAATCGGAAGCCCTAGAGGCTCTCTCTTAACTTGATAAGACGAATTCGGATTATGATACTTGATTGCTGACTGATTGTCATGGGTCAGATTGTCTAGACTAATGTGATATGGGCTATGTCGGAAAATGGCACAAATTGCGTAGCAGAAAACATCAGAGTATGCTCCAATAGAGTAGTTGTACCCAGGACCAGCGGACGGCTGGTAGGCATTGCTTTGTCAGTTGGACCTTAGGGGCGGATGTTAGTGTAGAGGTATCTACCATTGATTCAGTTCCAGTATTGAGAAACGTTGTCAGATGCGTTTCATGTGGCCGAGCTTGAGGCTATATATATATATGTTTGCTGTAATGAGAAAATTCGACTCGATATGTTTTTCCCTTTTGCGAGATTTATGCATGGATCGGGTGGCACGCCGCCACGGGTTATTTGGATCGGGTGGCACGCCGCCACAAGTATGGTATCCGGATCGGGTGGCACGCCGCCATGGGTATGTCGTTGGAGCGGGTTAAACACCGCAACAGAATATTGTGAAAATATAGTTAGTTATATGCTACCTGGTATACAATACTTCCTCGCTTCTGAGGAAAAGACCGTTTTGAGTATCGCTTGGCGAATGGCACATCGGTTGTGTCCTTTCAGGATTTAATAGCATACGTTAATTGTTTCACCGTGGGTGAGGTTGATTGCTTGGGTTCAAGACCTAGATCTGTGCGTGGCTAACCGTTTTGAGCTTAGTGGCTTGAGGTGCTTCATGAGTAATAATGTTGGGGTAGAATCATGAATTGTGGCAAGGCCACGTGATGTTATGACCTCTCGAGGAGGATTCAGGTACTCTATTTCTATAATGCGAGACGCGATCTCGGTTCTATGTTATGATGGCACAGAGGAACTGAATTGCAGCTCTATTTGCTGGAGACAATTGTCATGATTTGAGCTGTCATGATTCGAGTGTGTGCAGACGTTTCTATTGGAGCCTATGTTGTGCTCGTCGCGGCTTAGGCCAGTGTTCAGGTGTCGTATCACCAGTGTGGTGTGTTATAATCGAAATGATCGCTTGAGTCATTAATGAGTACGAGCATATTTGATCTTAGCTTGTTAGAAAGGTAAAAATCAAGGTTTGGCTCCGAAACCTATTGTAGTATCAGTTTTAAAAGGGAAATAGATTCACGAATGGTTAACCTGAGAGATGGGTTCGGTATATCGCGTGCTTCAGCTACCATGAGCAGGATATGGAGGTGTTGGAATAAGACTCTATCTAATGAAAGAGGTTTCCAGCTAGTATTTGGTTATTGTGGCCAGTTGTTGTGATTATAGACTATCGTCTCGAGTGATTGGGTTGTTGATACATCATAAGATCTCACCCGGAGTGGTAAGTATGGGTTATTGCAGTGAACTCGAGTGTATCCTGAGTATAGGCATGGGATTAGCATTTGGTATATGATTTCGAAAAGTGCGATGTGGTTTATGGTTCTGATGGACTGTAAGATTTCAGCTATATGGTGTTTTCGGACTTATGTGAGATAGGGTGACGTGTGATCGCCCGAATATATGCTTGGTAAGTTCATTCAGCTATTGGGTTGCTTCTAGTAGAACTCTAAGTCCGCTCGAGGACGAGCGTTTGTTTAAGTTGGGGAGAATGTAACGACCTGGCCCGTCATTACGGGAATTTCTACCCCGTTACCTTGAATTTACATATATTATGCTTTTATATCAGTGTTAGAACCTATCGTGTGAGTTAGGAGTGAATTGAATTGAAAATGAAGCAAATGGCATGTTTGAAGTAAGTTTGAATATGGAAAGTCAACCTAGAGTTGACTTTCGAGTTAGAGTGCTCGAAATCAGATTCTGATGATTCAACTAGTTTCAGGGGATCATTTATGACTTAGGAGAGAAATCGGAATTGAATTTGGAGGTCCGGTGTAGTTTTAGGCTTGAATTGGCTAAGGTTGAATTTTGGCGAAATCCGAACGGTAGGTGAGATTTTGAAGAAACTTAGGCTTGAATCCGTGTGTAATTGGTGATTTTGATGTTTAGGATGGTGTTTTTATGATTGGAACAAGTTCGTATCGTGTTTTGGAGTATGTTGGTGGTTTTCGTTGGAGTCCCGGGGGCCTCGGGGTGAATCCGGACCATCATCCGGCATTTTGAAGCAAGGAAAAGTCTGCTGTAAATTGCAGATCTCAGGGCAGGATTTTAGCCTTCGCGTTCGCGAGGGCAAGGCCCGCGTTCGCGAAGACCAGGCAGGGCAATGCATCGCGTTCGCAATGCAGATGGCCGCGTTCGCGTAGAAAAAATCCGGCGGCTGGGAGAATTGAACTTCGCGGACGCATGATAGGGCGTCGCGTTCGCGATGAAGTAATCGAACAGGCCATCGCGTTCGCGTGAGAGACATCGCGAACGCGTAGAGTTAAATTCCCAGGCAGTGAGTTTAATTGCAGAACAACGCGGGTTTCATACCCCAAAACCCCATTTTTGAGCCCTAGAGAGAAGAAATCACGGGAAAACGCTGGGAAATCATCGGGAAATCATCGGGTATTCATCGGAGGTAAGTTTCTTGACTCAAAAACATCATTTTATGGTAGAATTAACATCAATCTTCATGAATTTGGGTAGAAATTGTGAAGGATTGTGGCCTAGATATTGAAAACGAAAACTTGGGTTTTGAAAGGCCAATCGAACTCCGATTTTGGTAAATTTTATATGTATGGACTCGTGGCGAGACGAGGGTTCTGGAAATATGAGTTTCGAAATTTTTCGAGATGTGGGCCAGGGGCTCGGGTTTTGCAAATTTTGTGACTTTTGATATTTTTCGAGTTCTTTCGATTGGGTTATGTTCCATTAGCCTATTTTGATATATTTGTACTGATGTTGACTAGTTTTGACGTGCGTGGATGCCGGTTCGAGGAGCTAAGGTGTCGCGGGCATGAGTTTTCGTCGGTTCGAGGTGGGTAATACTTGTAAATAATGTCCTGAGGGTTAGTAAACCCTAGACTTGCACATCTTATGTGACGACCCAAAGGGTCATCACTTATTTTATTAATCATTTCAAGCTTCTGAGGCCTTGAAAACCTCATTCTATGTTGCCTCGAATTACGTGCACGGTCCGGGCATATGGCCGGAAAGTTTTTATGTTGAAATATATGAAAAATGTGAGACATTTGAAGAATTTTGATATTAACATTGATATAGTTGACTTCGGTCAACATTTTTGGTAAACGGACTCGGACCGGAGATTGGATGGTCCCGAAAGGTCCGTAGGAAAATATGGGACTTGGACATGCGTCCGGAGTCGAATTCCGAGGCCTAGAGCCCAAGTTATGAATTTTTCTGTGAAATTGTTTTTGATATAATTATTAAAGGAAAATGAATTAATTGACCTTGGTATCGGGCTCGTATTTTGGTTCCGACGCCCGGTTCAAGTCTTATATATTATATATGCTCTCTGCAAAGTTTGGTGACATTGGGATGTCGTTTGATATGTTTTGGACCTTGAGTTCCAAGTTTGAAAGTTTTGAAAACCAAAAGTATGAAAATCATGAACTTGAGGCTTGAATTGATGAAAACGATGTTATATTGGCGATGTGATCGCACGAGCAAGTTTATAATATGTTTTTGATGTTGTGTACATGTTTGGTATGGAGTCCCGAGGGCTCGAGTGAGTTTTGAGTAGGTCCCGAGAGGCTTTAGCCGTAAATAATTCAGATGTGCAGTCAGCAGGTCTCACGCGGCCGCACTACATTTCTGTGCGGTCCGCGTGGAACTGGATCCGAGGGGTTGCGTTTGGCCAGCGCAGCCGCACACCAAAATAGTGCGGTCCGCGTGGCCAGGTTTCGTGGGGTTGCGTTTGGCCAGCGCGGCCGCACACCAAAACAGTGCGGTCCGCGTGGCCAGGTTCCGTGGGGTCGCGTTTGACCAGCGCGGCCGCACACCAAAACAGTGCGGTCCGCGCTGGGTAGTCCAGAGGATGCGTATTCCTTCCCCTGTTGGCGCGGCCACATGGCATTTTTGTGCGGTCCGCGCCTGCTTCCCGAAACAGTATACATAAGCCGAATCCTCAGCTATTTTTCACTTTTTTCAAAAACCAAAACATAAGAGGCGATATTTCAGGCAATTCTTCTTCTTCAAAACGATTGGTAAGTAACTTCTATTGTATTTTCCCTACTTTTTAACATCTTTAAACATAAATTCAAATTCAAAACAAGGATTTTAATGGGGATTTTGGGGGTTTAGAGTAGAGCTAGGGTTTTCATGAATTGGGCAATTGGACCTCGATTTGAGGTCCGATTTTGAAACAAATCATATACTTGAACTCTTTGTGCATAAAACCTAGTGGCTGTGGTGTCATGGTCCGAATAATGTGTTAGGAATGCGTAGAATTCTTCGCGGCGAGCTTGCTCGCCGCGGTTCGGACCCTTGGTAGTGATTTAAGTTTCAAAAATGTAGAGAATTAATTTTTCCGAAAAATGTCAAATATGCGGTCAAGAATGCGACCGCAAACCTGACATGCGGACCGCATTCTGACCGCAAATCGTTCCAGAGAGTTGCCCAAATCCGTGTCAAATGTGCGGTTGATATGCGATCGCATGTCAATCTGCGGTGCACTTTTGCGACCGCAGAATCAACATGCGGTCCGCATAGTGACCGCATGTCTTAACAGAACCTGCGTAATTTTTTGAGCCATTCTGCGGTCATTATGCGGACCGCATGTTGATTCTACGGTCGCATAGTGACCGCATATTTGACCCCGGCCCAGATTTTTGTAACATTTTGACCCGATCTCTTCTTTAATATAACACCTTTCTTCTTCATTTTATCATATCATCTCACCAAAATTAGAGAGAGAAGAGAGGGTTTTTAGAGAGAAGTTCTTCATCTTCAAAGATTGTTCCAACTACTTAATTCCAAGGATTCTAGGGCAAAGATTCAACATCCCCAATCTTTTCAAGGTAAAAACCCTAACTATTTTCTTTGATTTTCAGTTTTAATTGGGTAAAGAGAGGTTTGCATATAATAGCTTTTAAAAATAGAATTTTTACACTCATGCATGATTATTTAACTTGATTTCTAGTAAAAAGAAGTGAGTAGAAGTAAGAGTCTTCAAGAACAAGGTTGGCAAGAGTAGGATATCTTGTGTAAGCATAAAGTAGGAGGAAAAATCATCACCAGGTATGTATGGCTAATTTTGATTCTTGTGAAATCGCCTATATGTGTGAAGTTTGTTTGTTTCGTGTTAAATCGACATATTGTGTGAAATTCTTGATGTTGTTGTTGGATATTCAAAGTTTGTTGTTGAGCTATGAGTGATGTAAATTGAGAGTTTAATTTGGCAAAAGATTTGTGAATAATGGCTATGATGGCCTATATGGCACCTTGTGGAAAAACAAACGAAACACTTGAGAATTGGTTTATTGTGGAAAGAGATGAAACACTTGAATTGTGGAAATATTGTAACATGGTGGTGATATTGAATTGAGAACATGAACCAATGTGTAAGTTGCTTATTTGAACTTGTTGAAATTGTGTGTAGTACCTTATCTGTTGTTTGAAATTGTTGTGTTTTCAACTGTAAGGCGGGGTCGTGTTGCGCGCCGCAACGTGGGGAAATAAGGTGTGGGTTGGGGTGATAAGGGTGGCCGAGGTAATAAGGGTGGTCGGGGGCAATAAGGGTGGAAAGCGATCGAAATCGCTATTGAAAATTGATACAAAATCATTAATATGAAATTGTGAAAGGAGACAGCAGGAGAGTTTGCAACCTGTGGGGCACTGATTGCCCCTTTGTTTGACTACTTGTACTTTACGTGATTGATTGGTTATTGTTAAATTGGTTGATTGTAGAAAGTGCTTTGTGTTGAGAATTATTTGAAATAAGGAAAATGTGGAAACATGGTTGGTTGGCTTAATTAATTGTTGATGTAATTTAATGGCTTGAGTTTACTTGGGACAAAGTTTGTCCATACATACCAGTACAATTTAAGTGTACTGACGTCCCTTTTGCCGGGGGCGCTACATTCGTGTCATGATTGTAGGTGGATCAGTAGCAGGCACTTCAGCTCGTCGGTAGTAGTATTTTTCATCTTCCACTGCCCCTTTTGGTGAGCCCCTTTCTTCCTTAGGGGCCCTGCGTGGCTCATGCCACTCGGTTCAGATTTCATTTTGGTTTTGTAAGGTATAGCCGGAGCCTTGTTACCGGCAAGTATTGTATTTCCCTTTTTTGTATCCTAGAGGCTCTGTAGACGTGTAAACTGTGGGACTCCAGTATTATGTAGATATTATGTAATGTCGGGCGTTGTAAAAATTACAAACTTGTTAATGAATCACTCGTATGGTTTTATTTGTTTAATGTGAAATCAATTATGATTAGTAATATATGTGGTTAATGAGAAACAGTCAACACAGGGGTAACGCGTGGGAATGAAAGGCACCCAGGTCCGCTTGACTGGGGCAACCCGGTCGGGCGCCGGTCATGTTCCTCGATTTGGGGCGTGACAAACTTGGTATCAGAGCTTAAGGTTTTAAAGTGTCCTAGGATGTCTCGGAGCCGTGTCTAGTAGTGCCCTTCTTATAGGTGTGTTGTCGACCACATCATATAAGTAGGGGGCTACACGGGCATTTAGGAATTTACCTACTTCTTTGATAATCTATATCGTGCGGTAAAGTGCAATGTGGAGATATCCGTGTCTAATTCGTGCCTTGTTCCCAAATTTTCAGAATATGGCACCTAAGAAGAAGGCTAGACTCGGCCTTAGGGCCAATGCCGACCCAAGTGCAGCTGTTAATCATGTACCCGATGTCGTGGGAGAGAATGACCCACCAGTCCCGAATTTGCCTGGCCTATCTATTCAAAACCCAAGTGCCCCTATTCCAGCGGCGGCAGAGGATGCCACCATTCCTCTTGCCGGTGTTCCTGACTCAGATACAGTTCCCGCTTCGGGCTCCGGTATCTCTAATGAAGATCTTAGGGGAGCCATTCATATGTTAACACGGTTAGTGGCCGCCCGGGCCCAAAGATCCCATGATGCCCCTGCATCCTCCGGCGGACGGGGAGATTCCTTTGGCTCCGAGTCCACCGGTTCTTGCGATTGGCCCCTCCGGAATTTTCAGAGGCACCGATCCGGAGGCTGACCCACGGAATTCCTTGATGAGATATACAAGACCCTCGAGGTGATGAAGGCTACGGATATAGAGGGGTAGAGTTGGCCTCTTACGGCCGAAGGGAGCGGCACGTTCATGGTTCGAAATGTGGGAGGATTCTCGTGAGGAAGGGAGCCCTCCGGCCGGATGGGATGAGTTCGTAGATGCATTTATGGACCACTTCTTACCTGCTGAGGCAATGGCAGCCCGTGCCATGGAGTTCGAGGTCCTCAAACAGGGCGATATGAGTGTTTGGGAGTATCACATGGAGTTCGTAAGGTTGTCCAAGTATGCTCCTCGTTTAGTGTCGACCATGGATGCCCGGGTTCGACGGTTTGTTCGGGGCCTTAGCCCTTTGGTAGTGAATGAGGCCGCCACAGCAGCTTTGCACTCAGACATGAACTATGGGAGGATTGTGGGGTTTGCTCGGGCCACAGAGGCCAGGAAATTGAAGATTCGTGCAGAAAGAGAAAGTAGCAGCAGGGCCCGGTCAATGGGTCGTTCAGGGAGATCACTTCCGGGGAAGGGGTCATCAGGGCCATCCCAGTCATATGCTCAGTCCTCCGCGAGTGCACCGCCATCCATGCACAGTCATCAGCAGGGCAGTTACTCGAGACCTGGTTCAGACAGCGGGAGGTCTCGTCAGTCTGGTCATCCTGGGGTGAGATCCCAGCAGCAGGGGAGACCTACATGCCCCAAGTGTGGGAGATTTCATACAGAGACATGCTACCTTGACCTTCCGGTGTGCTTCGGGTGCGGGGTGAGAGGTCACATTCAGCGAGACTGTCGTGCACCCCGTCAGGGTATAGGTAGGGGATCTGCTCAGTCATCCGGTTCTTCAGCTGCTACATCATCAGCACGTACTCCAGCAGCAGCAGGGCGTGGTGCAGCTAGGGGTGGAGCTCAGGGTAGGGGTGGACCTAGCCGATTCTATGCATTGAGTGGCCGCCAAAATGCCGAGGCTTCTCCGGATGTTGTTACAGGTATCATGTCTGTTCAGACTATTGATTGCTATGCCCTTATTGATCCAGGGTCCTCCTTGTCTTATGTTACTCCATTCATTGCTTTAAGTTTTGGGATAGTACCCGAACATCTTCATGAGCCGTTCTCTGTGTAGACTCTTATTGGTGATTCTATTACAGCCTCACGAGTCTATAGGAATTGTGTTGTTACGGTGGGTGGTCGTGATACCACAGCCGATCTTATTGAGCTTGGGATGGTAGATTTTGATGTAATTATGGGGATGGATTGGCTCTATTCGTGCTTTGCCAAACTTGATTGTCGAACGAGAGTTATGAGGCTCGAGTTCCCTAACGAGCCAGTTATTGAATGGAGAGGAAATGGTGTAGTGCCAAGGGGTAGGTTTATTTCCTACCTTAAGGCTTCGAAGATGATTAAGAAGGGGTGTATCTATCACCTGGTTCGGGTAACGGACACCACCTCGGAGGTGCCTACCCTCGAGTCCGTGCCAATTGTGAATGAATTTCCTGAAGTGTTTCCAGATGAGCTTCCAGGCATTCCGCCGGATAGGGAGATTGATTTCGGAATTGATGTATTGCCAGATACTCAACCAATATCCATTCCACCTTACAGAATGGCGCCAGCAGAGTTAAGGGAGTTAAAGGAGCAGCTGAGGGATTTATTAGAGAAAGGGTTCATACGACCGAGTGTGTCGCCATGGGGTGCTCCGGTTCTCTTTGTCAGAAAGAAGGATGGGTCACTTCGAATGTGTATTGATTATCGGCAGCTCAACAAAGTCACCATCAAGAATAAATATCCATTGCCTCGAGTGGATGATCTGTTTGACCAATTGCAGGGAGCGAAGTTCTTCTCAAAGATTGATTTACGGTCTGGGTACCACCAGTTAAAAATCAGGGAGGAGGATATTCCTAAGACCGCCTTCAGAACTCGTTATGGTCACTTCGAGTTTTTGGTCATGTCTTTTGGGCTAACCAATGCCCCCAGCAGCTTTCATGGACCTTATGAATCGGGTTTTCAAGCCATTCCTAGATTCCTTTGTGATTGTATTCATTGACGATATTCTCATCTACTCTCGGAGCGGGGAAGATCATGCCGTTCACCTCAGAGCAGCATTGCAGACCCTTCTTCAGCATCAATTGTATGCCAAGTTCTCAAAATGTGAGTTTTGGTTGGAGTCCGTAGCTTTTCTTGGGCATGTTATTTCCAGTGAGGGAATTATGGTGGATCCTCAGAAGATTGCGGCCGTGAAAGATTGGCCTAGACCCACGACCCCGACAGAGATTCGCAGCTTTTTGGGTCTGGCCGGGTACTATCGGAGGTTTGTAGAGGGATTCTCAACCCTCGCCTCCCCATTGACTAAATTGACGCAGAAAGCAGTTAAGTTCCAGTGGTCCGAAGCATGTGAGAAAAGTTTCCAAGAATTGAAGTCAAGATTGACCTCGGCACCGGTATTGGCCTTGCCAGAAGGCACAGAGGGATTTGTAGTCTATTGTGATGCCTCCAGAGTCGGTTTGGGGTGTGTATTAATGCAGCGTGGGAAGGTCATAGCTTATGCTTCCAAGCAACTTAAGAACCATGAGAAGAATTATCCAACGCATGATTTGGAACTTGCAGTTGTTGTGTTTGCCTTGAAAATATGGCGACACTATCTTTATGGGGTTCATGTAGATGTGTTTTCAGACCACAAGAGCCTCCAGTATTTGTTCAAGCAGAAAGAGCTGAATCTGAGACAACGGCGGTGGTTAGAACTGCTCAAGGACTATGATATGGACATATTGTACCATCCAGGGAAGGCAAATGTGGTAGCCGACGCTCTTAGTCGAAAATCCATGGGTAGTTTGGCTCATTTGGGTGTGGATCAGAGACCCCTGGCTCGAGAGGTCTACCAATTAGCCAGCTTGGGGGTTCGTATTTCGGCGTCGGACGAGGGGGATATCTTGGTGCATAATGGAGCAGAATCATCATTGGTCGCGGAAATCAAGGGAAAACAGTTCATGGATCCAGCATTGGTTCGGGTGAAGGAAGCAGTCATGAATGACAAGACCTCAGCATTTGTACTCAGCAGCGAAGATGGTGTATTGCGGTGTCAAGATAGGCTATGTGTTCCGGATGTGGACGAGCTTCGGGAAAGAGTGATGGCAGAGGCTCATACTTCCAGGTATTCTGTGCACCCCGGTTCAACGAAAATGTATCACGATCTCAAGGAGATTTATTGGTGGAACGGTATGAAAAGGGATGTGGCAGGCTTTGTAGCTAAATGTCCGAACCGTCAACAAGTGAAGGCCGAGCATCAACGGCCCGGTGGATTAACTCAGCTTATAGAAATACCAAGGTGGAAATGGGAGATGATCAATATGGATTTCGTGGTAGGGTTACCTCGCACTCAGTGTAAGTTTGACTCAATATGGGTGATAGTGGATCGACTCACCAAATCAGCTCACTTCCTGCCTGTCAAGTCCACTGATACTGCGGAGCAGTATGCAAGATTGTACATCAAAGAGGTAGTAAGGCTTCATGGCACTCCACTTTCTATCATCTCGGATCGCGGGGCTCAGTTCACCGCTAACTTTTGGAAGAAGTTTCAGCAAGGTTTGGGAACTCAGGTGAATCTCAGCACAGCTTTCCATCCACAGACCGACGGCCAGGCCGAGCGGACCATTCAGACGCTTGAAGATATGTTACGGGCTTGTGTCTTAGATTTTAAAGGTAATTGGGATGAACACTTGCCATTGATAGAATTTGCTTACAATAACAGCTATCATGCTAGCACTCAAATGGCCCTGTTTGAGGCATTGTACGGGAGAAGATGTAGATCGCCAATCGGGTGGTTTGAGGTAGGTGAAGCGGAATTGCTAGGGCCAGATATGGTGTACGAAGCTATGGAAAAGGTCAAAGTTATTCAGGAGAGAATGAAAACAGCACAGAGTCGTCAAAAGTCCTATGCGGACGTTCGTCGAAGGGATTTGGAGTTTCAAGTCGATGATTGGGTGTTCTTGAGGGTATCTCCTATGAAGGGAGTCATGCGATTCGGAAAGAAAGGGAAATTGAGTCCTAGGTATGTCGGGCCATATCGGATCGTTCAAAGGATTGGTCAAGTTGCTTATAGGCTAGAGTTGCCTCCGGAGATGTCATCAGTGCATCCGGTATTCCATGTGTCCATGTTGAAGAAAGTGATTGGAGATCCATCCACCATCATGCCAGTCGAAGCTATAGAGGTTAATGAAGATCTGTCATATGAAGAGGTTCCAGTTGCCATTCTTGATAGGCAAGTCCGTAAGTTGAGAAATAAGGAAGTTGCCTCCGTTAAAGTATTGTGGCGAAGTCAACAAGTTGAGGAGGCCACATGGGAAGCCGAAAAAGAGATGAAAGAAAAGTACCCCCATTTGTTCGATCAAGCCTAGAAGAAATTAGGTGACCCTCCTACTCCTAGTAACTGTCGTCTTGCCTAAGTTGTTTCCCTCTTAGTATTAGTAAAGTCTCCTTCATTTTGTAATGAGTTAAATGTGTTGTTACCTTGGGTCACTTGAACCTTTCTTGATAAATGAAATCCTTATAAATATTTGGGTGTTAGATAAACAACTAATAGAAATTGTAGATTGGTAATGGTTTGTTAAGTGTACATGGTGTTAAATTGGTTTAATAAGGTAAGAATTCATTGAAGTGACTAGTTTATGTGCAATTGTAACAATGTGATAGAATATGTGCATTCGTTGAGGTAAGGAAGTGTATACCCGTTGTGGAAAGTGTTGTAGTTGTATATTGTTGTTTGGTAATGTGTTTCGGGGGCCCTCTGACAGGTGGATATGTCCATAATACAAAGGAAACTCTGGCGAAATTTTTCTAAAATATAAGAGTTAGTCAAATTTTTGATGGTTTCATATCATGTCTTTCAAAACCAACTCATCTATTTCAAAATCCTCATTCGAGGACGAATGATCTTAAGGGGGGAGGATGTAAGGCCCCGTAAAATTTTTGTGCATAAAACCTAGTAGCTGTGGTGTCATGGTCCGAATAATGTGTTAGGAATGCGTAGAATCTCGCCGCGGTTCGGACCCTTGGTAGTGATTTAAGTTTCAAAAATGTAGAGAATTAATTTTTCCGAAAAATGTCAAATATGCGGTCAAGAATGCGACCGCAAACCTGACATGCGGACCGCATTCTGACCGCAAATCGTTCCAGAGAGTTTCCCAAAAATCTGTCAAATGTGCGGTCGATATGCGATCGCATGTCAATCTGCGGTGCATTTTGCGACCGCAGATCAAACATGCGGACCGCATTCCGGCCGCATTCCTTAACAGAAACTTGTAAAATTTGGGGCAATTCTGCGGTCATTATGCGGACCGCATGTTGATTCTGCGGTCGCATAGTGACCGCATATTTGACCCCGACCCAGATTTTTGTAACATTTTGACTCGATCTCTTCTTTAATATAACACCTTTCTTCTTCATTTTATCATATCATCTCACCAAAATTAGAGAGAGAAGAGAGGGTTTTTAGAGAGAAGTTCTTCATCTTCAAAGATTGTTCCAACTACTTAATTCCAAGGATTCTAGGGCAAAGATTCAACATCCCCAATCTTTTCAAGGTAAAAACCCTAACTATTTTCTTTGATTTTCAGTTTTAATTGGGTAAAGAGAGGTTTGCATATAATAGCTTTTAAAAATAGAATTTTTACACTCATGCATGATTATTTAACTTGATTTCTAGTAAAAAGAAGTGAGTAGAAGTAAGAGTCTTCAAGAACAAGGTTGGCAAGAGTAGGATATCTTGTGTAAGCATAAAGTAGGAGGAAAAATCATCACAGGTATGTATGGCTAATTTTGATTCTTGTGAAATCGCCTATATGTGTGAAGTTTGTTTGTTTCGTGTTAAATCGACATATTGTGTGAAATTCTTGATGTTGTTGTTGGATATTCAAAGTTTGTTGTTGAGCTATGAGTGATGTAAATTGAGAGTTTAATTTGGCAAAAGATTTGTGAATAATGGCTATGATGGCCTATATGGCACCTTGTGGAAAAACAAACGAAACACTTGAGAATTGGTTTATTGTGGAAAGAGATGAAACACTTGAATTGTGGAAATATTGTAACATGGTGGTGATATTGAATTGAGAACATGAACCAATGTGTAAGTTGCTTATTTGAACTTGTTGAAATTGTGTGTAGTACCTTATCTGCTGTTTGAAATTGTTGTGTTTTAAACTGTAAGGCGGGGTCGTGTTGCGCGCCGCAACGTGATGAAATAAGGTGTGGGTTGGGGTGATAAGGGTGGCCGAGGTAATAAGGGTGGTCAGGGGCAATAAGGATGGAAAGCGATCGAAATCGTTATTGAAAATTGATACAAAAATCAATAATGTGAAATTGTGAAAGGAGACAGCAGGAGAGTTTGCAACCTGTGGGGCACTGATTGCCCTTTGTTTGACTACTTGTACTTTACGTGATTGATTGGTTATTGTTAAATTGGTTGATTGTAGAAAGTGCTTTGTGTTGAGAATTATTTGAATAAGAAAAATGTGGAAACATGGTTGGTTGGCTGGCTTAATTAATTGTTGATGTAATTTAATGGCTTGAGTTTACTTGGGACAAAGTTTGTCCATACATACCGGTACAATTCAAGTGTACTGACGTCCCTTTTGCCGGGGACGCTACATTCGTGTTATGATTGTAGGTGGATCAGTAGCAGGCACTTCAGCTCATCGGCGGTAGTATCCTTCTCCTTCCACTGCCCGTTTTGGTGAGCCCCTTTCTTCCTCGGGGCCTTGTGTGGTTCATGCCACTCGGTTTAGATTTCATTTTGGTTTTGTAAGGTATAGCCGGAGCCTTGTTACCGGCAAGTATTGTATTTCCCTTTTTGTATCCTAGAGGCTCGATAGACATGTAAACTGTGGGACTCCAGTATTATGTAGATATTATGTTATGTCGGGCGTTGTAAAAATTACAAACTTGTTAATGAATCACTCGTATGGTTTTATTTGTTTAATGTGAAATCAATTATGATTAGTAATATATGTGGTTAATGAGAAACAGTCAACACAGGGGTAACGCGTGGGAATGAAAGGCACCCAGGTCCGCTTGGCTGGGGCAACCCGGTCAGGCGCCGGTCATGTTCCTCGATTTGGGGCGTGACACAAATCCCGAACCCCGAGTTCCGACCATGTGGGCCCCGGGTGGAAATTCACTATTCCGTGCAGAATGTTGTAAAAGTTGTAATTGGCCTTATGAATTAGTTTGTTGAGTAGTATTGATGATATTAAATCAATTGTGTATAGATACGATTGGATTGGAGCCAAATTTGAAAGGAAAAGGCATTGCCACGGATTGAATCGTTCGTAAACATTCGAGGTAAGTGTTTGTTCTATCCTAGCTTGAGGGCATAGGATTGTGTGCTATGTGTTATGTGATCGAGTGCGGTGTATGGGCTGTGGTGACGAGCATCCATACACTGGCATCTAGCATGACCGTGAGTTGTTGTTTATACTTGTTGTGAGATATATTTGAAGATAAATTGTTGAACCCTTGCCGGGTTGTAGAATTGTTATTGTTCTCCCTTGTCGGGACTTGTTGTGAAGAAGATTATTGATTGCCCTTGCTGGGACGGTTTATGATTTACTGTTTCATTCTTTGCCCTTAACTGTGATTGTTATTTGGGTGGGGAAGAGTAATAAAGCACGAAGGGTGATGTCGTGCCATGACTTATTATTTATGCACGAAGGTTAATGCCGTGCCATATTTTATTGATTATGCACGAAGGTTAATGCCGTGCCTTGTTGTTAATTATGCACGAAGGATCATGTCGTGCCTTGTTATTGAACCATGTACGAAGGATCATGCCGTACCATGAATGTGAGGATGAGAGTAAAAGCACGAAGGGTGATGCCGTGTACTTTATTTACTTATTTGGTGAGGATGAGAGTAAAAGCACGAAGGGTGATGCCGTGCAACTACTTGCCATTCCTTGACTTGATATTACTTGTTTTTCCATTACTCTTTGTTTTCCTTGTGGACTTATAAACTGTTGTTAATTGTTGAGTTCTTTTGAGATATTCCTTATTGCGTTATTACTTGTTTATTTCTCGTTATCTTGTAGTATACATATATATAGAACTGCACAGGTTTATGTGGGTGTCTGGTCCTAGGCTTGCCACTACTTCGCCGGGATAGGGCAGGCACTTACCAGCACATGGGGTCGGTTGTGCTGATACTACACTGCTGTGCGTTTTTGCACAGGTCCAGGTTTCGATTAGGAGCAGCAGCAGTAAATCTTTTGCGTGGAAGTTGAACACTTTGAGACCGAGGTACCTTGCAGGCGTCCGCAGGCCCGGTATCTCTTCTCTTACTTATGTTATTAGTTGTAGTCTCTTTGTTCCGAGACAAACAGATTATGTTATATTTCTTTCAGACCTTTATGTGTAGTATTCAGTAGTAGTTTGTGAGTTGGTGACTCCACGTCTTGGGTAGAGAATTTCAGTATAAGTTGCCTTAAAACTATTTATTTCTATTTGTATAAAGTCTTCCGCACTTGTTAATTAAGGTATTGGTTTTGGTTGCTAAATTGAATATGAAATTTTATTAAAAATAGAATAGTATGAATACAAGTGGCTTGCCTAGCTACCACGAGTAGGCGCCATCACGATCCCGATATTGGGGAAAAATCCGGGTCGTGACAAGTTGGTATCAAAGCTCTAGGTTACATAGGTCTCACCACTCACGAACAAGCTTAGTAGAGTTTGAGAGGTAGGTACGGAGACGTCTGTACTTGTCCTCCAGAGTCTATTGAGTTACGAAAGAGTCTCTCATTTGTTCTTTCTTGTCGTGCGACTTGTTCCTCAAATACTGATTGAACTTCTATTATGTCCTTTTGCAGATGGTGAGGACACGCACTTCTTCGTTCGCTGACCAGCAGCCCGAGCCCCAGGCAGCTCCCGTGAGGGGCAGGGGCCGAGGCCGTGTTGGAGGGTAGAGCTCAGCCCCCGGCAGCTACTCCAGAGGTGGAGCCTCATATTGAGATTGACGAGGAGGTTCCAGTCCCAGCAGGACACTACGATTGTAGCAGGACACTTCCGCTTATGACAAACACATAAGTCCATTTGACTAATACGATTGTAGTAATAGGACCTTCCGTTTATATATCGTGGTTGTTATTTAGTAATTGACCGTGAATGAATATGATTTCATTCATATACTAGGACGCATCGGCCTACGACAACCACATAAGTCCATTTGACTAATACGATTATAGTCATAAGAGATTGGAAATAATGTAATACGATTGTAGTAGGACGCATCGGCCTACAAAACCACATAAGTCCATTTGACTAATACGATTGTAGTCATAGGAACTTCCGTTTATATATCGTGGTTGTTATTTAGTAATTGACCGTGAATGAATATGATTTCATTCATATACTAGGATGCATCGGCCTACGACAACCACATAAGTCCTTTTGACTAATACGATTGTAGTCATAACAGATTGGGAATAATGTAATACGATTGTAGTCATAGGCCCTTCCGTTTATATATCGTATTGGCAGTAATGTCATACGTTCATACTAGGACGCATCGGCCTACGACAATCACATATGTCCATTTGACTAATACGATTGTAGTCATAACAGATTTGGAGTAATGTAACACGTTTGTAGTAGGACGCAACTGCCTACGTAAACCACATAAGTCCATTTGACTAATACGATTGTAGTCATAGGACTTTCCGTTTATATATCGTGGTTGTTATTTAGTAATTGACCGTGAATGAATATGATTTCATTCATATACTAGGAAGCATCGGCCTACGACAACCACATAAGTCCATTTGACTAATACGATTATAGTCATAAGAGATTGGAAGTAATGTAATACGATTGTAGTAGGACGCATCGGCCTACGACAACCACATAAGTCCATTTGACAAATACGATTGTAGTCATAGGACATTCCGTTTATATATCGAGGTTGTTATTTAGTAATTGACTGTGTGATTTCATTCATATACTAGGACGCATCAGCCTTCGACAACCACACAAGTCCATCTGACTAATACGATTGTAGTCATAACAGATTGGGAGTAATGTAATACGATTGTAGTAGGACGCATCGGCCTACGACAACCACATAAGTCCATTTGCCTAATACGATTGTAGTCATAGGACCTTCCGTTTATATATCGTGGTGGTTATTTAGTAATTGACCGTGAATGAATATGATTTCACTCATATACTAGGACGCATCGTCCTACGACAACCACATAAGTCCATTGGAATAATACGATTGTAGTTATAGGAACTTCTGTTTTTATATCATGGTTGTTATTTAGTAATTGACCGTGAATGAATATGATTTCATTCATATACTAGGATGCATCGGCCTACGACAACCACATAAGTCCATTTGACTAATACGATTGTAGTCATAAAAGATTGGGAGTAATGTAATACGATTGTAGGAGGACGCATCGTCTTTCGACAACCACATAAGTCCATTTGACTAATACGATTGTAGTCATGAAAGATTGGGAGTAATGTAATACGATTGTAGGAGGACGCATCGTCTTTCGACAACCACATAAGTCCATTTGACTAATACGATTGTAGTCATAACAGATTGGGAGTAATGTACTACGATTGTAGCAGGATACATCCGCTTATGACAACCACATAAGTCCATTTGACTAATACGATTGTAGTAATAGGACCTTCCGTTTATATATCGTGGTTGTTATTTAGTAATTGACCGTGAATGAATATGATTTCATTCATATATTAGGACGCATCGGCCTACGACAACCACATAAGTCCATTTGACTAATACGATTATAGTCATAAGAGATTGGAAGTAATGTAATACGATTGTAGTAGGACGCATCGGCCTACAAAATCACATAAGACCATTTGACTAATACGATTGTAGTCATAGGAACTTCCGTTTATATATCGTGGTTGTTATTTAGTAATTGACCGTGAATGAATATGATTTCATTCATATACTAGGACGCATCGGCCTACGACAACCACATAAGTCCTTTTGACTAATACGATTGTAGTCATAACAGATTGGGAATAATGTAATACGATTGTAGTCATAGGATCTTCCTATTATATATCGTATTGGCAGTAATGTCATACGTTCATACTAGGACGCATCGGCCTACGACAATCACATATGTCCATTTGACTAATACAATTGTAGTCATAACAGATTTGGAGTAATGTAACACGTTTGTAGTAGGACGCAACGGCCTACGTAAACCACATAAGTCCATTTGACTAATACGATTGTAGTCATAGGACTTTCCGTTTATATATCGTGGTTGTTATTTAGTAATTGACCGTGAATGAATATGATTTCATTCATATACTAGGACGCATCGGCCTACGACAACCACATAAGTCCATTTGACTAATACGATTATAATCATAAGAGATTGGAAGTAATGTAATACGATTGTAGTAGGACGCATCGGCCTACAAAATCACATAAGTTCATTTGACTAATACGATTGTAGTCATAGGAACTTCCGTTTATATATCGTGGTTGTTATTTAGTAATTGACCGTGAATGACTATGATTTCATTCATATACTAGGACGCATCGGCCTACGACAACCACATAAGTCCTTTTGACTAATACACGATTGTAGTCATAACAGATTGGGAATAATGTAATACGATTGTAGTCATAGGACCTTCCGATTATATATCGTATTGGCAGTAATGTCATACGTTCATACTAGGACGCATCGGCCTACGACAATCACATATGTCCATTTGACTAATACAATTTTAGTCATAACAGATTTGGAGTAATGTAACACGTTCGTAGTAGGACGCAACGGCCTACGTAAACCACATAAGTCCATTTGACTAATACGATTGTAGTCATAGGACTTTCCGTTTATATATCGTGGTTGTTATTTAGTAATTGACCGTGAATGAATATGATTTCATTCATATACTAGGACGCATCGGCCTACGACAACCACATAAGTCCATTTGACTAATACGATTATAGTCATAAGAGATTGGAAGTAATGTAATACGATTGTAGTAGGACGCATCGGCCTACGACAACCACATAAGTCCATTTGACTAATACGATTGTAGTCATAAGAGATTGGGAGTAATGTAATACGATTGTAGTAGGACGCATCGGCCTACGACAACCACATAAGTCTATTTGACTAATACGATTGTAGTCATAGGACCTTCCGTTTATATATCGAGGTTGTTATTTAGTAATTGACCGTGAATGAATATGATTTCATTCATTTACTAGGACGCATCGGCCTACGACAACCACATAAGTCCATTGGACTAATACGATTGTTGTCATAGGAACTTCCGTTTATATATCGTGGTTGTTATTAGTAATTGACCGTGAATGAATATGATTTCATTCATATACTAGGACGCATCGGCCTACGACAACCACATAAGTCAATTTTACTAATACGATTGTAGTCATAACAAATTGGGAGTAATGTAATACGATTGTAGTCATAGGACCTTCCGTTTATATATCATATTGAGAGTAACGTCATACGTTCATACTAGGACGCATCGGCCTACGACAATCACATATGTCCATTTGACTAATACGATTGTAGTCATAACAGATTGGGAGTGATGTAACACGTTTGTAGTAGGACGCAATGGCCTACGTAAACCACATAAGTCCATTTGACTAATACGATTGTAGTCATAGGACCTTCCGTTTGTATATCATGGTTGTTATTTAGTAATTGACCGTGAATGAATATGATTTCATTCATATACTAGGACGCATCGGCCTACGACAACCACATAAGTCCATTTGACTAATACGATTGTAGTTATAACAGATTGGGAGTAATGTAATACGATTGTAGCAGGACGCATCGGCCTATGACAACCACATAAGTCCATTTGACTAATACGATTGAAGTAATAGGATCTTCCGCTTATATACCGTGGTTGTCATTTAGTAATTGACCATCTATGAATATTATTTCATTCATATACTAGGACGCATCGGCCTATGACAGCCACATAAGTCCATTTGACTAATACGATTGTAGTCATAACAGATTGGGAGTAATGTAATACGATTGTAGTAGGACGCATCGGCCTACGACAACCACATAAGTCCATTTGACTAATACGATTGTAGTAATAGGACCTTCCGTTTATATATCATGGTTTTTATTTATTAATTGACCGTGAATGAATATAATTTCATTCATATACTAGGACGCATCAGCCTACGACAACCACATAAGTCCATTTGACTAATACGATTGTAGTCATAAGAGATTGGGAGTAATGTAATACGATTGTAGTAGGACGCATCGGCCTACGAAAACCACATAAGTCCATTTGACTATTACGATTGTAGTAATAGGACCTTCCGTTTATATATCGTGGTTGTAATTTAGTAATTGACCATGAATGAATATGATTTCAATCATATACTAGGACGCATCAGCCTACGACAACCACTTAAGTCCATCTGACTAATACGATTGTAGTCATAACAGATTGGGAGTAATGTAATACGATTGTAGTAGGACGCATCGGGCTACGACAACCACATAAGTCCATTTGACTAATACGATTGTAGTCATAGGACCTTCCGTTTATATATCGTGGTGGTTATTTAGTAATTGACCGTGAATGAATATGATTTCACTCATATACTAGGACGCATCGTCCTACGACAACCACATAAGTCCATTGGAATTTTACGATTGTAGTTAAGGGAACTTCTGTTTATATATCATGGTTGTTATTTAGTAATTGACCGTGAATGAATATGATTTCATTCATATACTAGGATGCATCGGCCTACGACAACCACATAAGTCCATTTGACTAATACGATTGTAGTCATAAAAGATTGGGAGTAATGTAATACGATTGTAGGAGGACGCATCGTCCTTCGACAACCACATAAGTTCATTTGAACATAACAGATTGGGAGTAATGTACTACGATTGTAGCAGGACGCATCCGCCTTTGACAACCACATAAGTCCATTTGACTAATACGATTGTAGTAATATGACCTTCCGTTTATATATCGTGGTTGTTATTTTGTAATTGACCGTGAATGAATATGATTTCATTCATATACTAGGATGCATCGGCCTACGACAACCACATAAGTCCATTTGACTAATACGATTGTAGTCATAAAAGATTCGGAGTAATTGATAACAACTAGGTCGGGAATCCAAACTAGAGTAAGAATTTGAGAAGTAAATGCGGAAGCAATAACAACAGGAATTGAACAACTAGAATTAAAGAGACGGAAATAAAGGATATGGGAAAGATTCAAGGAAAGAATTCCGAGAACTTTCAAGAACGCAAGTTCTATAGCCTTGACAAGATCAAAGTAACAACGTCTTGATTTATAAAGAAATCAAACGCCTTTACTTAAAAAGCAAATCAAAACAATAGATTCGGATCTTGACCACTTTATGAGTAACTTGAGACAACAATTAATACTAGTATTAATCGCCTTCTAAGAATACCACAAAGGAATCAAAGATATCACAAAGAGAAGTAATCTTACTACCTTGAACTATGAACTAGTAAAGGTTGAAAGATAAATCTCAAAGCACAAGTAACAAAGGTTCAAAAGAACTCTCAAAGTGATATACTCAATCAATAATAATCTGTCTTATGAATGAGAAGAACATCCTATTTATAGGAGTACAAAGGCATAAAAATAACATTAAAAAACTAGGTGGGGTGGTTGTAATAGCAAACATAATTATTACAATAAGGTAGGTGGTTGCTAAAGTCTAAGAAAAGTCTTTGGTTAGGTGAGGGGCGACAAGACCCTTTGGGGCAGATTTGGGTCTTAAAACAACTAGTTTGGGCCATTTGTTTGGACTCTAATTGGGCTCCTTTTGTGGTACCTCCTTTTGGACTTCTTTTAAGCTCATTTTGAGCCATTTTGGTGTACTCCAAGGGCTGATTTGGGTGACCAAATCTTCCTCCTCTTGGACTTCAATTTGAGCTACAAAATAATTGTAAAACTTCAACAATTCTTCTCCTCTGGGCTGGAGCTCTTTCTCTACAATTAAAGGCTTCTTTATGTGCACTTGAAGTCCAATGATTGTGTTTTGAAATTCTTTAGCTTGACATCTTGTTAAAGGTCCTCTTTGAGATTACAACGCTTCATCCTTGTACTTGAATAGAATTGAGCTGCCTAGGATGCTATCAGTAATGTAATACGATTGTAGGAGGACGCATCGTCCTTCAACAACCACATAAGTCCATTTGACTAATACGATTGTAGTCATAACAGATTGGGAGTAATGTACTACGATTGTAGCAGGACGCATCCGCCTATGACAACCACATAAGTCCATTTGACTAATACGATTGTAGTAATAGTACCTTCCGTTTATATATCGTGGTTGTTATTTAGTAATTGACCGTGAATGAATATGATTTCATTCATATACTAGGACGCATATATATCGTGGTTGTTATTTAGTAATTGACCGTGAATGAATATGATTTCATTCATATAGACGCATCAGCCTACGACAATAAAATAAGTCCATTTGACTAATACGATGGTAGTCATAACAGATTGGGAGTAATGTAATACGATTGTAGTAGGACGCACCGGCCCACGACAACCACATAACTCCATTTAACTAATACGATTGTAGTACTAGGACCTTCCGTTTATATATCGTGGTTGTTATTTAGTAATTGACCATCTATGAATATTATTTCATTCATATACTAGGACGCATCGGCCTACGACAACCATATAAGTCCATTTAACACAATTGTTGTCATAACAGATTGGTAGTAATGTAATTCGATTGTAGGAGGACGCATCGGCCTACGACAACCACATAAGTCCATTTGACTAATACGATTGTAGTAATAGGACCATCCATTTATATATCGTGGTTGTTATTTAGTAATTGACTATCTATGAATATTATTTCATTCATATACTAGGACGCATCGGCCTACGACAACAACATAAGTCCATTGGACTAATACGATTGTAGTCATAGGAACTTCCGTTTGTATATCGTGGTTGTTATTTAGTGATTGACCGTGAATGAATATGTTTTCATTCATATACTAGGACGCATCGGCCTACGACAACCACATAACTCCATTTGACTAATACGATTGTAGTCATAACAGATACGATTGTAGTAGGACGCATCGGCCTACGACAACCACATAAGTCCATTTGACCAATACGATTGTAGTCATAACAGATTGGGAGTAATGTAATACGGTTGTAGTCATAGGAACTTCAGTTTATATATCATGGTTGTTATTTAGTAATTGCCCATCTATGAATATTATTTCATTCATATACTAGGACGCATCGGCCTACGACAATCACATAAGTCCATTTGACTAATACGATTGTAGTCATAACAGATTGGGAGTAATGTAATACGATTGTAGTAGGACACATCGGCCTACGACAACCACATAAGTTCATTTGACTAATACGATTGTAGTCATAAGAACTTCCGTTTATATATCGTGGTTGTTATTTAGTAATTGACCATCTATGAATATGATTTCATCCATATACTAGGACGCATCGGCCTACGACAATCACATAAGTCCATTTGACTAATACGATTGTAGTCATAACCCATTGGGAGTAATGTAATACGATTGTAGTAGGACGCATCGGCCTACGACAACCACATAAGTCCATTTGACTAATACGATTGTAGTCATAACAGTTTGGGAGTAATGTAATACGATTGTAGTAGGACGCATCGGCCTACGACAACCACAAAAGTCCATTTGACTAATACGATTGCAGTCATAGGACTTTCCGTTTATATATCGTGGTTGTTATTTAGTAATTGACCGTGAATGAATATGATTTCATTCATATACTAGGACGCATCGGCCTACGACAACCACATAAGTCCATTTGACTAATACAATTGTAGTCGTAATAGATTGGGAGTAATGTAATACGATTGTCGTAGGACGCATCGGCCTACGACAACCACATAAGTCCATTTGACTAATACGATTGCAGTCATAAGACTTTCCGTTTATTTATTATGTTTGTTATTTAGTAATTGACCGTGAATGAATTTGATTTCATTCAGATACTAGGACGCATCGGCCTACGACAACAACATAAGTCCATTCGACTAATACGATTGTAGTCATAACAGATTGGGAGTAATGTAATACGATTGTAGGAGGACGGATCGTCCTTCGACAACCTCATAAGTCCATTTGACTAATACGATATATGATAGCATCACTGATAAGGATAGAGTTTTGGAAGCTCCAAGAAGGCCATTTACAAGATCTCAAGCTAAGGAATTGCAAACTAAGGTTGCTGGACTTCAATGGCAAATAAAGAAGCTTCTAACTATGGAGGCAGAGCTCATGCCCAAAGGAGAAGAGTTGTCGAAGTTTTACAACTATTTGGTTGCTCAAATTGAAGTCCAAGAGGAGGAAGATTTGGTTACCCAAATCAGCCCTTGGAGTCACCGAATGGGCTCAAAATGAGCTTAAAAGAGTTCTAGAAAGAGGTGTTACAAGAGTAGCCCAATTGGAGTCCAAACAAATGGCCCAAAACTAGTTGTTTTAAGGCCCAAATCTGCCCCAAAGGGTCTTGGCCGCCCCTCACCTACCCAAAGACTTTTCTTAGACTTTAGCAACCACCTACCTCATTGTAATAATTGTGTTTTCCACTACAACCACTCCACCTAGTTTTTAATGTTATTTTTGTGCCTTTGTACTCCTATAAATAGGGGGTTCTTCTCCTTCATAAGACAGATTATTATTGATTGAGTATATCATACTTTGAGAGTTCTTTTGAACCTTTGTTACTTGTGCTTTGAGATTTATCTTTCAACCTTTACTGGTTGATAGTTGAAGGTAGTAAGATTACTTCTCTTTTGTGATATCTTTGATTCCTTTGTGGTATTCTTAGAAGGCGATTAATACTAGTATTAATTGTTGTCTCAAGTTACTCGTAAAGTGGTCAAGATCTGAATCTATTGTTTTGATTTGCTTTTCAAGTAAAGGCGTTTGATTTCTTTCATAAATCAAGACGTTGTTACTTTGATCTTGTCAAGACTATAGAACTTGCGTTCTTGATAGTTCTCAGAATTCTTTCCTTGAATCTTTCTGATAAGATGTCAAGCTAAAGAATTTCAAAACACGATCATTGGACTTCAAGTGCACATAGAGAATCCTTTAATTGTCGAGAAAGAGCTCCAGCCCAGAGGAGAAGAATTGTTGAAGTTTTACAATTATTTGGTAGCTCAAATTGAAGTCCAAGAAGAGGAAGATATGGTCACCCAAATCAGCCCTTGGAGTACACCAAAATGGCTCAAAATGAGCTTAAAAGAAGTCCTAAAGGAGGTACTACAAAAGGAGCCCAATTGGAATCCAAACAAATGGCCCAAACTAGTTGTTTTAAGGCCCAAATCTGCCCCAAAGGGTCTTGGCCGCCCCTCACCTAACCAAAGACTTTTCTTAGACTTTAGCAACCACCTACCTCATTGTAATAATTGTGTTTTCCACTAGAACCACCCCACCTAGTTTTTAATGTTATTTTTATGCCTTTGTACTCCTATAAATAGGGTGTTCTTCTCCTTCGTAAGACATTATTATTGATTGAGTATATCATACTTTGAGAGTTCTTTTGAACCTTTGTCACTTGTGCTTTGAGATTTATCTTTCAACCTTTACTAGTTGATAGTTCAAGGTAGTAAGATTACTTCTCTTTTGTGATATCTTTGATTCCTTTGTGGTATTCTTAGAAGGCGATTAATACTAGTATTAATTGTTGTCTCAAGTTACTCGTAAAGTGGTCAAGATCCAAATCTATTGTTTTGATTTGCCTTTCAAGTAAAGGCGTTTGATTTCTTTCATAAATCAAGACGTTGTTACTTTGATCTTGTCAAGACTATAGAACTTGCGTTCTTGAAAGTTCTCGGAATTCTTTCCTTGAATCTTTCCCATATCTTTATTTTCGTCTCTTTAATTCTAGTTGTTCAATTCCTGTTGTTATTGCTTCCGTATTTACTTCTCAAATTCTTACTCTAGTTTGGATTCCCGACCTCGTTGTTATCAAGTGGTACCAGAGCGGTTCTATCAAGATTTCGTTCTTGATAATTCTGGGATATTTTGAAAAAAAAAAAGAAAAAAAAACGAAATCCAATTTAAAACAAGAAGAAATACAATTGCTTGCTCTCCAGGATATATCTTTTGTATCTAAGTGTTTCCAAAAATTAACAAAGGAAACAAGAAGAGGGGATCCTTGATTTTCTTATTCTACACATTTATATTCTTTACTTTTTGTTTGTGTCTTGTTTCAACCGAGCCTAAAAGTTCTAGGATTTGGTTCTTTTTTCTTTTATTTGTTCCCAAAAACAAAAGAAAAATCTGATTTTTACTACTGAGAACTACATGCTCTTCCTTCCATTCGATATACTGTAAGTTCGAGTTTTCAAATTGTTGAACCATCGCTTTCCTGCTTCCATTGTAGTTACCTGTTTGAGACATCTTGTCATAGATTAAAGATAATATGTCTCTCCAATTTGGCGTTTTCCTCAATTGTTCTCACACACACCTTTCCTTTCTTTTCTTTTTTTTTCTCGAAATAACCTTTGAACAAAATACTTTGTAGATTTATAGTTAAACCCAACTTGTATGTAGTTCTCAGTAGTAAAAATCAGATTTTTCTTTTGTTTTTGGGAACAAATAAAAGAAAAAAGAACCAAATCCTAGAACTTTTAGGCTCGGTTGAAACAAGACACAAACAAAAAGTAAAGAATATAAATGTGTAGAATAAGAAAATCAAGGATCCCCTCTTCTTGTTTCCTTTGTTAATTTTTGGAAACACTTAGATACAAAAGATATATCCTGGAGAGCAAGCAATTGTATTTCTTCTTGTTTTAAATTGGATTTCGTTTTTTTTTCTTTTTTTTTTTCAAAATATCCCCAGAATTATCAAGAACGAAATCTTGATAGAACCGCTCTGGTACCACTTGATAACAACGAGGTCGGGAATCCAAACTAGAGTAAGAATTTGAGAAGTAAATACGGAAGCAATAACAACAGGAATTGAACAACTAGAATTAAAGAGACGAAAATAAAGATATGGGAAAGATTCAAGGAAAGAATTCCGAGAACTTTCAAGAACGCAAGTTCTATAGTCTTGACAAGATCAAAGTAACAACGTCTTGATTTATGAAAGAAATCAAACGCCTTTACTTGAAAGGCAAATCAAAACAATAGATTTGGATCTTGACCACTTTACGAGTAACTTGAGACAACAATTAATACTAGTATTAATCGCCTTCTAAGAATAGCACAAAGGAATCAAAGATATCACAAAAGAGAAGTAATCTTACTACCTTGAACTATCAACTAGTAAAGGTTGAAAGATAAATTTCAAAGCACAAGTAACAAAGGTTCAAAAGAACTCTCAAAGTATGATATACTCAATCAATAATAATGTCTTATGAAGGAGAAGAACACCCTATTTATAGGAGTACAAAGGCATAAAAATAACATTAAAAACTAGGTGGGGTGGTTCTAGTGGAAAACACAATTATTACAATGAGGTAGGTGGTTGCTAAAGTCTAAGAAAAGTCTTTGGTTAGGTGAGGGGCGGCCAAGACCCTTTGGGGCAGATTTGGGCCTTAAAACAACTAGTTTGGGCCATTTGTTTGGATTCCAATTGGGCTCCTTTTGTAGTACCTCCTTTAGGACTTCTTTTAAGCTCATTTTGAGCCATTTTGGTGTACTCCAAGGGCTGATTTGGGTGACCATATCTTCCTCTTCTTGGACTTCAATTTGAGCTACCAAATAATTGTAAAACTTCAACAATTCTTCTCCTCTGGGCTGGAGCTCTTTCTCGACAATTAAAGGATTCTCTATGTGCACTTGAAGTCCAATGATCGTGTTTTGAAATTCTTTAGCTTGACATCTTGTTAAATGTCCTCTTTGAGATTGCAACGCTTCATCCTTGTACTTGAATAGAATTGAGCTTCCTAGGATGCTATCATTCCCCTCTTCTTGAAAAGAATTCGTCCTCGAATTCGATCCTCGTCAAACAAAGACAAGTCAGCAACATTGAATGTAGTATTTACTTGAAACTCACCAGGAAGGTCCAGCTTGTAAGCATTGTCTCCATTCTTTTCAAGGAATTGAAAAGGGTCATCTCCTCTAGGATGCAACTTTGACTTTCTTTTGGAAGGAAATCTCTCCTTTAAAGTCAACCCAAACTAAATCTCCAGGGTTAAAAATAACTTTTTTTCGATCCTTGTTCTTTCTTAAGGCGGTTTGCTCATTTTTCTTCTCAATTGCAAGCCTTGTTTGCTCATGAATTTTTTTCATCATCTCAGCCTTTGTCCTACCATCAAGACTAGCAATATTATTAGTATACAGTTCCTTGATTTGATCAAAACCCATCAATTTAGAAGTGAGGGTAGAAACTAAGACATACCTTCTTGAAAGTGCATCATCAACAACATTCTCTTTCCCTTGGTTGAAATTACATAAGGAAAAGTTTCAGTGAATTCAACCCACTTAGCATGCCTTCTACTGAGCTTACCTTGACCTTTCAAGTATTTCAAGGATTTCTCTTCTTGAAAGAATACTTGATCACAAATGTTACAACCATCATGCTTATCCACTTTACTAATAACAAATACTTTTACAAGTTCACAATAAACATGACTTGAATAACGACTCCACATCATACTACAACAATCACATTCTAGCAATTTATTATATGAAAACTCATTAACCACTTGAATAAGAGAAGAAGAAATATTTAACTCAATCGCAAGCTTCTTCTCATTAATTTCATGCCTCTTATCATAAAGTTGGATTACGTGATCATTTATTTCATAGATAATATCAAAAAGAAGCAAATTACTCTTGCACTTTAACTTAGATATTACAGTTAATGACTTAATGTGCATCAAGCTATCATCATCCACAAAAATTATAAAGTCACCAACATAAGATATAAGAGTATAATTCATTACCACGAAAAATACTTTAGGTGTTCTAGAAAGACCAAGAATGCAAATAAACCAATTGTATATACCATACTTGGACTTATTTACCAATGGAATATCATCACCTTGTATTCTTTTATGCAATGGCTGTAACTTAATAATGCTTTTAGGAAACTCCGTGTCATAACCTTGTAAATAAGAATCAAAATATTTAAAAGGTTCAATAACAAAGACTTTAACCAAGCTTTTATCTTCTACGATCCAACAAGAATTGATATTGCCGAATTTATGTTGCAATCCAATTGGATCTTTTGCCACCATATCTTGCACCTCACTACCCCTTTCAAAAGGTATTTCAACACGTGGCTGCACAAAATCAAAAGAACTTAAACAGGAAAGAGTTAATGGGTTAGGAAGTAAAGTAACTTTTTTCTTGCTACTTTCTTTGGCTTTTATCACAAGACTACTGTTTTTCTCGCCCTTAGCCTCTTTTCTCTCACTAACATTGGACTAATACGATTGTAGTCATAGGACCATCCGTTTATATATCGTGGTTGTTATTTAGTAATTGACTGTGAATGAATATGATTTCATTCATATACTAGGACGCATTGGCCTACGACAAACACGTAAGTCCATTTGACTAATAAGATTGTAGTAATAGGACCTTCTGTTTATATATCGTGGTCGTTATTTAGTAATTGACCGTGAATGAATATTATTTCATTCATATACTAAGACGCATTGGCCTACGACAACCACATAAGTCCATTTGACTAATACGATTGTAGTAATAGGACCTTCCGTTTATACATCGTATTGGGAGTAATGTCATACTTTCATAGTAGGACGCATCGGCCTACGACAATCACATAAGTCCATTTGACTAATACGATTGTAGTCATAACAGATTGGGAGTAATGTAATACGATTGTAGTAGGACGCATCGGCCTACGACAACCACATAAGTCCATTGGACTAATATGATTGTAGTCATAGGACCTTTCGTTTATATATCGTATTGGGAGTAATGTCATACGTTCATACTAGGAAGCATCGGCCTACGACAACCACAAAAGTCCATTTGACTAAAACGATTATAGTCATAGGACCTTCCGTTTATATATCGTGGTTGTTATTTAGTAATTGACTTTGAATGAGTATGATTTCATTCATATACTAGGACGCATCGGCCTACGACAACCACGTAAGTCCATTTGACTAGTACGATTGTAGTAATAGGACCTTCCGTTTATATATCTTGGTTGTTAGTTAGTAATTGACAGTGAATGAATATGATTTCATTCATATATTAGGACGCATCGGCCTACGACAACCACATAATTCCATTTGACTAATACGATCGTAGTCATAACAGATTGGAAGTAATGTAATACGATTGTAGTAATAGGACCTTCCATTTATATATCGTGGTTGTTATTTAGTAAATTGCCGTGAATGAATATGATTTCATTCATATACTAGGACGCATCGGCCTACGACAACCACATAAGTCCATTTGATTAATATGATTGTAGTAATAGGACCTTCCATTTATATATCGTGGTTGTTATTTATTAATTGACCGTGAATGAATATGATTTCATTCATATATTAGGACTCATCGGCCTACGACAACCATATAAGTCCATTTGACTAATGCGATTGTAGTCATAGGACCTTCTGTTAATATATGGTGGTTGTTATTTAGTAATTGACTGTGAATGAAAATGATTTCATTCTTATACTAGGATGCATCGGCCTACGACAATCACATAAGTCCATTTGACTAATACGATTGTAGTCATAACAGATTGGGAGTAATGTAATACGATTGTAGTAGGACGCATCAGCCTTCGACAATCACATAAGTCCATTTGACTTATACTATTGTAGTAATAGGACCTTCCGTTTATATATCGTGGTTGTTATTTAGTAATTGATCATCTATGAATATTATTTCATTCATAGACTAGGACACATCGGCCTACGACAACCACATAAGTCCATTTGACTAATACGATTGTAGTCATAACAGATTGGGAGTAATGTAATATGATAGTAGGGGGACGCATCCGCCTACGACAACCACATAAGTCCATTTAACTGATACGACTGTAGTAATAGGACCTTCCGTTTATATATCGTGGTTGTTATTTAGTAATTGACCATCTATGAATAATATTTCATTCATATACTCGGACGTATCGGCCTACGACAACCACATAAGTCCATTGGACTAATACGATTGTAGTCATAGGAATTTCCGTTTATATATCGTGGTTGTTATTTAGTAATTGACCGCGAATGAATATGATTTCATTCATATACTAGGACGCATAGGCCTACCACAACCACATAAGTCCATTTTACTAATACGATTGTAGTTATAACAGATTTGGAGTAATGTAATACGATTGTAGTCATAGGACCTTCCGTTTATATATTGTATTGGGAGTAATGTCATACATTCATACTAGGACGCATCGGCCTACGACAATCACATAAGTCCAATTGCCTAATACAATTGTAGATATAATAAATTGGGAGTAATGTAATACGATTGTAGTTGGACGCATCGGCCTACGACAACCACATAAGTCCATTTGACTAATACGAATGTAGTCATAGGACCTTCCGTTTATATATCGTGGTTGTTATTTAGTAATTGACCATCTATGAATTTGATTTCATTCATATACTAGGACGCATCGGCCTACGACAACCACATAAGTCCCTTTGACTAATACTATTGTAGTCATAACAGATTGGGAGTAATGTAATACGATTGTAGTAGGACGCATCGGCCAACGATAACCACATACGTCAATTTGACTAATACGATTGTAGTCATAACAGATTGGGAGTAATGTAATACGATTGTAGTCATAGGAATTTCCGTTTATATATCGTGGTTGTTATTTAGTAATGGAGCATGGATGCATATTATTTCATTCATATACTAGGACGCATCGGCCTACAACAAACACATAAGTTCATTTGACTAGTACGAATGTAGTCATAACAGATTGGGAGTAATGTAATACGATTGTAGTTGGACGCATCGGCCTACGACAACCACATAAATTCATTGGACTAATATGATTGTAGTCATAGGACCTTCCGTTTATATATCGTGGTTGTTATTTAGTAATTGACTGTGAATGAATATGATTTCATTCATATACTAGGACGCATTGGCCTACGACAAACACGTAAGTCCATTTGACTAATAAGATTGTAGTAATAGGACCTTCTGTTTATATATCGTGGTCGTTATTTAGTAATTGACCGTGAATGAATATTATTTCATTCATATACTAAGACGCATTGGCCTACGACAACCACATAAGTCCATTTGACTAATACGATTGTAGTCATAACAGATTGGGAGTAATGTAATACGATTGTAGTAGCACGCATCGGCCTACGACAACCACATAAGTCCATTTGACTAATACGATTGTAGTAATAGGACCTTCCGTTTATACATCGTATTGGGAGTAATGTCATACTTTCATAGTAGGACGCATCGGCCTACGACAATCACATAAGTCCATTTGACTAATACGATTGTAGTCATAACAGATTGGGAGTAATGTAATACGATTGTAGTAGGACGCATCGGCCTACGACAACCACATAAGTCCATTGGACTAATATGATTGTAGTCATAGGACCTTCCGTTTATATATCGTATTGGGAGTAATGTCATACGTTCATACTAGGACGCATCGGCCTACGACAACCACAAAAGTCCATTTGACTAAAACGATTATAGTCATAGGACCTTCCGTTTATATATCGTGGTTGTTATTTAGTAATTGACTTTGAATGAGTATGATTTCATTCATATACTAGGACGCATCGGCCTACGACAACCACGTAAGTCCATTTGACTAGTACGATTGTAGTAATAGGACCTTCCGTTTATATATCTTGGTTGTTAGTTAGTAATTGACAGTGAATGAATATGATTTCATTCATATATTAGGACGCATCGGCCTACGACAACCACATAATTCCATTTGACTAATACGATCGTAGTCATAACAGATTGGAAGTAATGTAATACGATTGTAGTAATAGGACCTTCCGTTTATATATCGTGGTTGTTATTTAGTAATTTGCCGTGAATGAATATGATTTCATTCATATACTAGGACGCATCGGCCTACGACAACCACATAAGTCCATTTGATTAATATGATTGTAGTAATAGGACCTTCCATTTATATATCGTGGTTGTTATTTATTAATTGACCGTGAATGAATATGATTTCATTCATATATTAGGACTCATCGGCCTACGACAACCACATAAGTCCATTTGACTAATGCGATTGTAGTCATAGGACCTTCTGTTAATATATGGTGGTTGTTATTTAGTAATTGACTGTGAATGAAAATGATTTCATTCTTATACTAGGATGCATCGGCCTACGACAATCACATAAGTCCATTTGACTAATACGATTGTAGTCATAACAGATTGGGAGTAATGTAATACGATTGTAGTAGGACGCATCAGCCTTCGACAATCACATAAGTCCATTTGACTTATACGATTGTAGTAATAGGACCTTCCGTTTATATATCGTGGTTGTTATTTAGTAATTGATCATCTATGAATATTATTTCATTCATAGACTAGGACACATCGGCCTACGACAACCACATAAGTCCATTTGACTAATACGATTGTAGTCATAACAGATTGGGAGTAATGTAATATGATAGTAGGGGGACGCATCCGCCTACGACAACCACATAAGTCAATTTAACTGATACGACTGTAGTAATAGGACCTTTCGTTTATATATCGTGGTTGTTATTTAGTAATTGACCATCTATGAATAATATTTCATTCATATACTCGGACGCATCGGCCAACAACAACCACATAAGTCCATTGGACTAATACGATTGTAGTCATAGGAACTTCCGTTTATATATAGGGGTTCTTAATTAGTAATTGATCGTGAATGAATATGATTTCATTCATATACTAGGATGCATCGGCGTATGACAACGACATAAGTCCATTTGACTAATACAATTGTTGTCTAAACAGATTGGGAGTAATGTAATATGATTGTAGTAGGATGCATCGGCCTACGACAACCGCATAAGTCCATTTGACTATAATGATTGTAGTAATAGGACCTTCCGTTTATATATCGTGGTTGTTATTTAGCAATTGACCGTGAATGCATATGATTTCATTCATATACTAGGACGCTTCGGCTTACGACAACCACATAAGTCAATTTGACTAATATGATTGTAGTCATAACAGATTGGGAGTAATGTAATACGATTGTAGTAGGACGCATCGGCCTACGACAACCACATAAGTCCATTCGACTAATACGATTGTAGTCATAACAGATTGGGAGTAATGTACTATGATTGTAGTCATAGGAACTTCCGTTTATATATCGTGGTTGTTATTTAGTAATTGACTATCTATGAATATTATTTCATTCATATACTAGGACGCATTGGCCTACGACAATCACATAAGTCCATTTGAATAATATGATTGTAGTCATTACAGATTGGGAATAATGTAATACGATTGTAGTAGGACGCATCGGCCTACAACAACCATATAAGTCCATTTGACTCATACGATTGTAGTCATAGAAACTTCCGTTTATATATCGTGGTTGTTATTTAGTAATTGACCATCTATGAATATGATTTCATTCATATACTAGGACGCATCTGCCTACGACAATCACATAAGTCCATTTGACTAAGATGATTCTAGTCATAACAGATTGGGAGTAATGTAATACGATTGTAGTAGGACGCATCGGCCTACGACAACCACATAAGTCCATTTGGCTAACACGATTGTAGTAATAGGACCTTCCGTTTATATATCGTGGTTGTTTTTTAGTAATTGACCGTCTATGAATATTATTTCATTCATATACTAAGACGCAATGGCCTACGATAACCACATAAGTCCATTTGACTAATTCGATTGTAGTCATAACAGATTTGGAGTAATGTAATACGATTGTTGGAGGACGCATCGGCCTTCGATAACCACATAAGTCCATTTGACTAATACGATTGTAGTCATAACAGATTTGGAGTAATGTAATATGATTGAAGCAGGAGGCATCGGCCTATGACAACCACATAAGTCCATTTGACTAATATGATTGAAGTAATACGACCTTCTGTTTATATATCACGGTTGTTATTTAGAAATTGACCATCTATGAATATTATTTCATTCATATACTAGGACGCATCGGCCTACGACAACCACATAAGTCCATTGGACTAATACGATTGTAGTCATAGGAACTTCTGTTTATATATCGTTGTTGTTATTTAGTAATTGACCGTGAATGAATATGATTTCATTCATATACTAGGACGCATAGGCCTACCACAACCACATAAGTCCATTTTACTAATACGATTGTAGTTATAACAGATTTGGAGTAATGTAATACGATTGTAGTCATAGGACCTTCCGTTTATATATTGTATTGGGAGTAATGTCATACATTCATACTAGGACGCATCGGCCTACGACAATCACATAAGTCCATTTGACTAATACGAATGTAGTCATAGGACCGTCCGTTTATATATCGTGGTTGTTATTTAGTAATTGACCATCTATGAATTTGATTTCATTCATATACTAGGACGCATCGGCCTACGACAATCACATAAGTCCATTTGACTAATACGAATGTAGTCATAGGACCTTCCGTTTATATATCGTGGTTGTTATTTAGTAATTGACCATCTATGAATTTGATTTCATTCATATACTAGGACGCATCGGCCTACGACAACCATATAAGTCCCTTTGACTAATACTATTGTAGTCATAACAGATTGGGAGTAATGTAATACGATTGTAGTAGGACGCATCGGCCAACGATAACCACATACGTCAATTTGACTAATACGATTGTAGTCATAACAGATTGGGAGTAATGTAATACGATTGTAGTAGGACGCATCGGCCAACGATAACCACATACGTCAATTTGACTAATACGATTGTAGTCATAACAGATTGGGAGTAATGTAATACGATTGTAGTCATAGGAATTTCCGTTTATATATCGTGGTTGTTATTTTGTAGCATGGATGCATATTATTTCATTCATATACTAGGACGCATCGGCCTACAACAAACACATAAGTTCATTTGAATAGTAAGAATGTAGTCATAACAGATTGGGAGTAATGTAATACGATTGTAGTTGGACGCATCGGCCTACGACAACCACAAAAGTTCATTGGATTAATACGATTGTAGTCATAGGACCTTCCGTTTATATATCGTGGTTGTTATTTAGTAATTGACTGTGAATGAATATGATTTCATTCATATACTAGGACGCATTGGCCTACGACAAACACGTAAGTCCATTTGACTAATAAGATTGTAGTAATAGGACCTTCTGTTTATATATCGTGGTCGTTATTTAGTAATTGACCGTGAATGAATATTATTTCATTCATATACTAAGACGCATTGGCCTACGACAACCACATAAGTCCATTTGACTAATACGATTGTAGTCATAACAGATTGGGAGTAATGTAATACGATTGTAGTAGGACGCATCGGCCTACGACAACCACATAAGTCCATTTGACTAATACGATTGTAGTAATAGGACCTTCCGTTTATACATCGTATTGGGAGTAATGTCATACTTTCATAGTAGGACGCATCGGCCTACGACAATCACATAAGTCCATTTGACTAATACGATTGTAGTCATAACAGATTGGGAGTAATGTAATACGATTGTAGTAGGACGCATCGGCCTACGACAACCACATAAGTCCATTGGACTAATATGATTGTAGTCATAGGACCTTCCGTTTATATATCGTATTGGGAGTAATGTCATACGTTCATACTAGGACGCATCGGCCTACGACAACCACATAAGTCCATTTGACTAAAACGATTATAGTCATAGGACCTTCCGTTTATATATCGTGGTTGTTATTTAGTAATTGACTTTGAATGAGTATGATTTCATTCATATACTAGGACGCATCGGCCTACGACAACCACGTAAGTCCATTTGACTAGTACGATTGTAGTAATAGGACCTTCCGTTTATATATCTTGGTTGTTAGTTAGTAATTGACAGTGAATGAATATGATTTCATTCATATATTAGGACGCATCGGCCTACGACAACCACATAATTCTATTTGACTAATACGATCATAGTCATAACAGATTGGAAGTAATGTAATACGATTGTAGTAATAGGACCTTCCGTTTATATATCGTGGTTGTTATTTAGTAATTTGCCGTGAATGAATATGATTTCATTCATATACTAGGACGCATCGGCCTACGACAACCACATAAGTCCATTTGATTAATATGATTGTAGTAATAGGACCTTTCATTTATATATCGTGGTTGTTATTTATTAATTGACCGTGAATGAATATGATTTCAATCATATATTAGGACTCATCGGCCTACGACAACCACATAAGTCCATTTGACTAATGCGATTGTAGTCATAGGACCTTCTGTTAATATATGGTGGTTGTTATTTAGTAATTGATTGTGAATGAAAATGATTTCATTCTTATACTAGGATGCATCGGCCTACGACAATCACATAAGTCCATTTGACTAATACGATTGTAGTCATAACAGATTGGGAGTAATGTAATACGATTGTAGTAGGACGCATCAGCCTTCGACAATCACATAAGTCCATTTGACTTATACGATTGTAGTAATAGGACCTTCCGTTTATATATCGTGGTTGTTATTTAGTAATTGATCATCTATGAATATTATTTCATTCATAGACTAGGACACATCGGCCTACGACAACCACATAAGTCCATTTGACTAATACGATTGTAGTCATAACAGATTGGGAGTAATGTAATATGATAGTAGGGGGACGCATCCGCCTACGACAACCACATAAGTCCATTTAACTGATACGACTGTAGTAATAGGACCTTCCGTTTATATATCGTGGTTGTTATTTAGTAATTGACCATCTATGAATAATATTTCATTCATATACTCGGACGCATCGGCGAACAACAACCACATAAGTCCATTGGACTAATACGATTGTAGTCATAGGAACTTCCGTTTATATATAGGGGTTCTTAATTAGTAATTGATCGTGAATGAATATGATTTCATTCATATACTAGGATGCATCGGCGTATGACAACGACATAAGTCCATTTGACTAATACAGTTGTAGTCTTAACAGATTGGGAGTAATGTAATATGATTGTAGTAGGATGCATCGGCCTACGACAACCGCATAAGTCTATTTGACTATCATGATTGTAGTAATAGGACCTTCCGTTTATATATCGTGGTTGTTATTTAGTAATTGACCGTGAATGCATATGATTTCATTCATATACTAGGACGCTTTGGCTTACGACAACCACATAAGTCAATTTGACTAATATGATTGTAGTCATAACAGATTGGGAGTAATGTAATACGATTGTAGTAGGACGCATCGGCCTACGACAACCACATAAGTCCATTCGACTAATACGATTGTAGTCATAACAGATTGGGAGTAATGTACTATGATTGTAGTCATAGGAACTTCCGTTTATATATCGTGGTTGTTATTTAGTTATTGACTATCTATGAATATTATTTCATTCATATACTAGGACACATTGGCCTACGACAATCACATAAGTCCATTTGAATAATATGATTGTAGTCATTACAGATTGGGAATAATGTAATACGATTGTAGTAGGACGCATCGGCCTACAACAACCATATAAGTCCATTTGACTCATACGATTGTAGTCATAGAAACTTCCGTTTATATATCGTGGTTGTTATTTAGTAATTGACCAACTATGAATATGATTTCATTCATATACTAGGACGCATCTGCCTACGACAATCACATAAGTCCATTTGACTAAGATGATTCTAGTCATAACAGATTGGGAGTAATGTAATATGATTGTAGTAGGACGCATCGGCCTACGACAACCACATAAGTCCATTTGGCTAACACGATTGTAGTAATAGGACCTTCCGTTTATATATCGTGGTTGTTTTTTAGTAATTGACCGTCTATGAATATTATTTCATTCATATACTAAGACGCAATGGCCTACGATAACCACATAAGTCCATTTGACTAATTCGATTGTAGTCATAACAGATTTGGAGTAATGTAATACGATTGTTGGAGGACGCATCGGCCTTCGATTACCACATAAGTCCATTTGACTAATACGATTGTAGTCATAACAGATTTGGAGTAATGTAATATGTTCGAGTCTCCCCAAGAGCAAGGTGGGAAGTTCTTGGAGGGAAGGATGCCGGGGTCTATTTGGAAACAGCCTCTCTACCCCAGGGTAGGGGTAAGGTCTGCGTACACACTACCCTCCCCAGACCCCTACTAAGTGGGATTTTACTGGGTTGTTGTTGTTGTTGTTGTTGTAATATGATTGAAGCAGGAGGCATCGGCCTATGACAACCACATAAGTCCATTTGACTAATATGATTGAAGTAATACGACCTTCTGTTTATATATCACGATTGTTATTTAGAAATTGACCATCTATGAATATTATTTCATTCATATAGTAGGACGCATCGGCCTACGACAACCACATAAGTCCATTGGACGAATACGATTGTAGTCACCGTTTATATATCGTTGTTGTTATTTAGAAATTGACCGTGAATGAATATGATTTCATTCATATACTAGGACGCATAGGCCTACCACAACCACATAAGTCCATTTTACTAATACGTTTGTAGTTATAACAGATTTGGAGTAATGTAATACGATTGTAGTCATAGGACCTTCCGTTTATATATCGTATTGGGAGTAATGTCATACATTCATACTAGGACGCATCGGCCTACGACAATCACATAAGTCCAATTGCCTAATACAAATGTAGATATAATAAATTGGGAGTAATGTAATACGATTGTAGTTGGACGCATCGGCCTACGACAACCACATAAGTCCATTTGACTAATACGATTGTAGTCATAGGACCTTCCGTTTATATATCGTGGTTGTTATTTAGTAATTGACCATCTATGAATTTGATTTCATTCATATACTAGGACGCATCGGCCTACGACAACCACATAAGTCCCTTTGACTAATACTATTGTAGTCATAACAGATTGGGAGTAATGTAATACGATTGTAGTAGGACGCATCGGCCAACGGAAACCAAATACGTCAATTTGACTAATACGATTGTAGTCATAACAGAGTGGGAGTAATGTAATACGATTGTAGTCATAGGACTTTCCGTTTATATATCGTGGTTGTTATTTAGCAATGGACTATCTATGAATATTATTCAAAATACTAGGACGCATCGGCCTACGACAATCACATAAGTCCGTTTGAGTAATACGATTGTAGTCATAACATATTGGTAGTAATGTAATACGATTGTAGTAGGACGCATCGGCCTACAACAACCACATAAGTCCATTTTACTAATACAAAGGAATCAGAAGAACTTCCGTTTATATATCGTGGTTGTTATTTAGTAATTGACCATATATGAATATGATTTCATTCATATACTACGACGCATCGGCCTACGACAATCACATAAGTCCATCTGACTAATACGATTGTAGTCATAACAGATTGGGAGTAATGTAATACGATTGTAGTAGGACGCATCGGCCTACGACAACAACATAAGTCCATTTGACTAATACGATTGTAGTCATAACAGATTGGGAGTAATGTAATACGATTGTAGTAGGATGCATCGGCCTACACAGCCACATAAGTCCATTTGACTAATACGATTGTAGTATAGGACCTTCCGTTTATATATCGTGGTTGTTATTTAGTAATTGACCGTGAATGAATAAGATTTCATTCATATACTAGTACGCATCAGTCTACGATAACCACATAAGTCCATTTGACTAATACGATTGTAGTCATAACTGATTGGGAGTAATGTAATACGATTGTAATAGGATGCATCGGCCTATGACAACCACATAAGTCCATTAGACTAATACGATTGTAGTCATAGGACCTTCTGTTAATATATCGTGGTTGTTATTTAGTAATTGACCGTGAATGAATATGATTTCATTCATATACTAGTTGTTATCATCTCTTTGAATGTGTGATGGTACGAATCTCTTCCTCATCACCCTTTTAGCCTCAGTCCAAGTAGCAATTGGTGCTTGTCCTTCTTGCAATCGATCCCTATTAAGCTTTTTCCACCAAATAGAAGCATAATCAGAAAACTCAACAACAGCAAGTTTAACCTTCTTACCTTCAGAGTAGTTGTGACAGTCAAAGATTGCTTCAACCTTTCTCTCCCAATCAAGATACAAGTCCGGATCCCTTGTTCCCTTGAAAGATGACATCTGCATCTTTATATTACTTATATTATCATCCTCTATCCTACCTCTTTGTCCCCTCCTATCTCCTCTCACCCTATCAAAATCAATATCATTAAAATCATCAATAAAGTTTGCTTGATTTACAATAGGAGCATGGGGTACATTTCTTCTAGCAGGTGGCCTAACATTATTATCCCTCCTAAGTTCAGCTATTGTATAATTTTGATCCGCAATGGTATCCCTCATTTCTTGGAGTTGGAGATTCAGCCTTTCAAACTGTTGATGCATGGCTTGCAAGGTAAAATCATTCCTTGCTTTGATTTCAGCTTTTTGGAGAACCATTCGTTCATTATCACTACCTGTATGTGACATCTTTAAAAATTATATCACACAAATTAGCTTCATTTTTTCTCTCGGAATAACCTTTGAACAAAGTACTTTATAGATTTATAGTTAAACCTAACTTGTATGTAGTTCTCAGTAGTAAAACTCAGATTTTTCTTTTGTTTTTGGGAACAATTAAAAGAAGAAAGAACCAAATCCTAGAACTTTTAGGCTCGGTTGAAAAAAGACACGAACGAAAAGGAAAGAATATAAATGCGCAGAATACAAAGAGTAAGACTCAGATTTTTCTTTCATTTTTTTTTTTTTCAAAATATCCCAAGAATTATCAAGAACGAAATCTTGATAGAACCGCTCTGATACCACTTGATAACAACTAGGTCGGGAATCCAAACTAGAGTAAGAATTTGAGAAGTAAATGCGGAAGCAATAACAACAGGAATTGAACAACTAGAATTAAAGAGACGAAAATAAAGGATATGGGAAAGATTCAAGGAAAGAATTCCGAGAACTTTCAAGAACGCAAGTTCTATAGCCTTGACAAGATCAAAGTAACAACGTCTTGATTTATGAAAGAAATCAAACGTCTTTACTTAAAAAGCAAATCAAAACAATAGATTCGGATCTTGACCACTTTACGAGTAACTTGAGACAACAATTAATACTAGTATTAGTCGCCTTCTAAGAATACTGATAACAACTAGGTCGGGAATCCAAACTAGAGTAAGAATTTGAGAAGTAAATGCGGAAGCAATAACAACCGGAATTGAACAACTAGAATTAAAGAGACGAAAATAAAGGATATGGGAAAGATTCAAGGAAAGAATTCCGAGAACTTTCAAGAACGCAAGTTCTATAGCCTTGACAAGATCAAAGTAACAACGTCTTGATTTATGAAAGAAATCAAACGCCTTTACTTAAAAGCAAATCAAAAACAATAGATTCGGATCTTGACCACTTTACGAGTAACTTGAGACAACAATTAATACTAGTATTAATCGCCTTCTAAGAATACCACAAAGGAATCAAAGATATCACAAAGAGAAGTAATCTTACTACCTTGAACTATGAACTAGTAAAGGTTGAAAGATAAATCTCAAAGCACAAGTAACAAAGGTTCAAAAGAACTCTCAAAGTATGATATACTCACTCAAATAATAATCTGCCTTATGAAGCAGAAGAACACACTATTTATAGGAGTACAAAGGCATAAAAATAACATTAAAAACTAGGTGGGGTGGTGGTAGTGGAAAACACAATTATTACAATGAGGTAGGTGGTTGCTAATGTCTAAGAAAAGTCTTTGGTAGGTGAGGGCGGCCAAGACTCTTTGGGGCAGATTTGGGCCTTAAAACAACTTGTTTTGGGCCATTTGTTTGGACTCCAATTGGGCTGTTCATGTAACACCTCTTTCTGGACTCTTTTAAGCTCATTTTGAGCCCATTTGGTGACTCCATGGGCAGATTTGTGTAACCAAATCTTCCTCCTCTTGGACTTCAATTTGAGCAACCAAATAGTTGTAAAACTTAGACAACTCTTCTCCTTTGGGCATGAGCTCTTCCTCCATAGTTAGAAGCTTCTTTATTTGCCATTGAAGTCCAGCAACCTTAGTTTGCAATTCCTTAGCTTGAGATCTTGTAAATGGCCTTCTTGGAGCTTCCAAAACTCTATCCTTATCAGTGATGCTATCAGCTATGCTCTGGATATTCCAGTTTATGTGGCTACACCAGTGGGTGACTCCATTGTAGTCGATCGGGTGCATCGTTCGTGCGTAGTTATATTTGTGGGTCTTGAGACCCGTGTTGATCTGTTGCTCTTGGATATGGTAGATTTTGATGTCATATTGGGGATGGACTGGTTGTCCCCATACCATGCTATTCTTGATTGTCATGCTAAGATTGTCACCTTAGCCTTGCCAGAATCACCCCGATTAGAGTGGAAGGGTACCTCAAGCCACTCCGTTCGCACTGTTATTTCCTATGTTAAGGCTCGACGCATGGTCGAGAAGGGGTGTCTAGCTTATCCGGCTTATGTTCGTGATTCCAGCGCAGAAGTTCCTTCTATTGAATCAGTCCCTATTGTACGGGAGTTTCCTGAGGTTTTTCTTTCAGACCTGCCGGGCATGCCACCCGACAGGGATATTGATTTCTGTATTGATCTGGCACCGGGCACTCAGCCCGTCTCTATTCCACCCTATCGTATGGCCCCGCCGAAGCTAAAAGAGTTGAAAGATCAGTTGCAGGACCTTCTTGAGAAGGGCTTTATCAGGCCCAGTGTTTCCCCCTGGGGAGCAACTGTATTATTTGTAAAGAAGAAGGATGGCTCGATGCGGATGTGTATTGATTACCGACAGTTAAACAAGGTGACTATCAAAAATAAATATCCACTGCCGAGGATTGATGATTTGTTTGACCAGCTCCGGGGAGCGAGGGTATTCTCTAAGATAGACTTGAGGTCAGGCTACCATCAGCTGAAGATCAGGGCGGCTGACATTCCTAAGACAGCCTTTCGCTCTAGATATGGGCATTATGAGTTCTTGGTCATGTCCTTCGGGTTGACCAATGCCCCGGCAGCATTCATGGAGTTGATGAATCGGGTATTCAGGCCTTACTTAGATCTGTTCGTGATAGTCTTCATAGATGACATCCTGGTGTACTCCCGCAGCCAGGAAGAGCACGAGCAGCACCTCGGAGTGGTTCTTCAGACTCTGAAAGATAACAAGCTATATGCCAAATTTTCTAAATGTGAGTTCTGGTTGAGTTCGGTAGCATTTCTGGGTCACATTGTATCAGTGGAAGGTATTCAGGTAGACCCAAAGAAGATTGAGGCAGTCCAGAATTGGCCTCGACCAGCTTCAGCTACTGAGATTCGTAGCTTCCTTGGTTTGGCGGGGTATTACTGTCGCTTTGTGGAGGGGTTCTCTTCAACCGCAGCACCTATGACCACATTGACCCAAAAGAGTACCCCTTTTCAGTGGACAGAGGAGTGTGAGGCGAGCTTTCGAAAGCTCAAGACAACTTTGACTTCGGCCCCTATCTTGATGTTGCTTACCGGTTCGGGATCCTATACGGTATATTGTGATGCCTCTCGTACAGGGCTTGGAGCGGTATTGATGCAGGATGGTAAGGTTATCGCTTATGCTTCGAGGCAGTTAAAGATACATGAGAAGAATTATCCGGTTCATGATCTTGAGTTAGCAGCAGTGGTTCATGCCTTAAAGATCTGGAGGCATTATCTATATGGTGTGTCATGTGAGGTGTACACTGATCACAAAAGCCTACAGTACTTGTTCAAACAGAAGGAGTTGAATCTACGACAGCGGAGATGGTTAGAGTTGCTAAAAGACTATGATGTTACTATATTATATCACCCGGGTAAGGCCAATGTGGTGGCCGATGCATTGAGTAGAAAGTATGCCAGCATGGGTAGTCTTGCATATATTCCGGTCAATCAGAGACCATTAGCTCTAGATGTCCAGGCCTTAGCCAACCGGTTCGTGAGATTAGACATTTCTGAGCCTAGCCGAGTGTTAGCCTGCACGGTCGCTCGTTCTTCTTTATTAGAGCGTATCCGTGAGAGGCAATTTGATGATCCTCATTTGCGTGAGTTGAGAGATACAGTACAACGGGGAGGTGCCACACAGGTAAACCTAGATGATGATGGGGTATTGAAATTGCGGGGTCGAGTTTGTGTACCCAATGTCGAAGGGATTCGAGAGTTGATCTTAGCAGAGGCCCACAGTTCGCGGTATTCTATTCACCCAGGTGTCGCGAAGATGTACCAGGACTTACGGCAACACTATTGGTGGCGCAGAATGAAGAAAGATATCGTTGCGTATGTCGCTCGGTATCTAAATTGTCAGCAAGTGAAATATGAGCACCAGAGACCTGGTGGTGTATTCCAGAGGATTGAAATTCCCGAGTGGAAATGGGAGCGGATCACTATGGACTTCGTTACTGGACTTCCTTTGACTCGGAGGAAATTGGATGCTATTTGGGTCATTGTTGATAGGCTGACCAAATCAGCACACTTTATTCCAGTATCTGTCTCCTACTCGTCGGAGAGGTTAGCGGAGGTTTACATTAGGGAGATTGTTCGTCTCCATGGGGTGCCAGTATCTATTATCTCTGATCGGGGTACGCAATTTACCTCGCGGTTCTGGAGAGCGGTCCAGCGAGAGTTAGGTACCCGAGGTTCGGTTGAGTACGGCATTTCATCCTCGGACGGATGGCCGGTCCGAGAGGACTATTCGGATTCTCGAGGACATGCTTCGAGCTCTGTGTTATTGATTTCGGAGGCTCGTGGGACCGGTTCTACCATTAGCGAAGTTCGCCTACAATAACAGTTACCAATCTAGCATCCGGATGGCTCCGTATGAGGCGTTGTATGGTAGGCGATGTCGATCACCGGTCGGATGGTTTGAACCGGGAGAGGCTCGGTTGTTGGGTACAGACTTAGTTCAGGAGGCCTTGGATAAGGTCAAGACTATTCAGAAGAGATTGCGTTCAGCTCAGTCCAGGCAGAAGACTTATGCGGACCGTAAGGTTCGAGATGTAGATTTCATGGTTGGTGAACGAGTATTGCTCCGAGTGTCGCCTATGAAGGGCGTGATGAGGTTCGGAAAGAAGGGCAAGCTCGGCCCTAGGTATATTGGTCCATTTGAGATTCTAGACAGAGTGGGAGGGGTGGCTTACAGACTAGCTCTGCGCCTAGCTTATCAGCCGTGCATCCGGTTTTTCATGTATCTATGCTTCGGAGATACCACGACGATCCCACACATGTGTTAGACTTCAGTACTGTCCAATTGGACAATGATCTATCTTACGAGGAGGAGCCGGTGGCTATTATAGACCGGCAGGTTCGACAGTTGAGGTCGAAGAGTTATCCTTCTGTGCGTGTTCAGTGGAGAGGTCAGCCTCCTGAGGCATCGACCCGGGAGTCCGAGTCTGATATGCGGAGCCGCTACCCACATTTGTTTCCTGACTCAGGTACTTCTTTCTTTTGTCCGTTCGAGGACGAACGGTTGTTTTAGAGGTGGAGATTGTGACGATCCAAAGGGTCATCACTTATTTAATTAATCATTTCGAGCTTCGGAGGCCTTGAAAACCTCATTCTATGTTGCCTCGATTTGCGTGCACGATCCGAGCATGTAGCGGAAAGATTTTGTGATAGAAAATATGAATTCTATGAGAAATTTGGATAAAAATGATATTAATATTGATATGGTTGACTTCGGTCAACATTTTTGGTAAACGGATCCGGACCCGAGATTGGATGGTCCCGAGAGGTCCGTAGGAAAATATGGGACTTGGACATGTGTCCGGAGTCGAATTCGAGGCCTAGAGCCCAAGTTATGAATTTTTATGTGAAATTGTTTTTGATGTAATTATTAAAGGAAATAAATTAATTGACCTTGGTATCGGGCTCGTATTTTGGTTCCGACGCCCGGTACAAGTCTTAAATATTATATATGTGATTTCCGTAAAGTTTGGTGACATTTGGATGTCGTTTGAGATGTTTTGGACCTTGAGTTCCAAGTTAAGAAGTTTTGAAAATCAAAAGTATGAAAATCATGAGTTTGAGGCTTGATTTGATTAAAACGAAGTGATATTGGCGATATGATCGCACGAACAAGTCCATAATGTGTTTATGAGGTTGTGTACATGTTTGGTTTGGAGCCCGGGGGGCTCGGGTAAAGATTTGATAGGCCGTTGGATGAAATTCTGAATTTTTGAACTGCTGGTTTTTCACCCAGCTGTTGGCTTCGCAATTGCGAAGTATTTCTCGCAATTGCGAAGGGGACAATGTAAGGCAAGGCTCGCAAATGCGAACCTTGACCGCAAATGCGAAGCCAGCCTTGTTCGCAAATGCGAACACTTGTTCGCATTTGCGAAGGTCCCCAGAGTCTGCCTATGTTCGCAAATGCGAACATTCCCCATACTGCCTTGGTTCACAAATGCGAACAATGCCTTATTCAGCCTGTGTTCGCAAATGCGAACCTTGGTTCGCAAACGCGAACACCCCTTTGCCTGCCAGTGTTCGCAAATGCGAACCTCCCAGCCTTAGCTTATTTTTCAAACTCCAGAAATTGGTCGGGGTTCGCAATTGCGAGCCCATGTTCGCAAATGCGAACACAGAGACCTGAAAAACACGAATTTGAGTCATTTCTTCACTTTTTACAAAACCAAAACACCCGTTTGCGATTCTTCAAGGATTTCTTCTTCATCAAAACGATTGTAAGTCACTTTTTACTTAATTCTTTCAATTCCTAACATCATTAAACATGTTTTTCATAAGAAATCAAAGATTTTCATGGTAAAATTCTTGTTTTTGTTAGAAAATAGGTTTTTCATAAATTGGGGAATTGGACCTCGAATTGAGGTCCGATTTTGAAACAAATTATATACATGAACTCGTGGGGGGATGGGTAACCGGATTTTGGTCCTAACCCCGAGTTCCGACCATGTGGGCCCGGGGTTGAAATTCACTATTCATGGCGGCAGAATGTTGTAAAAGTTGTATTTGGTCTTAAGAATTAGTTTGTTGAGTAGAATTGATGATATTAAATCAATTGTGTATAGATACGGTTGGATTGGAGCCAAGTTGAAAGAAAAAGACATTTCCACGGATTGAATTGTTCATAAGCATTCGAGGTAATTGTTTGTTCTATCCTAGCTTGAGGGAATAGGATTATGTGTTATGTGTTATGTGATCGAGTGCGGTGTATGGGGCTGTGGTGACGAGCATCCATACACTGGCGTCTAGTATGACCGTGAGTCGATGGAAAATGATTATTTTGAGATATATTACAGATGAATTGTTATTGTTCTCCCTTGTTGGGACTTGTTGTGAGGATAATTATTGATTGCCCTTGATGGGACGGTTTATGAATTATTGTTTCTTTCTTTGCCCTTAACTGTGATTGTTATTTGGGTGAGGAAGAGTGATAATGCACGAAGGGTGATGCCGTGCCATGTTTATTTATTTATGCACGAAGGTTAATGCCGTGCCATGTTTATTTATTGATTATGCACGAAGGATCATACCGTGCCCTGTTATTGAACCATGTACGAAGGATCATGCCGTACTATGGATGTGAGGATAAGAGTAAAAGCACGAAGGGTGATGCCGTGTACTTTATTTGTTTATTTGGTGAGGATGAGAGTAAAAGCACGAAGGGTGATGCGTGCAAACTGCTTGCTATTTTTTGAATTGATATTACTTGTGTTTACATTATACTTTGTTTTTCCTTGTGAATTGATTAAGCTGTTGTTAATTGTTCAATTCTTTGAGATATTCCTTATTGTGTTATTACTTGGTTATTTCTTGTTATTTCGTGGTATATATATATATTGAATTGCACGGGTTTATGTGGGTGTACTGGTCCTAGGCTTGTCACTACTTCGCCGGGATAGGCCGAGGCACTTACCGACACATGGGGTCGGTTGTGCTTCGATGCTACATTCTGTGCGTTTTTGCACGGGTCCGGGTTACGATCGGGAGCGGCAGCAGAGGAGTAAATAGATTGCGTGGGAGTTGATCATATTTGAGACCGAGGTAGGTTGCAGACGTCCGCAGGCCGGCGTCTCTCTCTTTATTTATGTTATTAGCTGTAGTCTCTTTGTTCCGAGACAAACGGAATTGTGTTATATTTCTTTCAGACTTTTATGTGTAGTATTCCATAGTAGTTTGTGAGTTGGTGACTCCACGTCTTGGGTAGAGGATTTCGGTATGATTTTCACCGTGTGATTTGTTATTTCTATTTCGATAAAGTATTCCGCATTTATTTAATTAAGATTGTGTTAAAAACGGGATAGTATGAATACGGTGGCTTGCCTAGCTACCACGAGTAGGCGCCATCACGATCCCGATGTTGGGGGAAAATCCGGGTCGTGACACTGGTATTCAGCTTTTAGGACTTATTTAAGCCCAATTGGAGTCCAAACAAATGGCCCAAAACTAGTTGTTTAAAGGCCCAAATCTGCTCCAAATGGTCTTGGCCGCCCCTCACCTACCAAAGACTTTTCTTAGACTTTAGCAACCACCTACCTCATTGTAATAATTGTGTTTTCCACTACAACCACCCCAACTAGTTTTTAATGTTATTTTTATGCCTTTGTACTCCTATAAATAGGGTGTTCTTCTCCTTCATAAGACAGATTATTATTGATTGAGTATATCATACTTTGAGAGTTCTTTTCAACCTTTGTTACTTGTGCTTTGAGATTTATCTTTCAACCTTTACTAGTTCATAGTTCAAGGTAGTAAGATTACTTCTCTTTTGTGATATCTTTGATTCCTTTGTGGTATTTGATAACAACTAGGTCGGGAATCCAAACTAGAGTAAGAATTTGAGAAGTAAATGCGGAAGCAATAACAACTGGAATTGAACAACTAGAATTAAAGAGACGAAAATAAAGGATATGGGAAAGATTCAAGGAAAGAATTCCGAGAACTTTCAAGAACGCAAGTTCTATAGCCTTGACAAGATCAAAGTAACAACGTCTTGATTTATGAAAGAAATCAAACGCCTTTACTTAAAAGCAAATCAAAAACAATAGATTCGGATCACAACTAGGTCGGGAATCCAAACTAGAGTAAGAATTTGAGAAGTAAATGCGGAAGCAATAACAACAAGAATTGAACAACTAGAATTAAAGAGACGAAAATAAAGGATATGGGAAAGATTCAAGGAAAGAATTCCGAGAACTTTCAAGAACGCAAGTTCTATAGCCTTGACAAGATCAAAGTAACAACGTCTTGATTTATGAAAGAAATCAAACGCCTTTACTTAAAAGCAAATCAAAAACAATAGATTCGGATCTTGACCACTTTACGAGTAACTTGAGACAACAATTAATACTAGTATTAATCGCCTTCTAAGAATACCACAAAGGAATCAAAGATATCACAAAAGAGAAGTAATCTTACTACCTTGAACTATGAACTAGTAAAGGTTGAAAGATAAATCTCAAAGCACAAGTAACAAAGGTTCAAAAGAACTCTCAAAGTATGATATACTCACTCAATAATAATCTGCCTTATGAAGCAGAAGAACACACTATTTATAGGAGTACAAAGGCATAAAAATAACATTAAAAACTAGGTGGGGTGGTGGTAGTGGAAAACACAATTATTACAATGAGGTAGGTGGTTGCTAATGTCTAAGAAAAGTCTTTGGTAGGTGAGGGGCGGCCAAGACTCTTTGGGGCAGATTTGGGCCTTAAAACAACTTGTTTTGGGCCATTTGTTTGGACTCCAATTGGGCTGTTCATGTAACACCTCTTTCTGGACTCTTTTAAGCTCATTTTGAGCCCATTTGGTGACTCCATGGGCAGATTTGTGTAACCAAATCTTCCTCCTCTTGGACTTCAATTTGAGCAACCAAATAGTTGTAAAACTTAGACAACTCTTCTCCTTTGGGCATGAGCTCTTCCTCCATAGTTAGAAGCTTCTTTATTTGCCATTGAAGTCCAGCAACCTTAGTTTGCAATTCCTTAGCTTGAGATCTTGTAAATGGCCTTCTTGGAGCTTCCAAAACTCTATCCTTATCAGTGATGCTATCATTCCCCTCTTCTTGAAAAGAATTCGTCCCCGAATTCGATCCTACGTCAAACAAAGATAAGTCAGCAACATTGAATGTAGCACTTACTTGAAACTCACCAGGAAGGTCCAACTTGTAAGCATTGTTTCCAATCCTTTCAAGGACTTGAAAGGGCCATCTCCTCTAGGATGCAACTTTGACTTCCTTTTGGAAGGAAATCTCTCCTTTCTAAAGTGAACCCAAACTAAATCTCCAGGTTTAAAAATAACTTGTTTTCGACCCTTATTCTTTCTCAAGGCGGTTTGCTCATTTTTCTTCTCAATTGCAAGCCTTGTTTGCTCATGAATTTTTTTCATCATCTCGGCCTTCGTCCTACCATCAAGACTAGCAATATCATTAGTAGGTAATGGTAATAAATCAAGTGGAGTAGAGGGATTAAAGCCATAAACAACTTTAAAAGGAGACATACCTGTAGAAGAATGGATTGTTCTATTGTAAGCAAATTCAATCATAGGTAAGTGATCTTCCCATAAAGTTAATTTACCTTTCAAAACAGCCCTCAACATGTTTCCTAAGGTTCTATTAACTACTTCAGTTTGTCCATCAGTTTGTGGGTGACAAGAAGTGGAAAACAACAATTTAGTGCCTAACTTCCCCCAAAATACACGCCAGAAGTGACTCAAAACTTTGCATCCCTATCACTAACAATAGTTCTAGGTATACCATGCAATTTCACAATCTCTTTTACAAAAAGATTAGCAACATGTGAGGCATCATTAGTCTTTAAACAAGGAATAAAACGAGCCATCTTGGAGAACCTATCTACCACAACAAATATACTATCCTTACCATACCATTGTTCTTGGCAAACCTAACACAAAATCCATAGATATATCAATCCAAGGTGAAATAGGAACAGGTAATGGCGTATAAAGACCATGTGGTAACACTTTAGATTTAGCTTGTTTACATTCCAAACACTGTGTGCACATTCTTTCAACATCTTTTCTCATTCCAGGCCAAAAGAAATTTTCAGCAAGTATGTCTAATGTCTTTGGGACCCCAAAGTGTCCCATAAGCCCTCCATAATGTGCTTCCCTTACAAATACTTCACGTAAAGAGCAATTAGGGATACACAACTTATTTTCCTTAAAGAGAAACCCATCTTGTAGGTTAAACCTATCAAGAGGACCCAACTTACAATCTGCAAAAGTTTTGCCAAAATCAACATCATTAGCATAAAGTTCCTTGATTTGATCAAAACCCATCAATTTAGAAGTAAGGGTAGAAACTAAGACATACCTCCTTGAAAGTGCATCAGCAACAACATTCTCTTTCCCTTGTTTGTAAGAAATTACATAAGGAAAAGTTTCAATAAATTCAACCCACTTAGCATGCCTTCTACTAAGCTTACCTTGACTTTTCAAGTATTTCAAGGATTCATGGTCAGTTTTAATGACAAACTCCCTTGGCCACAAGTAATGTTGCCATATGGCTAAAGCCTTACCAAAGCATAAAGCTCTTTGTCATAAGTTGAATAGTTCAATGTGGCTCTATTCAACTTCTCACTAAAGTAGGCAATAGGTTTAGAATCTTGCATCAAAACAGCACCTATTCCCTTGCCAGAAGCATCACATTCAATTTCAAAAGATTTAGAAAAATCAGGCAATTGTAATAACGGAGCAGAACATAACTTTTCTTTCAACAAGTTAAAAGCATCATCTTGTTCTTTTCCCCATTTAAAAATCCTATCCTTTTTGATAACTTCAGTTAAAGGAGAAGCAATGGTGCTAAAGTCTCTCACAAACCTCCTATAAAAACTAGCAAGTCCATGAAAACTCCTAACTTCAGTTACACTCTTAAGTTTAGGCCATTCTTTAATTGCTTTGATTTTCTCTTAATCAACCTCAACACCCTTAGAGCTAACCACAAAACCCAAGAAAATCACACGATCCACATAAAAAGTACACTTTTTAAGTTTAGCAAATAACAAGTGCTTTCTAAGAACTTCAAAAACTTGTCTTAGGTGTTCTACATGCTCTTCTAAAGTATTAAAAAAGACCAAGATATCATCGAAGTACACCACAACAAATTTTCCATGAAAATCCTTAAAAACATGATTCATTAATCTCATGAAAGTGCTAGGTGCATTAGTCAAGCCGAAAGGCATAACTAACCACTCATAAAGCCCATATTTGGTCTTAAAAGCAGTTTTCCATTCATCTCCCGGATTCATTCGAATCTGATGGTAACCACTTTTTAGATCAATTTTAGAAAAGATTTTGGATCCATGTAATTGATCCAACATGTCATCAGGACGAGGAATAGGGTGGCGATACTTTACTGTAATCTTGTTGATTGCTCTACAATCCACGCACATCCTCCAAGTTCCATCCTTTTTGGGTACCAATAGGACCGGAACAGAGCAAGGGCTCATGCTCTCTCTCGCAAAGCCTTTCTCAAGCAACTCCTCAACTTGCCTTTGAAGTTCCTTTGTCTCTTCTGGATTACTCCTATAGGCTGGCCTATTTGGGATTTGTGATCCAGGTACAAAATCAATTTGATGCTCAATGCCACGTAAAGGTGGCAATCCACTAGGAATATCTTCTGGAAAGACATCTTCAAAATCCTGCAAAGAGAAGAAATACTACTTGGCAAAGAAGAAGTTAGCAACTCAGAGTTAATCAAAGCCTCTTTGTAAGTAAGTAGTATTATGGGCAGCCCCTCTTTTCTTGCATTTAAACACTCTTTGGCTTTTATATAGAAACTCTCTCTTTTTCTTTCCTTAGCCTCTTTCCTCTCACCAAGACTGTCTATTTTTTTATTCGAACCTTCTTTTATCTCTTCTCTCAAATTGCTGCCCTCTCTCTCTTTCTTTTACTTTTCCTCAAGCTCACTTTTTATCCCTCCCCTTGACTTTCCCATTGTTTCCTTTAATCTCTTCTGATCTTCAAACACTTGAGAAGGAGATAAAGGTGCAAGAGTAAATTTCCTGCCATTTAGTTCAAGCGAATATCTATTCTTTCTCCCATCATGAAAAACATTCCTGTCATACTTCCAAGGACGACCCAGTAATATATGACAAGCTTGCATAGGCACTATGTCACAAAGAATATCATCCTCATATCTACCAACGTTAAATGAAATCATACACTGTTTATTTACCTTTAGTTCACCACTATCATTTAACCGTTGGAGTCTATAGGGAGTAGGGTGTTTCATGCATGCAAGTCCCAGTTTTTCCACAAAGTATGAACTAACCACATTAGCACAACTACCACTATCAATGATCATGGAGCAAGTTTTCCTTTTATCCCACACCTAGTATGGAATATATTCTCTCTTTGTGCTTCACTATTGCTTCCTAAATTGATAGTCATAATCCTCTTAACTACCCCAACCATTCCATCATTAGGTAGTTCTAAATCACCTTCATCACTCATATCTCCCTCTTCATCTCCCTCACTCTTTTCACTCTCATATCCTCCATCTTCTTTTAGAATGATGTTCCTTCTACTTGGACATTCATGCATCATATGTCCCCTTCCTTTACATTTATGACACTGAATAGAACTAGAAGGTGTAAAAGGTTTAGGGTTGAAGGTTTTACCTCCCTCTTTGTTCTCCAGTTTACCTTTTCCCTTGTCTTCTTGAGGCCGAGAAAAATTCTTCATCTCATGATTTGACCATGGTTTCTTAGGCATGGTGCTTGTTCGATATCTCCATGAGCCAGTTTGCTTTCTTTTATTTTGATTTTCTACCTTTATACACAAATCAACTAACTCATCTATTGTTACATATTATTGTAATTCAACTACATCAGCTATTTCCTTATTTAAACCATTTAAAAACGTAGCCATTGTAGCCTCTTCTTCCTCCATACAATTAGCTTGGATCATAGCTATATCCATAGCCTTAAAGTAATCATCTCCTGACATGGACCCTTGCTTCAATGTTTGAAGGCGTAGTTGTAGCTCTCTTTGAAATTGTGATGGTACGAATCTCTTCCTCATCACCCTTTTAGCCTCAGTCCAAGTAGCAATTGGTGCTCGTCCTTCTTGCAGTCGATCCCTATTAAGCTTTTCCACCAAATAGAAGCATAATCAGAAAACTCAACAACAGCAAGTTTAACCTTCTTACCTTCAGAGTAGTTGTGACAGTCAAAGATTGCTTCAACCTTTCTCTCCCAATCAAGATACAAGTCTGGATCCCTTGTTCCTTGAAAGATGGCATCTGCATCTTTATATTACTTATATTATCATCCTCTATCCTACCTATTTGTCCCCTCCTATCTCCTCTCACCCTATCAAAATCAATATCATTAAAATCATCAATAAAGTTTGCTTGATTTACAATAGGAGCATAGGGTACATTTCTTCTAGCAGGTGGCCTAACATTATTATCCCTCCTAAGTTCAGCTATTGTATCATTTTGATCCGCAATGGTATCCCTCATTTCTTGGAGTTGGAGATTCAGCCTTTCAAACTGTTGATGCATGGCTTGCAAGGTAAAATCATTCCTTGCTTTGATTTCAGCTTCTTGGAGAACCATTCGTTCATTATCACTACCTGTATGTGACATCTTTAAAAATTGTATCACACAAATTAGCTTCTTCTTTTTTCTCTCGAAATAACCTTTGAACAAGTACTTTATAGATTTATAGTTAAACCTAACTTGTATGTAGTTCTTAGTAGTAAAACTCAGATTTTTCTTTGTTTTTTTTGGGAACAATTAAAAGAAGAAAGAACCAAATCCTAGAACTTTTAGGCTCGGTTGAAATAAGACACGAACAAAAAGGAAAGAATATAAATGTGTAGAATACAGAGAGTAACAAAATCAAGGATCCACTCTTCTTGTTTCCTTTGTTAATTTTTGGAAACACTTAGATACAAAAGATATATCCTGGAGAGCAAGCAATTGTATTTCTTCTTGTTTTAAATTGGATTTCGTTTTTTTTGTTTTTTTTTTTTTTGTTTTTTTTTTTGTTTTTTTTTTTTGTTTTCTTTATCCCAAGAATTATCAAGAACGAAATCTTGATAGAACCGCTCCGATACCACTTGATAACAACTAGGTCGGGAATCCAAACTAGAGTAAGAATTTGAGAAGTAAATGCGGAAGCAATAACAACGGGAATTGAACAACTAGAATTAAAGAGACGAAAATAAAGGATATGGGAAAGATTCAAGGAAAGAATTCCGAGAACTTTCAAGAACGCAAGTTTTATAGCCTTGACAAGATCAAAGTAACAACGTCTTGATTTATGAAAGAAATCAAACGCCTTTACTTAAAAGCAAATCAAAAACAATAGATTCGGATCTTGACCACTTTACGAGTAACTTGAGACAACAATTAATACTAGTATTAATCGCCTTCTAAGAATACCACAAAGGAATCAAAGATATCACAAAAGAGAAGTAATCTTACTACCTTGAACTATGAACTAGTAAAGGTTGAAAGATAAATCTCAAAGCATGATATACTCACTCAATAATAATGTGTCTTATGAAGGAGAAGAACTCACTCAATAATAATCTGCCTTATGAAGCAGAAGAACACACTATTTATAGGAGTACAAAGGCATAAAAATAACATTAAAAACTAGGTGGGGTGGTGGTAGTGGAAAACACAATTATTACAATGAGGTAGGTGGTTGCTAATGTCTAAGAAAAGTCTTTGGTAGGTGAGGGGCGGCCAAGACTCTTTGGGGCAGATTTGGGCCTTAAAACAACTAGTTTTGGGCCATTTGTTTGGACTCCAATTGGGCTGTTCTTGTAACACCTCTTTCTGGACTCTTTTAAGCTCATTTTGAGCCCATTTGGTGACTCCATGGGCAGATTTGTGTAACCAAATCTTCCTCCTCTTGGACTTCAATTTGAGCAACCAAATAGTTGTAAAACTTCGACAACTCTTCTCCTTTGGGCATGAGCTCTTCCTCCATAGTTAGAAGCTTCTTTATTTGCCATTGAAGTCCAACAACCTTAGTTTGCAATTCCTTAGCTTGAGATCTTGTAAATGGCCTTTTGAAGCTTCCAAAACTCTATCCATATCCAGAGCATAGCTGAGCACGACCAAATACGGTGCGAAGTAGGAAGACACGTAGGAATATGTAGATCCAGGGTCAAATAATACCGAAGCACCTCTGCCACACACAAGAATAGTACGTGTAATCACGGCATCTGATGCCTCTGCCCTCTGGCCTGGCTGGTAAAGCATAGAATCGGGGATCTACACCTCCCTCCGAGCTGCGTCTCTAGGACGACCATCAGTCGGCCGACCTCTACCTCTCGCTGGACGGTCTCCGCTCTGCGGTCTCGACCTCCGCCTCCATAATCTCACCCCGCCTGCCGGGCTGGCTGGGCGGTCGAGGGTCGGTGGGGCACCGAATCGTGGGACGAGGACCTCGGCTGCCGAGAGTTGCCCGCTGCTATAGGGCAATTCCCGATAAAATGACCCGGGTCACCACAACCGTAGCAACTCTTGGGCTGATGGGGCTGCTGGCCCAGACGCACTGAATGGCCTCCACGAACACTTCTGAAGAGGCCGAGCATTAATAGGAGGCTGGTCTGAATAATGCCCCGAAAACCACGATCACCTGATCCACCCTGCGAAGCCCGAAGGGCGGAATGAAAAGGCACGGAGGACCCGGCCTCTATCAAAGGATTCTGTCCACCGGAGGAAGAACCACCAAGCCTGCCCGAATGGCGAGGCCTCTTATCCGAAGAATAACCGCCTCCCTAGCAAGAGCCGTCTCGACTCGCGTCGCTGCATTGGCTGCCTCCCGAAATGATATGTCACTCCCCACGCCCATAGCCATCCGGAGTCTAATCGGCTGATTCAGCCCATCTATAAATCTGCGGACCCTCTCCCGCTCCGTGGGAAGTATCACCACTGCATGACGAGCCAAGTCGATAAATCTCGTCTCATGCTGTGTAACTGTCATAGTGCCCTGATGGAGGCGCTCAAACTGCCTCCGAAGTAAATCCCGCTGAGTAGCAGGGAGAAACTTCTCCAAAAACAAATCTGCAAACTAGTACAAAGTCAATGATGGCGACCCTGCTGATCTGGATAAAAAATAGTCCCTCCATCAAGTCTTGGCGGATCCTGCTAGCTGAAAGGTAGCGAAGTCGACCCCATTGGTCTCCACAATACCCATAGTCTAAAAGATCTCATGGTAGCTAAATAAGAAATCATGTGCATCCTCTAAAGAAGTACCGTTGGATGTGGTGGTGAAGAGCTTGGAGAACCTATCAAGACTCCACAAAGCATTTGCGGACATAGCCGCTCTATAGCCGGCCTGGGTCGCAATACCCGGTTTAACTGCCACAACTGGTTAAACCAATGCAATCTGAGCTTGGGGAGCTACCTGCTATGGAGTACGTGTAGCAAGAGTCTGGACTTCTCCTCCAGCCGAGAAGTGGCTAGTGCTACTGGAAGCAAACTTGCTCGAGAGACGCGCTCCACAAAGCCTACCAATCTGACCAATGCGTCCTGAAGAATTGAGGAGGCTATGAACCCCTATGGGACCTTAGCTAGGGCCCACTGGAGCTGCTGGAACCGGAACCTCCTCGTCAATCTCAATATGAGGCTCCACCTCTGGAGTAGCTGCCTGGGGCTGAGCTCTACCCCTACCACGGCCTCTGATACGGCCTTGGCCCCTGCCCCTCACGGGAGCTGCCTGGGGCTCGGGCTGCTGGTCAACGGACGAAGAAGCGCGTGTCCTTACCATCTGCGAAAGGACAGAATAGAAATTCAATCAGTAATTAAGGAACAAGTCGCACGACAAGAAAGAACAAATGAGAGACTCTTTCCTAACTCAATAGACTGTGGAGGACAAGTACAGACGTCTCCGTACCTACCTCTCAAACTCTACTAAGCTTGTTCGTGAGTGGTGAGACCTATGTATCCTAAAAGCTGAATACCAGTGTCACGACCCGGATTTTCCCCCAACATCGGGATCGTGATGGCGCCTACTCGTGGTAGCTAGGCAAGCCACCGTATTCATACTATCCCGTTTTTAACACAATCTTAATTAAATAAATGCGGAATACTTTATCGAAATAGAAATAACTAATTACAAGATGAAAATCATACTGAAATCCTCTACCCAAGACGTGGAGTCACCAACTCACAAACTACTATGGAATACTACACATAAAAGTCCGAAAGAAATATAACACAATTCTGTTTGTCTCGGAACAAAGAGACTCCAGCTAATAACATAAATAAAGAGAGAGACGCCGGGCCTGCGGACGTCTGCAAGCTACCTCGGTCTCAAATATGATCAACTCCCACGCAATCTATTTACTGCTGCTGCTGCTCTTGATCGTAACCTGGACCTGTGCAAAAACGCACAGAAGTGTAGTATCAGCACAACCGACCCCATGTGCTGGTAAGTGCCTGGCCTATCCCGACGAAGTAGTGACAAGCCTAGGACCGGACACCCACATAAACCTGTGCAATTCAATATATATATGTATATATACCACAGAATAACAAGAAATAACCAGGTAATAACACAATAAGGAATATCTCAAAGAATTGAACAATTAACAACAGTTAATAAATTCACAAGGAAATACAAAGTATAATGTAAACACAAGTAATATCAATTCAAGAAATAGCAAGCAGTTGCACGGCATCACCCTTCGTGCTTTTACTCTCATCCTCACCAAATAAACAAATAAAGTACACGCCATCACCCTTCGTGCTTTTACTCTCATCCTCACATCCAAAGTACGGCATGATCCTTCGTACATGGTTCAATAACAGGGCACGGCATGATCCTTCGTGCATAATCAATAAATAAACATGGCACGGCATTAACCTTCGTGCATAAATAAATAAACATGGCACGGCATCACCCTTCGTGCATTATCACTCTTCCTCACCCAAATAACAATCACGAGTTAAGGGCAAAGAAAGAAACAGTAAATCATAAACCGTCCCATCAAGGGCAATTAATAATTATCCTCACAACAAGTCCCAACAAGGGAGAACAATAACAATTCATCTGTAATATATCTCAAAATAATCATTTTCCATCGACTCACGGTCATACTAGACGCCAGTGTATGGATGCTCGTCACCACAGCCCATACACTGCACTCGATCACATAACACATAACACATAATCCTATTCCCTCAAGCTAGGATAGAACAAACACTTACCTCGAATGCTTATGAACAATTCAATCCGTGGAAATGTCTTTTTCTTTCAACTTGGCTCCAATCCAACCGTATCTATACACAATTGATTTAAAAATCATCAATTCTACTCAACAAACTAATTCTTAAGACCAAATACAACTTTTACAACATTCTGCCGGAATAGTGAATTTCAACCCCGGGCCCACATGGTCGGAACTCGGGGTTAGGACCAAAATCCAGTTACCCATCCCCCCATGAGTTCATGTATATAATTTGTTTCAAAATCGGACCTCAATTCGAGGTCCAATTCCCAATTTATGAAAAACCTATTTTCTAACAAAAACAAGAATTTTACCATGAAAATCTTTGATTTCTTATGAAAAACATGTTTAATGATGTTAGGAATTGAAAGAATTAAGTAAAAAGTGACTTACAATCGTTTTGATGAAGAAGAAATCCTTGAAGAATCGCAAATGGGTGTTTTGGTTTTGTAAAAAGTGAAGAAATGACTTAAATTCGTGTTTTTCAGGTCTCTGTGTTCGCATTTGCGAACATGGGTTCGCAATTGCGAACCCCGACCAATTTCTGGAGTTTGAAAAATAAGCTAAGGCTGGGAAGTTCGCATTTGCGAACATTTGTTCGCATTTGCGAACACTGGCAGGCAAAGGGGTGTTCGCATTTGCGAACCAAGGTTCGCATTTGCGAACACAGGCTGAATAAGGAATTGTTCGCATTTGCGAACCAAGGCAGTATGGGGAATGTTCGCATTTGCGAACATTTGTTCGCACTTGCGAACATAGGCAGACTCTGGGGACCTTCGCAAATGCGAACAAGTGTTCGCATTTGCGAACAAGGCTGGCTTCGCATTTGCGGTCAAGGTTCGCATTTGCGAGCCTTGCCTTACACTGTCCCCTTCGCAATTGCGAGAAATACTTCGCAATTGCGAAGCCAACAGCTGGGTGAAAAACCAGCAGTTCAAAAATTCAGAATTTCATCCAACGGCCTATCAAATCTTTACCCGAGCCCCCGGGCTCCAAACCAAACATGTACACAACCGCAAAAATACATTATGGACTTGTTCGTGCGATCATATCGCCAATATCACTTCGTTTTAATCAAATCAAGCCTCAAACTCATGATTTTCATACTTTTGATTTTCAAAACTTCTTAACTTGGAACTCAAGGTCCAAAACATCTCAAACGACATCCAAATGTCACCAAACTTTACGGAAATCACATATATAATATTTAAGACTTGTACCGGGTGTCGGAACCAAAATACGAGCCCGATACCAAGGTCAATTAATTTATTTCCTTTAATAATTACATCGAAAACAATTTCACATAAAAATTCATAACTTGGGCTCTAGGCCTCAGAATTCGACTCCGGACACATGTCCAAGTCCCATATTTTCCTACGGACCTCTCGGGACCATCCAATCTCGAGTCCGGATCCGTTTACCAAAAATGTTGACCGAAGTCAACCATATCAATATTAATATCATTTTTATCCAAATTTCTCATAGAATTCATATTTTCTATCACAAAATCTTTCCGGCTACATGCTCGGATCGTGCACGTAAATCGAGGCAACATTGAATGAGGTTTTCAAGGCCTCAGAAGCTCGAAATGATTAATTAAATAAGTGATGACCCTTTGGGTCGTCACATTTTGAGCCCATTTGGTGACTCCATGGGCAGATTTGGATAACCAAATCTTCCTCCTCTTGGACTTCAATTTGAGCAACCAAATAGTTGTAAAACTTCGACAACTCTTCTCCTTTGGGCATGAGCTCTTCCTCCATAGTTAGAAGCTTCTTTATTTGCCATTGAAGTCCAGCAACCTTAGTTTGCAATTCCTTAGCTTGAGTAAATGGCCTTCTTGGAGATTCCAAAACTCTATCCTTATCAGTGATGCTATCAGGGTGGTTGAAGTGGAAAACACAATTATTACAATGAGGTAGATGGTTGCTAAAGTCTAAGAAAAGTCTTTGGTAGGTGAGGGGCGGCCAAGACCCTTTGGGGCAGATTTGGGCCTTTAAACAACTAGTTTTGGGCCATTTGTTTGGACTCCAATTGGGCTGCTCTTGTAACACCTCTTTCTGGAACTCATTTGAGCTCATTTTGAGCCCATTTGGTGACTCCATGGGCAGATTTGGGTAACCAAATCTTCCTCCTCTTGGATTTCAATTTGAGCAACCAAATAGTTGTAAAACTTCGACAACTCTTCTCCTTTGGGCATGAGCTCTTCCTCCATAGTTAGAAGCTTCTTTATTTGCCATTGAAGTCCAGCAACCTTAGTTTGCAATTCCTTAGCTTGAGATCTTGTAAATGGCCTTCTTGGAGCTTCCAAAACTCTATCCTTATCAATGATGCTATCACAACCACATAAGTCCATTTGACTAATACGATTGTAGTCATAGGACCTTCCGTTTATATATCGTGGTTGTTATTTAGTAATTGACCGTGAATGCATATGATTTCATTCATATACTAGGACGCATCGGCCTACGACAGCCACATAAGTCCATTTGACTAATACGATTGTAGTCATAACAGATTGGGAGTAATGTAATACGATTGTAGTAGGACGTATCGGCCTACGACAACCACATAAGTCCATTTGATTAATACGATTGTAGTCATAACAGATTGGAAGTAATGTAATACGATTGTAATACGATTGTAGTAGGACGTATCGGCCTACGACAACCACATAAGTCCATTTGATTAATACGATTGTAGTCATAATAGATTGGAAGTAATGTAATACGATTGTAGTCATAACAGATTGGGTGTAATGTAATACGATTGTAGTAGGACGCATCGGCCTACGACAACCACATAAGTCCATTTGACTAATACGATTGTAGTATAGGACCTTCCGTTTGTATATCGTGGTTGTTATTTAGTAATTAACCGTGAATGAATATGATTTCATTCATATACTAGGACGCATCGGCCTACGACAACCACATAAGTCCATTTGACTAATACGATTGTAGTCATAACAGATTGGGAGTAATGTAATACGATTGTAGTAGGACGCATCGACCTACGACAACCACATAAGTCTATTTGACTAATACGATTGTAGTCATAACAGATTGGGAGTAATGTAATACGATTGTAGTAGGACGCATCGGCCTACGACAACCACATAAGTCTATTTGATTAATACGATTGTAGTCATAACAGATTGGGAGTAATGTAATACGATTGTAGTAGGACGCATCGGCCTACGACAACCACATAATTCCATTTGACTAATACGATTGTAGTCATAGGACCTTCCGTTTATATATTGTGGTTGTTATTTAGTAATTGACCGTGAATGAATATGATTTCATTCATATACTAGGACGCATCGGCCTACGACATCCACATAATTTCATTTGACTAATACGATTGTAGTCATAACAGATTGGGAGTAATGTAATACGATTGTAGTAGGACGCATCGGCCTACGACAACCACATAAGTCCGTTTGACTAATAAGATTGTAGTAATAGGACCTTCCGTTTATATATTGTGGTTGTTATTTAGTAATTGACCATCTATGAATATTATTTCATTCATATACTAGAACGCATCGGCCTACGACAACCAGATAAGTCCATTGGACTAATACGATTGCAGTCATAGGAACTTCCGTTATTATTTCGTGGTTGTTATTTAGTAATTGACCGTGAATGAATATGATTTTATTCCTATACTAGGACGCATCGGCCTACGACAACCACATAAGTCCATTTGACTAATACGATTGTAGTCATAGGACCTTCCGTTTTTATATCATGGTTGTTATTTAGTAATTGACCGTGAATGAATATGATTTCTTTCATATACTAGGACACATCAGCCTACGACAACCACATAAGTCCATTTGACTGATACAATTGTAGTCATGACAGATTGGGAGTAATGTAATACGATTGTAGTAGGACTCATCGGCCTACGACAACCACACAAGTCCATTTGACTAATACGATTGTAGTTTATTAATTGCTATTTATATATCGAGGTTGTTATTTATTAATTGACCGTGAATGAATATGATTTCATTCATATACTAGGACGCATCGGCCTACGACAACCAAATAAGTCCATTTGACTAATACTATTGTAGTCATAACAGTTTGGGATTAATGTAATACGATTGTAGTAGGACGCATCGGCCTACGACAACCACATAAGTAAATTTGACTAATACAATTGTAGTCATAGGACCTTCCGTTTATATATCGTTGTTGTTATTTAGTAATTGACAGTGAATGCATATGATTTCATTTATATACTAGTACGCGTCGGCCTACGACAACCACATAAGTCCATTTGACTAATAGGATTGTAGTCATAACATATTGGGAGTAAAGTAATACGATTGTAGTAGGACACATCAGCCTACGACAATCTCATAAGTCCATTTTTCTAATACGATTGTAGTCATAGGAACTTCCGTTTATATATCGTGGTTGTTATTTAGTAATTGACTATCTATGAATATTATTTCATTCATATACTAGGACGCATCGGCCTACGACAATCACATAAGTCCATTTGACTAATACGATTGTAGTCATAATAGATTGGGAGTAATGTAATACGATTGTAGTAGGACGCATCGGCCTAGGACCACCAAATAAGTCCATTTGACTAATACGATTGTAGTAATAGGACCTTCCGTTAATATATCGTGGTTGTTATTTAAGACTTGACTGTGAATGAATATGATTTCATTCATATAGTAGGACGCATCGACCTACGACAACCACACAAGTCCATTTGACTAATACAATTGTAGTCATAACAGATTCGGAGTAATGTAATACGATTGTAGTAGGACGCATCGGCCTATGACAACCACATAAGTCCATTTGACTAATACGATTGTGGTCATAACAAACTGGGAGTAATATAATACAATTGTAGTAGGAAGCATCGGCCTACGACAACCACATAAGTCCATTTGACTAATAAGATTGTAGTCATAGGACCTTCTGTTTATATATCGTGGTTGTTATTTAGTAATTGACCGTGAATGGATATGATTTCATTCATATACTAGGACGCATCGGCCTACGACAACCACATAAGTCCATTTGACTAATACGATTGTATTAATAGGTCCTTCCGTTTATATATCATGGTTGTTATTTAGTAATTGACCATCTATGAATATTATTTTATTCATATACTAGGATGCATCGGCCTACGACAACCACATAAGTCCATTTGACTAATACGATTGTAGTAATAGGACCTTCCGTTTATATATCGTGGTTGTTATTTAGTAATTGACCGTGAATGAATATTATTTCATTCATATACTAGGACGCATCAGCCTACGACAGCCACATAAGTCCATTTGACTAAAACGATTCTAGTAATAGGACCTTCCGTTTATATATCGTGGTTGTTATTTAGTAATTGACCGTAAATGAGTATGATTTCATTCATATACTAGGACGCATCAGCCAACAACCACCACATAAGTCCATTTGACTAATGCGATTGTAGTAATTGGACCTTCCGTTTATATTTCGTGGTTGTTATTTAGTAATTGACCGTGAATGAATATGATTTCATTCATATACTAGGACGCATCGGCCTACTACAACCACATAAGTCCATTTGACTAATATGATTGTAGTCATAGGACCTTCCGTTTATATATCATTGATAGCATCCTAGGAAGCTCAATTCTATTCAAGTACAAGGATGAAGCGTTGCAATCTCAAAGAGGACCTTTAACAAGATGCCAAGCTAAAGAATTTCAAAACACGATCATTGGACTTCAAGTGCACATAGAGAATCCTTTAATTGTCGAGAAAGAGCTCCAGCCCAGAGGAGATGAATTGTTGAAGTTTTACAATTATTTGATAGATCAAATTGAAGTCCAAGAAGAGTATGGTCACCCAAATCAGCCCTTGGAGTACACCAAAATGGCTCAAAATGAGCTTAAAAGAAGTCCTAAAGGAGGTACTACAAAAGGAGCCCAATTGGAATCCAAACAAATGGCCCAAACTAGTTACTTTAAGGCCCAAATCTGCCCCAAAGGGTCTTGGCCGTCCCTCACCTAACCAAAGACTTTTCTTAGACTTTAGCAACCACCTACCTCATTGTAATAATTGTGTTTTCCACTAGAACCACCCCACCTAGTTTTTAATGTTATTTTTATGCCTTTGTGCTCCTATAAATAGGGTGTTCTTCTCCTTCATAAGACACATTATTATTGATTGAGTATATCATACTTTGAGAGTTCTTTTGAACCTTTGTTACTTGTGTTTTGAGATTTATCTTTCAACCTTTACTAGTTCATAGTTCAAGGTAGTAAGATTACTTCTCTTTTGTGATACCTTTGATTCCTTTGTGGTATTCTTAGAAGGCGATTAATACTAGTATTAATTGTTGTCTCAAGTTACTCGTAAAGTGGTCAAGATCCGAATCTATTGTTTTGATTTGCTTTTTAAGTAAATGCGTTTGATTTCTTTCATAAATCAAGACGTTGTTACTTTGATCTTGTCAAGGCTATTGAACTTACGTTCTTGAAAGTTCTCGGAATTCTTTCCTTCAATCTTTCCCATATCCTTTATTTTCGTCTCTTTAATTCTAGTTGTTCAATTCCTGTTGTTATTGCTTCCGCATTTACTTCTCAAATTCTTAATCTAGTTTGGATTCCCGACCTAGTTGTTATCAATCATGGTTGTTATTTAGTAATTGACGGTGAATGAATATGATTTCTTTCATATACTAGGACACATCAGCCTACGACAACCACATAAGTCCATTTGACTGATACAATTGTAGTCATGACAGATTGGGAGTAATGTAATACGATTGTAGTAGGACGCATCGGCCTACGACAACCACATAAGTCCATTTGACTAATACGATTGTAGTCATAAGACCTGCTATTTATATATCGAGGTTGTTATTTAGTAATTGACCGTGAATAATATGATTTCATTCATATACTAGGACGCATCGGCCTACGACAACCACATAAGTCCATTTGACTAATACTATTGTAGTCATAACAGATTGGGATTAATGTAATACGATTGTAGTAGGACGCATCGGCCTACGACAACCACATAAGTAAATTTGACTAATACAATTGTAGTCATAGGACCTTCCGTTTATATATCGTGGTTGTTATTTAGTAATTAACAGTGAATGCATATGATTTCATTTATATACTAGTACGCGTCGGCCTACGACAACCACATAAGTCCATTTGACTAATAGGATTGTAGTCATAACATATTGGAAGTAAAGTAATACGATTGTAGTAGGACACGTCGGCCTACGACAACCACATAAGTCCATTTGACTAATACGATTGTAGTCATAACAGATTGGGAGTAATGTAATACGATTGTAGTCATAGGAACTTCCGTTTATATATTGTGGTTGTTATTTAGTAATTGACTATCGATGAATATTATTTCATTCATATACTAGGACGCATCAGCCTACGACAATCACATATGTCCATTTGACTAATACGATTGTAGTCATAACAGATTGGGAGTAATGTAATACGATTGTAGTAGGACGTATCGGCCTACGACAGCCACATAAGTCCATTTGACTCTAATACGATTGTAGTTATAACAGATTGGGAGTAATGTAATACGATTGTACTAGGATGCATCGGCCTACGACAACCACATAAGTCCATTGACTAATACGATTGTAGTATAGGACCTTCCGTTTATATATCGTTGTTGTTATTTAGTAATTGACCGTGAATGAATATGATTTCATTCATATACTATGACGCATCGGCCTACGGCAACCACATAAGTCCATTTGACTTGTACTATTGTAGTCATAACAGATTGGGAGTAATGTAATACGATTGTAGTAGGACGCATCGGCCTACAACAACCACATAAGTCCATTTTACTATTACGATTGTAGTCATAGGACCTTCCGTTTATATATCGTGGTTGTTATTTAGTAATTGACCGTGAATGAATATGATTTAATTCATATACTAGGACGCATCGGCCTACGATGACCACATAACGATAGCATCACTGATAAGGATAGAGTTTTGGAAGCTCCAAGAAGGCCATTTACAAGATCTCAAGCTAAGGAATTGCAAACTAAGGTTGTCGAAGTTTTACAACTATTTGGTTGCTCAAATTGAAGTCCAAGAGGAGGAAGATTTGGTTACCCAAATCTGCCCATGGAGTCACCAAATGGGCTCAAAATGAGCTTAAAAGAGTTCCAGAAAGAGGTGTTACAAGAGTAGCCCAATTGGAGTCCAAACAAATGGCCCAAAACTAGTTGTTTTAAGGCCCAAATCTGCCCCAAAGAGTCTTGGCCGCCCCTCACCTACCAAAGACTTTTCTTAGACCTTAGCAGCCACCTACCTCATTGTAATAATTGTGTTTTCCACTACAACCACCCCATCTAGTTTTTAATGTTATTTTTATGCATTTGTACTCCTATAAATAGGGTGTTCTTCTCCTTCATAAGACACATTATTATTGATTGAGTATATCATACTTTGAGAGTTCTTTTGAACCTTTGTTACTTGTGCTTTGAGATTTATCTTTCAACCTTTACTAGTTCATAGTTCAAGGTAGTAAAATTACTTATCTTTTGTGATATCTTTGATTCCTTTGTGGAATTCTTAGAAGGCGATTAATACTAGTATTAATTGTTGTCTCAAGTTACTCGTAAAGTGGTCAAGATCCAAATCTGTTGTTTTGATTTGCTTTTTAAGTAAAGACGTTTGATTCTTTCATAAATCAAGACGTTGTTACTTTGATCTTGTCAAGACTATAGAACTTGCGTTCTTGAAAGTTCTCGGAATTCTTTCCTCGAATCTTTCACATATCCTTTATTTTCGTCTCTTTAATTCTAGTTGTTCAATTCCTGTTGTTATTGCTTCCGCATTTACTTCTCAAATTCTTACTCTAGTTTGGATTCCCGACCTTGTTGTTATCACATAAGTCCATTCGACTAATACGATTGTAGTCATGACAGATTGGGAGTAATGTAATAGGATTGTAGTAGGACGCATCGGCCTACGACAGCCACATAAGTCCATTTGACTAATACGATTGTAGTCATAGGACCTTCCATTTATATATCGTTGTTGTTATTTAGTAATTGACCGTGAATGAATATGATTTCATTCATATACTGGGACGCATCGGCCTACGACAACCACATAACTCCCTTTGACTAATACTATTGTAGTCATAACAGATTGGGAGTAATGTAATACGATTGTAGTAGGAGGCATCGGCCTACGACAACAACATAAGTAAATTTGACTAATACGATTGTAGTCATAGGACCTTCCATTTATATATCGTGGTTGTTATTTAGTAATTGACCGTGAATGCATATGATTTCATTCATATACTAGGACGCGTCGGCCTATGACAACCACATAAGTCCATTTGACTAATAGGATTGTAGTCATAACAGATTGGGAGTAATGTAATAAGATTGTTGTCAGAGGAACTTCCGTTTATATATCATGGTTGTTATTTAGTAATTGACCATCTATGAATATTATTTTATTCATATACTAGGATGCATCGGCCTACGACAACCACATAAGTCCATTTGACTAATACGATTGTAGTAATAGGACCTTCCGTTTATATATCGTGGTTGTTATTTAGTAATTGACCGTGAATGAATATTATTTCATTCATATACTAGGACGCATCAGCCGACGACAACCACATAAGTCCATTTGACTAAAACGATTCTAGTAATAGGACCTTCCGTTTATATATCGTGGTTGTTATTTAGTAATTGACCGTAAATGAATATGATTTCATTCATATACTAGGACGCATCGGCCAACTACAACCAGATAAGTCCATTGGACTAATACGATTATAGTAATTGGACCTTCCGTTTATATTTTGTGGTTGTTATTTAACAATTGACCGTGAATGAATATGATTTCATTCCTATACTAAGACGCATCGGCCTACGACAACCACATAAGTCCATTTGACTAATACGATTGTAGTCATAGGACCTTCCGTTTATATATCATGGTTGTTATTTAGTAATTGACCGTGAATGAATATGATTTCTTTCATATACTAGGACACATCAGCCTACGACAACCACATAAGTCTATTTGACTGATACGATTGTAATCATGACAGATTGGGAGTAATGTAATACGATTGTAGTAGGACGCATCGGCCTACGACAAACACATAAGTCCATTTGACTAATACGATTGTAGTCATAAGACCTGTTATTTATATATCGAGGTTGTTATTTAGTAATTGACCGTGAATGAATATGATTTCATTCATATACTAGGACGCATCGGCCTACGATAACCACATAAGTCCATTTGACTAATACTATTGTAGTCATAACAGATTGGGATTAATGTAATACGATTGTAGTAGGACGCATCGGCCTACGACAACCACATAAGTAAATTTGACTAATACAATTGTAGTCATAGGACCTTCTGTTTATATATCGTGGTTGTTATTTAGTAATTGACAGTGAATGCATATGATATCATTTATATACTAGTACGCGTCGGCCTATGACAACCACATAAGTCCATTTGACTAATAGGATTGTAGTCATAACATATTGGGAGTAAAGTAATACGATTGTAGTAGGACACATGGGCCTACGATAACCACATAAGTCCATTTGACTAATAGGATTGTAGTCATAACAGATTGGGAGTAATGTAATAAGATTGTAGTCATAGGAACTTCCGTTTATATATCGTGGTTGTTATTTAGTAATTGACTATCTATCAATATTATTTCATTCATATACTAGGACACATCGGCCTACGATAATCACATATGTCCATTTGACTAATACGATTGTAGTCATAACAGATTGGGAGTAATGTAATACGATTGTAGTAGGACGTATCGGCCTACGACAACCACATAAGTCCATTTGACTAATACGATTGTAGTCATAACAGATTGGGAGTAATGTAATACGATTGTAGTAGGATGCATCGGCCTACGACAAGAACATAAGTCCATTTGACTAATACGATGTAGTATAGGACCTTCCGTTTATATATCGTTGTTATTATTTAGTAATTGACCGTGAATGAATATGATTTCATTCATATACTAGGACGCATCGGCCTACGACAACCACATAAGTCCATTTGACTAGTACTATTGTAGTCATAACAGATTGGGAGTAATGTAATACGATTGTAGTAGGACGCATCGGCCTACGACAACCACATAAGTCCATTTTACTAATACGATTGTAGTCATAGGACCTTCCGTTTATATATCGTGGTTGTTATTTAGTAATTGACCGTGAATGAATATGATTTCATTCATATACTAGGACGCATCGGCCCACGACGACCACATAAGTCCATTCGACTAATACGATTGTAGTCATGACAGATTGGGAGTAATGTAATACGATTGTAGTAGGACGCATGCCTACGACAGCCACATAACTCCATTTGACTAATACGATTGTAGTCATAGGACCTTCCATTTATATATCGTGGTTGTTATTTAGTAATTGACCGTGAATGAATATGATTTCATTCATATACTAGGACGCATCGGCCTACGACGACCACATAAGTCCATTCGACTAATACGATTGTAGTCATGACAGATTGGGAGTAATGTAATACGATTGTAGTAGGACGCATCGGCCTACGACAACCACATAAGTCCTTTTGACTAATACGATTGTAGTAATAGGACCTTCCGTTTATATATAGTGGTTGTTATTTAGTAATTGACCGTGAATGAATATTATTTCATTCATATACTAGGACGCATCAGCCTACGACAACCACATAAGTCCATTTGACTAAAACGATTCTAGTAATAGGACCTTCCGTTTATATATCGTGGTTGTTATTTAGTAATTGACCGTAAATGAATATGATTTCATTCATATACTAGGACGCATCGGCCAACGACAACCAGATAAGTCCATTGGACTAATACGATTGTAGTAATTGGACCTTCCGTTTATATTTTGTGGTTGTTATTTAGTAATTGACCGTGAATGAATATGATTTCATTCCTATACTAGGACGCATCGGCCTACGACAACCACATAAGTCCATTTGACTAATACGATTGTAGTCATAGGACCTTCCGTTTATATATCATGGTTGTTATTTAGTAATTGACCGTGAATGAATATGATTTCTTTCATATACTAGGACACATCAGCCTACGACAACCACATAAGTCCATTTGACTGATACGATTGTAGTCATGACAGATAGGGAGTAATGTAATACGATTGTAGTAGGACGCATCGGCCTACGACAACCACATAAGTCCATTTGACTAATACGATTGTAGTCATAAGACCTGCTATTTATATATCGAGGTTGTTATTTAGTAATTGACCGTGAATGAATATGATTTCATTCATATACTAGGACGCATCGGCCTACGACAACCACATAAGTCCATTTGACTAATACTATTGTAGTCATAAAAGATTGGGATTAATGTAATACGATTGTAGTAGGACGCATCTGCCTACGACAACCACATAAGTAAATTTGACTAATACGATTGTAGTCATAGGACCTTCCGGTTATATATCGTGGTTGTTATTTAGTAATTGACCGTGAATGCATATGATTTCATTCATATACTAGGACGCGTCGGCCTATGACAGACCATATAAGTCCATTTGACTAATAGGATTGTAGTCATAATAGATTCGGAGTAATGTAATACGATTGTAGTAGGACACATCGGCCTACGACAATCACATAAGTCCATTTGACTAATAGGATTGTAGTCATAACAGATTGGGAGAATGTAATATGATTGTAGTCATAGGAACTTCCGTTTATATATCGTGGTTGTTATTTAGTAATTGACTATCTATGAATATTATTTCATTAATATACTAGGACGCATCGGCCTACGACAGCCACATAAGTCCATTTGACTAATACGATTGTAGCCATAACAGATTGGGAGTAATGTAATACGATTGTAGTAGGACGCATCGGCCTACGACAACCATATAAGTCGATTTGGCTAATACGATTGTAGTCATAACAGATTGGGAATAAGGTAATACGATTGTAGTCAGAGGAACTTCCGTTTATATATAGTGGTTGTTATTTAGTAATTGAATATCTATGAATATTATTTCATTCATATACTGGGACGCATCGGTCTACGACAATCGCATAAGTCCATTTGACTAATACGATTGTAGTCATAACAGATTGGGAATAATGTAATACGATTGTAGTACGACGCATTAGCCTATGACAACCACATAAGTCCATTTGACTAATTCGATTGTAGTCATAGGAACTTCCATTTATATATATTGGTTGTTATTTAGTAAATGACCATTTATGAATATGAATTCATTCATATACTAGGACGCATCGACCTACGACAATCACATAAGTCCATTTGACTAATACGATTGTAGTCAGAACAGATTTGGAGTAATGTAATACGATTGCAGTAGGACGCTGATAACACTAGGTCGGGAATCCAAACTAGAGTAAGAATTTGAGAAGTAAATGCGGAAGCAATAACAACAGGAATTGAACAACTAGAATTAAAGAGACGAAAATAAAGGATATGGGAAAGATTCAAGGAAAGAATCCCGAGAACTTTCAAGAACGCAAGTTCTATAGCCTTGATAAGATCAAAGTAACAACGTCTTGATTTATGAAAGAAATCAAACGCCTTTACTTAAAAAGCAAATCAAAACAATAGATTCGGATCTTGACCACTTTACGAGTAACTTGAGACAACAATTAATACTAGTATTAATCGCCTTCTAAGAATACCACAAAGGAATCAAAGATATCACAAAAGAGAAGTAATCTTACTACCTTGAACTATCAACTAGTAAAGGTTGAAAGATAAATCTCAAAGCACAAGTAACAAAAGTTCAAAAGAACACTCAAAGTATGATATACTCAATCAATAATAATCTGTCTTATGAAGGAGAAGAACACCCTATTTATAGGAGTACAAAGGCATAAAAATAACATTAAAAACTAGGTGGGGTGGTTCTAGTGGAAAACACAATTATTACAATGAGGTAGGTGGTTGCTAAAGTCTAAGAAAAGTCTTTGGTTAGGTGAGGGGCGGCCAAGACCCTTTGGGCAGATTTGGACCTTAAAACAACTAGTTTGGGCCATTTGTTTGGATTCCAATTGGGCTCCTTTTGTAGTACCTCCTTTAGGACTTCTTTTAAGCTCATTTTGAGCCATTTTGGTGTACTCCAAGGGCTGATTTGGGTGACCATATCTTCCTCTTCTTGGACTTCAATTTGAGCTACCAAATAATTGTAAAACTTCAACAATTCTTCTCCTCTGGGCTGGAGCTCTTTCTCGACAATTAAAGGATTCTCTATGTGCACTTGAAGTCCAATGATCGTGTTTTGAAATTCTTTAGCTTGACATCTTGTTAAATGTCCTCTTTGAGATTGCAACGCTTCATCCTTGTACTTGAATAGAATTGAGCTTCCTAGGATGCTATCATTCCCCTCTTCTTGAAAAGAATTCGTCCTCGAATTCGATCCTACGTCAAACAAAGACAAGTCAGCAACATTGAATGTAGTATTTACTTGAAACTCACCAGGAAGGTCCAGCTTGTAAGCATTGTCTCCATTCTTTTCAAGGAATTGAAAAGGGTCATCTCCTCTAGGATGCAACTTTGACTTTCTTTTGGAAGGAAATCTCTCCTTTCTAAAGTCAACCCAAACTAAATCTCCAGGGTTAAAAATAACTTTTTTTCGATCCTTGTTCTTTCTTAAGGCGGTTTGCTCATTTTTCTTCTCAATTGCAAGCCTTGTTTGCTCATGAATTTTTTTCATCATCTCAGCCTTTGTCCTACCATCAAGACTAGCAATATCATTAGTATACAGTTCCTTGATTTGATCAAAACCCATCAATTTAGAAGTGAGGGTAGAAACTAAGACATACTTTCTTGAAAGTGCATCATCAACAACATTCTCTTTCCCTTGGTTGTAAGAAATTACATAAGGAAAAGTTTCAGTGAATTCAACCCACTTAGCATGCCTTCTACTGAGCTTACCTTGACCTTTCAAGTATTTCAAGGATTTCTCTTCTTGAAAGAATACTTGATCACAAATGTTACAACCATCATGCTTATCCACTTTACTAATAACAAATACTTTTACAAGCTCACAATAAACATGACTTGAAGAACGACTCCACATCATACTACAACAATCACATTCTAGCAATTTATCATATGAAAACTCATTAACCACTTGAATAAGAGAAGAAGAAATATTTAACTCAATCGCAAGCCTCTTCTCATTAATTTCATGCCTCTTATCATAAAGTTGGATTACGTGATCATTTATTTCATACATAATATCAAAAAGAAGCAAATTACTCTTGCACTTTAACTTAGATATTACAGTTAATGACTTGATGTGCATCAAGCTATCATCATCCACAAAAATTATAAAGTCACCAACATAAGATATAAGAGTATAATTCATTACCTCGAAAAATACTTTAGGTGTTCTAGAAAGACCAAGAATGCAAATAAACCAATTGTATATACCATACTTGGACTTATTTACCAATGGAATATCATCACCTTGTATTCTTTTATGCAATGGCTGTAACTTAGTAATGCTTTTAGGAAACTCCGTGTCATAACCTTGTAAATAAGAATCAAAATATTTAAAAGGTTCAATAACAAAGACTTTAACCAAGCTTTTATCTTCTACGATCCAACAAGAATTGATATTGCCGAATTTATGTTGCAATCCAATTGGATCTTTTGCCACCATATCTTGCACCTCACTACCCCTTTCAAAAGGTATTTCAACACGTGGCTGCACAAAATCAAAAGAACTTAAACAGGAAAGAGTTAATGGGTTAGGAAGTAAAGAAACTTTTTTCTTGCTACTTTCTTTGGCTTTTATCACAAGACTACTGTTTTTCTCGCCCTTAGCCTCTTTTCTCTCACTAAAGAGTTCTTTTCCTTCACTCAATCCCTCATGTTTTTCTCTCTCTACCGCATAGACTATGTTTATCTCATTGTCTTCTCTCTTTTCTTTCTTCTCAAGATCACTTTTTTCTTCACTAGACATCCCACTCTTTTCACTCAACACAACCTCTCCTTTTTCCTCTCTTGGAATGTCAACATGCACTCCCTTACGACTCTCATTCTTTTCTCTCTCGTATTTTGCCATATTCTCTTTAACAATCTTTTCATCTTTACAAATTTGTGAGGGAGTCAAAGGACCAAGAATGCATTTCTTCCCATTAAACTCAAAAGAGTATCTATTTTTTTGGATACTATATGAAGCATTTCTATAGATATACCATGGCCTTCCCAACAAGATATGAAAATTATTCATGGGAATGACATCACACCAAATCACATCCTCATACCTGCCAATAGAGAATGACAATAACACTCTTTTATCTACCTTTACTCCTTTCAACATGTAGGGTTCAAAATGTTCAACACAAGACAAGTTCAATTTCTCAACCATATAAGTGCTAATTAAGTTATAGCCAAAAGCTTTGTCAATTCTAAGGGTACAACTTAAGACATCACACACCACTTTAGCTCTTGTTTGAAAAATAACTTTACCATTGTCTTCCTTCCATTCGATATACTGTAAGTTCGAGTTTTCAAATTGTTGAACCATTGCTTTCCTCCTTCCATTGTAGTTACCTGTTTGAGACATCTTGTCATAGATTAAAGAAAATATGTCTCTCCAATTTGGCGTTTTCCTCAATTGTTCTCACACACACCTTTCCTTTCTTTTCTTTTTTTCTCGAAATAACCTTTGAACAAAATACTTTGTAGATTTATAGTTAAACCCAACTTGTATGTAGTTCTCAGTAGTAAAAATCAGATTTTTCTTTTGTTTTTGGGAACAAATAAAAGAAGAAAGAACCAAATCCTAGAACTTTTAGGCTCGGTTGAAACAAGACACAAACGAAAAGTAAAGAATATAAATGTGTAGAATACAAAGAGTAAGAAAATCAAGGATCCCCTCTTCTTGTTTCCTTTGTTAATTTTTGGAAACACTTAGATACAAAAGATATATCCTGGAGAGCAAGCAATTGTATTTCTTCTTGTTTTAAATTGGATTTCGTTTTTTTTTCTTTTTTCTTTTTTTCAAAATATCCCAAGAATTATCAAGAACGAAATCTTGATAGAACTGCTCAGATACCACTTGATAACAACTAGGTCGAGAATCCAAACTAGAGTAAGAATTTGAGAAGTAAATGCGGAAGCAATAACAACAGGAATTGAACAACTAGAATTAAAGAGACGAAAATAAAGGATATGGGAAAGATTCAAGGAAAGAATCCCGAGAACTTTCAAGAACGCAAGTTCTATAGCCTTGACAAGATCAAAGTAACAACGTCTTGATTTACGAAAGAAATCAAACGCCTTTACTTAAAAAGCAAATCAAAACAATAGATTCGGATCTTGACCACTTTACGAGTAACTTGAGACAACAATTAATACTAGTATTAATCGCCTTCTAAGAATACCACAAAGGAATCAAAGATATCACAAAAGAGAAGTAATCTTACTACCTTGAACTATCAACTAGTAAAGGTTGAAAGATAAATCTCAAAGCACAAGTAACAAAAGTTCAAAAGAACTCTCAAAGTATGATATACTCAATCAATAATAATCTATCTTATGAAGGAGAAGAACACCCTATTTATAGGAGTACAAAGGCATAAAAATAACATTAAAAACTAGGTGGGGTGGTTCTAGTGGAAAACACAATTATTACAATGAGGTAGGTGGTTGCTAAAGTCTAAGAAAAGTCTTTGGTTAGGTGAGGGGCGGCCAAGACCCTTTGGGGCAGATTTGGGCCTTAAAACAACTAGTTTGGGCCATTTGTTTGGATTCCAATTGGGCTCCTTTTGTAGTACCTCCTTTAGGACTTCTTTTAAGCTCATTTTGAGCCATTTTGGGGTACTCCAAAGGCTGATTTGGGTGACCATATCTTCCTCTTCTTGGACTTCAATTTGAGCTACCAAATAATTGTAAAACTTCAACAATTCTTCTCCTCTGGGCTGGAGCTCTTTCTCGACAATTAAAGGATTCTCTATGTGCACTTGAAGTCCAATGATCGTGTTTTGAAATTCTTTAGCTTGACATCTTGTTAAAGGTCCTCTTTGAGATTGCAACGCTTCATCCTTGTACTTGAATAGAATTAAGCTTCCTAGGATGCTATCAGACGCATCGCCCTACGACAACCACATAAGTCCATTTGACTAATACGATTGTAGTAATAGGACCTTCCGTTTATATATCATTGTTGTTATTTAGTAATTGACCATCTATGAATATTACTTCATTCATATACTATGATGCATCGGCCTACGACAACCACATAAGTCCATTTGACTAATACGATTGTAGTAATAGGACCTTCCGTTTATATATCATTGTTGTTATTTAGTAATTGACCGTGAATGAATATTATTTCATTCATATGCATCGGCCTACGACAACCACATAAGCCCATTTGACTAATACGATTGTAGTAATAGGACCTTCCGTTTATATATAATGTGGTTGTTATTTAGTAATTGACCGTAAATGAATATGATTTCATTCATATACTAGGACGCATCGGCCTACGACAACCACATAAGTCCATTTGACTAATACGATTGTAGTAATAGGACCTTCCGTTTATATATCGTGGTTGTTATTTAGTAATTGACCTTGAATGAATATGATTTCATTCCTATACTAGGACGCATCGGCCTACGATAACCACATAAGTCCATTTGACTAATACGATTGTAGTAATAGGACCTTCCGTTTATATATCGGGGTTGTTATTTAGAAATTGACCATCTATGAATATTATTTCATTCATATACTAAGACGCATCGGCCTACGACAACCGTATATGTCCATTTGTCTAATAGGATTGTAGTCATAAAAAATTGGGAGTAATGTAATATGATTGTAGGAGGACGCATCGGCCTTCGACAACCACATAAGTCCATTTGACTAATACGATTGTAGTAATAGGACCTTCCGTTTATATATCATGGTTGTTATTTAGTAATTGACCATCTATGAATATTATTTCATTCATATACTAAGACGCATCGGCATACGACAACCACATAAGTCCATTTGTCTAATAGGATTGTAGTCATAACAGATTGGGAGTAATGTAATATGATTGTAGGAGGACGCATCGGCCTTCGACAACCACATAAGTCCATTTGACTAATACGCTTGTAGTAATAGGACATTCCGTTTATATATCGTGGTTGTTAATTAGTAACTGACCGTGAATAAATATGATTTCATTCCTATACTAGGACGCATCGGCCTACGACAACCACATAAGTCCATTTGACTAATACGATTGTAGTAATAGGACCTTCCGTTTATATATCGTGGTTTTTATTTAGTAATTGACCATCTATGAATATTATCTTATTAAAATACTAAGACGCATCGGCCTACGACCACATAAGTCCATTTGAGTAATACGATTGTAGTCATAACAGATTGGGAGTAATGTAATGCGATTGTAGTAGGACGCATCGGCCTACGACAACCACATAAGTCCATTTGAATAATATGATTGTAGTAATAGGACCTTCCGTTTATATATCGTGGTTGTTATTTAGTAATTGTCCGTGAATGAATATGATTTCATTCATATACTAGGACGCATATGCCTACGACAACCACATAAGTCCATTTGACTAATACAATTGTAGTCATAACAAATTGAGAGTAATGTAATACGATTGTAGTAGGACGCATCGGCCTACGACAACCACATAAGTCCATTTGACTATTACGATTGTAGTCATAACAAATTGGGAGTAATGTAATAGGATTGTAGTAGGACGCATCGGCCTACGACAACTACATAAGTCCATTTGACTAATACGATTGTAGTCATAGGTACTTCCGTTTATATATCGTTGTTGTTATTTAGTAATTGACCATCTACGAATATGATTCATTCATATACTAGGACGCATCGGCCTACGACAATAACATAAGTCCATTTGACTAATACGATAGTAGTCATAACAGATTGGGAGTAATGTAATACGATTGTAGGAGGACGCATCGGCCTTCGACAACCACATAAGTCCATTTGACTAATACGATTGTAGTCATAACAGATTGGGAGTGATGTAATACGATTGTAGCAGGACGCATCGGCCTATGACAACCACATAAGTCCATTTGACTAATACGATTGAAGTAATAGGATCTTCCGCTTATATACCGTGGTTGTCATTTAGTAATTGACCATCTATGAATATTATTTCATTCATATACTAGGGCACATCGGCCTACGACAACCACATAAGTCCATTGACTAATACGATTGTTGTCACAGGAACTTCCGTTTATATATCGTGGCTGTTATTTAGTAATTGACCGTGAATGAATATGATTTCATTCTAGGACGCATCAGCCTACGACAACCACATAAGTCCATTTTACTAATACGATTGTAGTCATAACAGATTGGGAGTAATGTAATACGATTGTAGTCATAGGACCTTCCGTTTATATATCGTATTGGGAGTAATGTCATACGTTCATACTAGGACGCATCGGCCTACAACAATAACATAAGTCCATTTGACTAATACGATTGTAGTCATAACAGATTGGGAGTAATGTAATACGATTGTAGTAGGACGCATCGGCCTACGACAACCAAATAAGTCCATTTGACTAATACGATTGTAGTAATAGGTCCTTCCATTTATATATCGTGGTTGTTATTTAGTAATTGACCGTGAATGAATATGATTTTATTGATATACTAGGACGCATCGGCATACGACAACCACATAAGTCCATTTGACTAATACGATTGTAGTCAGAACAGATTGGGAGTAATGTAATATGATTGTAGTAGGACGCATCGGCCTACGACAACCACATAAGTCCATTTGACTAATACGATTGTAGTCATAGGACCTTCCGTTTATATATCGTGGTTGTTATTTAGTAATAGACCATGAATTAATATGATTTCATTCATATACTAGGACGCATCGGATTACGACAACCACATAAGTCCATTTGACTAATACGATTGTAGTCATAATAGATTGGGAGTAATGTAATACGATTGTAGTAGGACGCATCGGCCTACGACAACCACATAAGTCCATTTGACTAATACGATTGAAGTAATAGGATCTTCTGTTTATATATCGTGGTTGTTATTTAGTATTTGACCATCCATTAATATTATTTCATTCATATACTAGGGCGCATCGGCCTACGACAACCACATAAGTCCATTGGCTAATACGATTGTTGTCATAGGAACTTCCGTTTATATATCGTGGTTGTTATTTAGTAATTGACCGTGAATGAATATGAATTCATTCATATACTAGGATGCATCAGCCTACGACAACCACATAAGTCCATTTGACTAATACGATTGTAGTCATAACAGATTGGGAGTGATGTAATACGATTGTAGCAGGACGCATCGGCCTATGACAACCACATAAGTCCATTTGACTAATACGATTGAAGTAATAGAATCTTCTGTTTATATATCGTGGTTGTTATTTAGTATTTGACCATCCATGAATATTATTTCATTCATATACTAGGGCGCATCGGCCTACGACAACCACATAAGTCCATTGGCTAATACGATTGTTGTCATAGGAACTTCCGTTTATATATCGTGGTTGTTATTTAGTAATTGACCGTGAATGAATATGAATTCATTCATATACTAGGATGCATCAGCCTACGACAACCACATAAGTCCATTTTACTAATACGATTGTAGTCATAACAGATTGGGTGTAATATAATACGATTGTAGTCATAGGACCTTCCGTTTATATAACGTATTGGGAGTAATGTCATACATTCATACTAGGACGCATCGGCCTACAACAATAACATAAGTCCATTTGACTAATACGATTGTAGTCATAACAGATTGGGAGTAATGTAATACGATTGTAGTAGGACGCATCGGCCTACGACAACCAAATAAGTCCATTTGACTAATAAGATTGTAGTAATAGGTCCTTCCATTTATATATCGTGGTTGTTATTTAGTAATTGACCGTGAATGAATATGATTTTATTGATATACTAGGACGCATCGGCATACGACAACCACATAAGTCCATTTGACTAATACGATTGTAGTCAGAACAGATTGGGAGTAATGTAATATGATTGTAGTAGGACGCATCGGCCTACGACAACCACATAAGTCCATTTGACTAATACGATTGTAGTCATAGGACCTTCCGTTTATATATCGTGGTTGTTATTTAGTAATAGACCATGAATTAATATGATTTCATTCATATACTAGGACGCATCGGATTACGACAACCACATAAGTCCATTTGACTAATACGATTGTAGTCATAATAGATTGGGAGTAATGTAATACGATTGTAGTAGGACGCATCGGCCTACGACAACCACATAAGTCCATTTGACTAATACGATTGAAGTAATAGGATCTTCTGTTTATATATCGTGGTTGTTATTTAGTATTTGACCATCCATTAATATTATTTCATTCATATACTAGGGCGCATCGGCCTACGACAACCACATAAGTCCATTGGCTAATACGATTGTTGTCATAGGAACTTCCGTTTATATATCGTGGTTGTTATTTAGTAATTGACCGTGAATGAATATGAATTCATTCATATACTAGGATGCATCAGCCTACGACAACCACATAAGTCCATTTGACTAATACGATTGTAGTCATAACAGATTGGGAGTGATGTAATACGATTGTAGCAGGACGCATCGGCCTATGACAACCACATAAGTCCATTTGACTAATACGATTGAAGTAATAGAATCTTCTGTTTATATATCGTGGTTGTTATTTAGTATTTGACCATCCATGAATATTATTTCATTCATATACTAGGGCGCATCGGCCTACGACAACCACATAAGTCCATTGGCTAATACGATTGTTGTCATAGGAACTTCCGTTTATATATCGTGGTTGTTATTTAGTAATTGACCGTGAATGAATATGAATTCATTCATATACTAGGATGCATCAGCCTACGACAACCACATAAGTCCATTTTACTAATACGATTGTAGTCATAACAGATTGGGTGTAATATAATACGATTGTAGTCATAGGACCTTCCGTTTATATAACGTATTGGGAGTAATGTCATACATTCATACTAGGACGCATCGGCCTACAACAATAACATAAGTCCATTTGACTAATACGATTGTAGTCATAACAGATTGGGAGTAATGTAATACGATTGTAGTAGGACGCATCGGCCTACGACAACCAAATAAGTCCATTTGACTAATAAGATTGTAGTAATAGGTCCTTCCATTTATATATCGTGGTTGTTATTTAGTAATTGACCGTGAATGAATATGATTTTATTGATATACTAGGACGCATCGGCATACGACAACCACATAAGTCCATTTGACTAATACGATTGTAGTCAGAACAGATTGGGAGTAATGTAATATGATTGTAGTAGGACGCATCGGCCTACGACAACCACATAAGTCCATTTGACTAATACGATTGTAGTCATAGGACCTTCCGTTTATATATCATGGTTGTTATTTAGTAATAGACCATGAATTAATATGATTTCATTCATATACTAGGACGCATCGGATTACGACAACCACATAAGTCCATTTGACTAATACGATTGTAGTCATAATAGATTGGGAGTAATGTAATACGATTGTAGTAGGACGCATCGGCCTACGACAACCACATAAGTCCATTTGACTAATACGATTGTAGTAATAGGACCTTTCGTTTATATATCGTGGTTGTTATTAAGTAATTGACCGTGAATAAATATGATTTCATTCCTATACTAGGACGCATCGGCCTACGACAACCACATAAGTCCATTTGACTAATACGATTGTAGTAATAGGACCTTCCGTTTATATATCGTTGTTGTTATTTAGTAATTGACCGTGAATGAATATGATTTCATTCATATACTAGGATGCATCGGCCTACGACAACCACATAAGTCCATTTGACTAATACAATTCTAGTCATAACAGATTGGGAGTAATGTAATACGATTGTAGGAGGACGCATCGTCCTTCGACAACGACATAAGTCCATTTGAATAATAGATTGTAGTCATAACGGATTGGGAGTAATGTAATACGATTGTAGCAGGATGCATCGGCCTATGACAACCACATAAGTCCATTTGACTAATAGGATTGTAGTAGTAGGACCTTCCGTTTATATATCGTGGTTGTTATTTAGTAATTGACCGCGAATGAATATGATTTCATTCATATACTAGGACGCATCGGCCTACGATAACCACATAAGTCCATTTGACTAATACGATTGTAGTCATAACAGATTGGGAGTAATGTAGTACGATTGTAGCAGGGCGCATCGGCCTACGACAACCACATAAGTCCATTTGACTAATACGATTGTAGTAATAGGACCTTTCGTTTATATATCGTGGTTGTTATTTAGTAATTAACCGTGAATAAATATGATTTCATTCCTATACTAGGACGCATCGGCCTACGACAACCACATAAGTCCATTTGACTAATACGATTGTAGTAATAGGACCTTACGTTTATATATCGTTGTTGTTATTTAGTAATTGACCGTGAATGAATATGATTTCATTCATATACTAGGATGCATCGGCCTACGACAACCACATAAGTCCATTTGACTAATACGATTCTAGTTATAACAGATTGGGAGTAATGTAATACGATTGTAGGAGGACGCATCGTCCTTCGACAACGACATAAGTCCATTTGAATAATACGATTGCATTCATAACGGATTGGGAGTAATGTAATACGATTGTAGCAGGATGCCTCGGCCTATGACAACCACATAAGTCCATTTGACTAATAGGATTATAGTAGTAGGACCTTCCGTTTATATATCGTGGTTGTTATTTAGTAATTGACCGTGAATGAATATGATTTCATTCATATACTAGGACGCATCGGCCTACGATAACCACATAAGTCCATTTGACTAATACGATTGTAGTCATAACAGATTGCGAGTAATGTAGTACGATTGTAGTAGGGCGCATCGGCCTACGACAACCACATAAGTGCATTTGACTAATACGATTGTAGTAATAGGACCTTCCGTTTATATATCGTGGTTGTTATTTATTAATTGACCGTGAATGAATATTGTTTCATTCATATACTAGGACGCATCAGCCTACGACAACCACATAAGTCCATTTGACTAAAACGATTCTAGTAATAGTACCTTCCGTTTGTATATCATGGTTGTTATTTAGTAATTGACCGTAAATGAATATGATTTAATTCATATACTAGGATGCATCGGCCAACGACAACCACATAAGTCCATTTGACTAATACGATTGTAGTAATTGGACCTTCCGTTTATATTTCGTGGTTGTTTTTTTAGTAATTGACCGTGAATGAATATGATTTCATTCCTATACTAGGACGCATCGGCCTACGACAACCACATAAGTCCATTTGACTAATACGATAGTAGTAATAAAACCTTCCGTTTATATATAATGGTTGTTATTTATTTATTGACCGTCTATGAATATTCATTCATATACTAAGACGCATCGGCCTACGACAACCACATAAGTCTATTTGACTAATACGATTGTAGTCATAACAGATTGGGAGTAATGTAACACGATTGAAGGATGACGCATCGGCCTTCGACAACCACATAAGTCCATTTGACTAATACGATTGTAGTCATAACAGATTGGGAGTGATGTAATACGATTGTAGCAGGACGCATCGGCCTATGACAACCACATAAGTCCATTTGACTAATACGATTGAAGTAATAGGATCTTCTGTTTATATATCGTGGTTATTATTTAGTAATTGACCATCTATGAATATTATTTCATTGATATACTAGGACGCATCGGCCTACGACAACCACATAAGTCCGTTGGACTAATACGATTGTTGTCATAGGAACTTCCGCTTATATATCGTGGTTGTTATTTAGTAATTGACCGTGAATGAATATGATTTCAGTCATATACTAGGACGCATCGGCCTACGACAACCACATAAGTCCATTTGACTAATACGATTGTAGTCATAATAGATTGGGAGTAATGTAATACGATTGTAGTAGGACGCATCGGCCTACGACAACAACATAAGTCCATATGACTAATACGATAGTAGTAATAGGACCTTTCGTTTATATATCGTGGTTGTTATTTATTAATTGACCCTGAATAAATATGATTTCATTCCTATACTAGGACGCATCGGCCTACGACAACCATATAAGTCCATTTGAATAATACGATTGTAGTAATAGGACCTTCCGTTTATATATCGTGGTTGTTATTTAGTAATTGACCGTGAATGAATATGATTTCATTCATATACTAGGACGCATCGGCCTACGACGACCACATAAGTCCATTTGACTAATACAATTGTAGTCATAACAGATTGGGAGTAATGTAATACGATTGTCGTAGGACGCATCGGCCTACGACAACCACATAAGTCCATTTGACTAATACGATTGTAGTCATAACAGATTGGGAGTAATGTAATAGGATTGTAATAGGACGCATCGGCCTACGACAACCACATAAGTCCATTTGACTAATACGATTGTAGTCATAGGAACTTCCATTTATATATCGTTGTTGTTATTTAGTAATTGACCATCTATGAATATGATTCATTCATATACTAGGACGCATCGGCCTACGACAATAACATAAGTCCATTTGACTAATACGATAGTAGTCATAACAGATTGGGAGTAATGTAATAAGATTGTAGGAGGACGCATCGGCCTTCGACTACCACATAAGTCCATTTGACTAATACGATTGTAGTCATAACAGATTGGGAGTAATGTAATACGATTGTAGCAGGACGCATCGGCCTACGACAACCACATAAGTCCATTTGACTAATACGATTGTAGTCAGAACAGATTGGGAGTAATGTAATATGATTGTAGTAGGACGCATCGGCCTACGAGAGCCACATAATTCCATTTGACTAATACGATTGTAGTCATAGGACCTTCCGTTTATATATCGTGGTTGTTATTTAGTAATAGACCATGAATTAATATGATTTCATTCATATACTAGGACGCATCGGATTACGACAACCACATAAGTCCATTTGACTAATACGATTGTAGTCATAATAGATTGGGAGTAATGTAATACGATTGTAGTAGAACGCATCGGCCTACGACAACCACATAAGTCCATTTGACTAATACGATTGTAGTAATAGGACCTTTCGTTTATATATCGTGGTTGTTATTAAGTAATTGACCGTGAATAAATATGATTTCATTCCTATACTAGGACGCATCGGCCTACGACAACCACATAAGTCCATTTGACTAATACGATTGTAGTAATAGGACCTTCTGTTTACATATCGTTGTTGTTATTTAGTAATTGACCGTGAATGAATATAATTTCATTCATATACTAGGATGCATTGGCCTACGACAACCACATAAGTCCATTTGACTAATACGATTCTAGTTATAACAGATTGGGAGTAATGTAATACGATTGTAGGAGGACGCATCGTCTTTCGACAACGACATAAGTCCATTTGAATAATAGATTGTAGTCATAACGGATTGGGAGTAATGTAATACGATTGTAGCAGGATGCATCGGCCTATGACAACCACATAAGTCCATTTGACTAATAGGATTGTAGTAGTAGGACCTTCCGTTTATATATCGTGGTTTATTTAGTAATTGACCGCGAATGAATATGATTTCATTCATATACTAGGACGCATCGGCCTACGATAACCACATAAGTCCATTTGACTAATACGATTGTAGTCATAACAGATTGGGAGTAATGTAGTACGATTGTAGCAGGGCGCATCGGCCTACGACAACCACATAAGTCCATTTGACTAATACGATTGTAGTAATAGGACCTTCAGTTTATATATCGTGGTTGTTATTTAGTAATTGACAATCTATGAATATTATTTCATTCATATACTAGGACGTATCGGCCTACGACAACCACATAAGTCCATTTGACTAATAAGATTATAGTAATAGGACTTTCCGTTTATATATCGTGGTTGTTATTTAGTAATTGACTATCTATGAATATTATTTCATTCATATACTAAGACTCATCGGCCTACGACAACCACATAAGTTCATTTGACTAATACGATTGTAGTCATAACAGATTGGGAGTAATGTAATACGATTGTAGTAGGACACATAGGCCTACGACAACCTCATAAGTCCATTTGACTAATACGATTGTAGTCATAGGACCTTCCGTTTATATATCGTGGTGGTTATTTAGCAATTGACCGTGAATGAATATGATTTCATTCATATACTAGGACGCATCGGCCTACGACAACCACATAAGTCCATTGGAATAATACGATTGTAGTCATAGGACATTCCGTTTTTATATCATGGTTTTTATTTAGTAACTGACCAAGAATGAATATGATTTCATTCATATACTAGGATGCATCGGCCTGCGACAACCACATAATTCCATTTGACTAATACGATTGTAGTCATAACAGATTGGGAGTAATGTAATATGATTGTAGTAGGACGCATCTGCCTACAACAACCACATAAGTTCATTTGACTAATACGATTGTAGTCATAGGACCTTCCGTTTATATATCGTGGTTGTTATTTTGTAATTGACCGTGAATGCATATGATTTCATTCATATACTAGGACGCATCGGCCTACGACAACCATACAAGTGCATTTGACTAATATGATTGTAGTCATAACAGATTGGGAGTAATGTAATACGATTGTAGTCATAGGAACTTTCGTTTATATATCGTGGTTGTTATTTAGTTATTGACCATCTATGAATATTATTTCATACATATACTAGGACGCATCGGCCTACGACAATCACATAAGTCCATTTGACTAATACGCTTGTAGTCATAACCGGTTGGGAGTAATGTAATAGGATTGTTGTAGGACGCAACGGCCTACGACAACCACATAAGTCCATTTGACTAATATGATTGTAGTCATAGGAACTTCCGTTTATATATCGTGGTTTAGTAATTGACCATCTATGAATATGATTTCATTCATATACTAGGACGCATTGGCCTACGACAATCACATAAGTCCATTTGACTAATACGATTGTAGTCATAACAGATTGGGAGTAATGTAATACGATTGTAGCAGGACGCTTCGGCCTATGACAACCTCATAAGTCCATTTGACTAATACGATTGAAGTAATAGGATCTTCTGTTTATATATCGTGGTTGTTATTTAGTAATTGACCATCTATGAATATTATTTCATTGATATACTAGGACGCATCGGCCTACGACAACCACATAAGTCAATTGGACTAATACGATTGTTGTCATAGGAACTTCCGTTTATATATCGTGGTTGTTATTTAGTAATTGACCGTGAATGAATATGATTTCATTCATATACTAGGACGCATCGGCCTACGACAACCACATAAGTCCATTTGACTAATACGATTGTAGTCATAATAGATCTGGGAGTAATGTAATACGATTGTAGTAGGACGCATCGGCCTACGACAACAACATAAGTGCATATGACAAATACGATTGTAGTAATAGGACCTTTCGTTTATATATCGTGGTTGTTATTTAGTAATTGACCGTGAATAAATATGATTTCATTCCTATACTAGGACGCATCGGCCTACGACAACCACATAAGTCCATTTGACTAATACAATTGTAGTCATAACAGATTGGGAGTAATGTAATACGATTGTCGTAGGACGCATCGGCCTACGACAACCACATAAGTCCATTTGATTAATACGATTGTAGTCATAACAGATTGAGAGTAATGTAATAGGATTGTTGTAGGACGCATCGGCCTACGACAACCACATAAGTCCATTTGACTAATACGATTGTAGTCATAGGAACTTCCATTTATATATCGTTGTTGTTATTTAGTAATTGACCATCTATGAATATGATTCATTCATATACTAGGACGCATCGGCCTACGACAATAACATAAGTCCATTTGACTAATACGATAGTAGTCATAACAGATTGGGAGTAATGTAATACGATTGTAGGAGGACGCATCGGCCTACGACAACCACATAAGTCCATTTCACTAATACGATTGTAGTCATAATAGACTCTGGGAGTAATGTAATACGATTGTAGTAGGACGCATCGGCCTACGACAACAACATAAGTCCATATGACTAATACGATTGTAGTAATAGGACCTTTCGTTTATATATCGTGGTTGTTATTTAGTAATTGACCGTGAATAAATATGATTTCATTCCTATACTAGGACGCATCGGCCTACGACAACCACATAAGTCCATTTGACTAATACAATTGTAGTCATAACAGATTGGGAGTAATGTAATACGATTGTCGTAGGACGCATCGGCCTACGACAACCACATAAGTCCATTTGACTAATACGATTGTAGTCATAACAGATTGGGAGTAATGTAATAGGATTGTTGTAGGACGCATCGGCCTACGACAACCACATAAGTCCATTTGACTAATACGATTGTAGTCATAGGAACTTCCATTTATATATCGTTGTTGTTATTTAGTAATTGACCATCTATGAATATGATTCATTCATATACTAGGACGCATCGGCCTACGACAATAACATAAGTCCATTTGACTAATACGATAGTAGTCATAACAGATTGGGAGTAATGTAATACGATTGTAGGAGGACGCATCGGCCTTCGACTACCACATAAGTCCATTTGACTAATACGATTGTAGTCATAACAGATTGGGAGTAATGTAATACGATTGTAGCAGGACGCATCGGCCTATGACAACCACATAAGTCCATTTGACTAATACGATTGAAGTAATAGGATCTTCTGTTTATATATCGTGGTTGTTATTTAGTAATTGACCATCTATGAATATTATTTTATATCAAGCTAAGAGAGAGCCACTAGGGCTTCCGATTTCCAATAATCGCAAAACGGTGCCGATACACGCGATATACAACCACTGCATAGGCGGATTACGAGAACTTCTAGTCTCCAACACATATATAACACATGAATCGCTATACCTGATTCCACACTCCACCGTACGAATATATAACGCAGATCAAGCGCTCATTCGTTCCACGAAAGCCATTCAAGAATTTCACTATGCCATCAACGACTCAATTTATTATAGTCGATCCAACAAGAGAATACCACCATGCCATTAGATATTATCAGTTTACATTACCTTGTCCTTTTTGGACCATATTCCCTGCCAAGTTAATAGAATAGCAGTACCATTTTCTTACATCATCAGAAAGATCGATTCTTAATTCACCTGCAGCTGTCCACGCTGCTCAATAATTTTATTGACTTCCCATATATTATGAACTGATCTCAAAACCTAGAATATACCATTATCAACTTTCCATAACACATCGTGTATACCATATCACACTAAGACAATATTGAAATTCATATCCCTTTCCTCCGCCTCAACAACGGCGCACTCCTCTAGTCAAGGACTTTCGTGATCCCATATAGAAGAAAACTTATTACACATTCCACGCTTTGCATACCGACAGGAATATAATCATCTTCAAACCATGATAAAACACATCACAAACTATTTCTTCCTATTCGTTGCATAAGTTTAACTGCCAGGACTGAGTCCTTATACCTATATCAAGTTAGACAACTGCCATCACTCAAGAGCTTTGCTGCAATGTCTGCAAGACTCATTACTTCAACCACATACCAGGAATCAATCGTATTCTTTTATTTATACCATTCTGTTTGTTAACAAGTTGTTCCATTTACCAAGTTTCCTTTCTGATTCATCTCTAATTTCATATCAGTCTTTACCGTAGTACGACAATGCCTCAACCCTTTTTACCACACAAGACTCGTACGCAAGACCACACGGTCTAAGACCCATAGGCCACCGAATACTCTCTCAATGTTTCCCAAAAGTACCACATTCTACCACACTTTATTTTGATGAACTTCCCGCGATTTTTAAATTGTTATCATTACTTCCCAATACGGATATCTAGAATCCCATCATTCACATGATATAACACAAGCCTTGATCTTCTCTAACGAAACCGCCATCTTTAGCCACATACACAAATCTTAAGGCACCTGACTGTTACAAGCAAAATCTTGAACACTGCAAAACCATTCCCGGGCATCATTCACCCTTATTCAGCTGTAATTCAACTGTCCTATTGAGTAGAACCACTCGTGTTTTGTTAGAACTCTGACATTGCAGAACATGATTACTTACGGATACAATCAGCTATCTTTCTTTTCTATACGGTGAATATTCTTTACCAACAGCAGTTCAAAACACCCTAGTACTTCATCAGATCTACGAAGCACCATAACCTTTACCAGAATTTCCCAACATACTTAGAGACAGAATCAACATAGCACACAATAGTGCAATCAGTTAATCAAAAGCAACCTCCCCAACTTAGCTCGAAGCCATTCATCAAAGCACTTTCAACCACTCATATCATTATTACTCAAGTGATGCCGAAATGTTAATATGAGATTAAACTCAAGTCATTTACAAGCCTTGACAGAGACTCGAATCATCGGAGACCTTAGCTCTTCTGCAATTCTTGCAGATATACACGCACCACCAATAAGCCCACTCTCTTTAGGTGACAGAAATCTTTCTAAGTCCCAAATTTTTCAAAAATTTCGGCAGAGTTTCCTTTGTAATTTGGCCTATCCACCTGCCAGAGAATCACCAAACCATTCTAACAATACATCCATAACTCAACAAGACATCGCAATGTATATCAACAACATTAATCTCAACACTATACAAGTTATATTATCAAAATTGATACATGGACATGCGTTGCACCTGCTCGAATCATAACATGTCAAATACCTTTCACCGCAATACTCATAGCACAACCAATTCAATTTTCTTGAGTCTAAACTCATACTACCACACATAGTGCACTTTACATTTCCGCTAAGAGGCAATGAACATATTTATCACGCCCATAACTAGGGCTACATATCAAATCACAACAAGAACTGAATACCTTACAGCTTTCCCATTATCAAACTGCCATTTGCACAATAAAGATCAATACCGATTGTATGAACTTCATAATACTGACTCGCAAAATTAGTACCTTCGGTGCTCAAGCCATAGGAAAAGATCCGGCCTCAAGTCCTTCCGACCGGCCCAACATGAACTCACGGAGATTATATCTCGCCCCTCGATCGGGGAATCATAAGCCATCAAGGCAAATATAATACTAAGCGCTCGAGTGCGCACATCAATGTGTGGAAGGAATTTCAAGAATTATATCTGAAGCTAAATCAAGTACGCACGATAAGAATTCCAAGAAATGTGAAGTGTTTCCTAAAGGTTCGCAGCCTCCCGAGGATAAGTACGGGCGTCCCCGTACCGATCCACAAGACTCTACTAACCGGCTCAAGACTCATGAGGCCTAGTAAACCTAGGCTCTGATACCAACTTGTCACGACCCCAAATCCGGTCGTGATGGCGCCCAGCACACTACTAGGCCAGCCCGACCAATCAACAACAATCATAGAACTATGAGCTCGCCTTATCCCATTTAAGCATGACAATTGTAAAATAACAGTGATGAATATATCGAAACAGGGGAACCAAGTCCCAATGCATACCAACTCCCATAGACCGAAGGGTCAAGAGTCATGAGCCTCTACAGAGTATATAAAGTGTAAATAGAGAATATAACTATGCATAACTGTGGGATGGTCAGAACAAAAATATAGAAAAACTGGAGAATCAGGTCCTGCGAACGATGGCAGCTACCTCGACTGTCCAAAAGCACTCCCGAGTCGCAATAGAATCAGCACTGCTGTGATGTACCTGGATCTGCACAACAAGTGCAGGGAGTCGGGTGTGAGTACTTCCAACTCAGCAGTAATAAAAGTAAATAATGTTGAAGGGAAGAAAACCACGATAGGCACTATCTCATGCTACACAATACAGAACTATCTTTATTCCTTACGAGCATATGTGAGTAGATTATTAGAAATCTCAATTTTTAGCTACTTTCTTTCATGATAATATACCAATACCTGGATACAATCTCAAGCAGTGCAAGTCCGCACTCAAATCAGCCCCTCGGGCTCAGCACTCCTTATCAATTTACACCAGGAGATCTGGTCAATAAGGCAACTAATGCATGTGTGCCAGTAATGTATGAGTACTGAATGTTATGCCACGTAGTACACGTAAACCAATGTATGTATGCCATGCAACGCATATGACCGCTACGGCGTGTAGCCCGATCCAATTTGGGTACCCGTGCTCACTGTGGGGGTTCAGACTCCGGAGGGGCTCCTACAGCCCCAGCACAATCTTAATATCACACCTGCTACGGCGCGCAACCCAATCCGTACACCACTGCGGCATGCGGTCCGATCCATGCACGTGTATGCATATGCTCACATAAACTGTCATGCCCTAACATATGGCCCTCGGCCCCAATCAGTCTTACAAATAGTCAAGAAAGTCCTACGGGCAACAATATCATGTTAGCTCACAGCTAAAAAATATTATTAAGACCTTGTTCAAGTTTTTCATAACCTTATAAAAATGCTGAATAGCAAAATACCATTTTTAAACCTTAAATTTAGATAAAAATATGCACAGTGTTATCAAGACAATGATACCAATCCCTGAAGGATCCAAATAATCGGCACGAAGCCCAAGCATGATAATTAGTCCAATTCATTTCAACAATTAGGTGTTATTATTTATTATGCGGGACGGACCAAGTCACAATCCCCAATGGTGCTCTACCCCACGCCCGTTATCCGGCATGCAAGTCACCTCAACACAACACTAAGATGTGCAAGTCCGGGGTTTACTAACCCTCACGACATCATTTACAAGTATTACCCACCTCGAACCGACGAAAGCTCATGCCCGCGACGCCTTAGCTCCTCGAACCGGCATCCACACACGTCAAAACTAGCACAAATTAGCACAAATATATCAAAATAGGCTACTGGAACATCACCCAATCGAAAGAACTCGAAAAATATAAGAAATCACGAAATTTGCAAAACCCGAGCCCCGGGCCCACATCTCGAAAAATTTCAAAACTCATATTTCCAGAACCCTCGTCTCGCCATGAGTCCATACATATAAAATTTACCAAAATCGGAGTTCGATTGGCCTTTCAAAACCCAAATTTTCGTTTTCAATATCTAGTCCACAATCCTTCACAATTTCTACCCAAATTCATGAAGATTGATGTTAATTCTACCATAAAATGATGTTTTTGAGTCAAAAAACTTTCCTCCGATGAATACCTAATGATTTCCCAGCATTTTCCCGTGATTTCTTCTCTCTAGGGCTCAAAAATGGTGTTTTGGGGTGTGAAACCCGCGACTGGTTCTGTTCTGGTTTTAATTTCACTGCCAGACCATTCCTTCAATGCGATCGCAATGGCCCTATGCGATCGCATAGAGTTAAATTTCCCTGCCAATTTCCCCTTCTATGCGATCGCAATGCACCTCCGCGATCGCATAGCACAACCTTCCAAGCCTCATCTTTTCTTCTCTGCGATCGCAACACTGGTTATGCGATCGCAATGTACAGTCTGATAAGCCTATGCGATCGCACCCCTTGCTATGCGATCGCATAGCACATTTTTCTCACCCCTCCAGGCTCTTCTATGCGATCGCAATGACTCTATGCGATCGCATAGAGCAATCACTGTCTGCAATTTCTGCAGCAACTTCATGATCAAAACTTGCCCATTAGGCATCCGAAATGATCCCGAGACCCCCGGGACCTCAACCAAAGCCACTAATACATCACATTACCTCATTCAAACTTGCTCGTAACATAAAAACACCATCGTAAACATCAAAATCTCCCATTACACACGGATTCAAACCTAAGTTTATTCAAAACTTCCGAAAATAACATTCGATCAAAAACCCGACCAAACGACGTCCGAATGACCTGAAAATTTGCAGGCATATCCAAAATCGCATAACGAAGCTACAGAAATTGTCAGAATTCCGTTCCGACCCCCGGATCAAAATCTCACCTCCTATCCGCTTTTTGCCAAAATTCAACCTTCGCCAATTCAAGCCTAAAACTACACCGGACCTCCAAATTCAATTCCGATTGCTCTCCTAAGTCATAAATGATCCCCCGAAACTAGTCGAATCATCAGAATCCGATTCCGAGCACTCTAACTCGATAGTCAACTCTAGGTTGACTTTCCATATTCAAACTTCCTTCAAACATGCTATTTGCTTCATTTTCAATTCAATTCACTCCTAACTCACCTGATAGGTTCTACCACTGATATAGAAGCGTAAGATATGTTAATGCAAGGTAACGGGGTGGAAATTCCCGTAACAACGGGCCGGGTCGTTACAATACATTATGAAAATAAGAAAGTAACAATAAAAAGAACTATATTATAAATATGAAAATACATATACTAGTAAAAATAATAGTGGAAGGATACTACACACCTTTGATAGACACAGAATCAGAAGTAAATTTATGTAGATATAATTTCCTACCAGAAGAGAAATGGTAAAAACTTAGAACACCTTTACCAGTAACAGGATTTAACAACGAAGGAAGTATAATTACCTACAAATCAAAAAATATAAAAATACAAATATGGGATAAAATACTTACTATTGAAGAAATATACAATTTTGAATTACCCACAAGAGATATTTTACTAGGAATACCATTCTTAGATAAACTATACCCACATGTAATAACTAAAACACATTGGTGGTTTACAACACCATGTAAACAAAAAATAGGAGCAAAAAGAGTTCTAAAAAAGAAAAGAAAAACAACTGATTGGATAAAAGGAAGTGAAAAAATAACACAAAAATTAGAAAATGAAAAAGAAGATACTAATAAAATATAATTAATTATTTTTTTAATAAATACAGTTAAAATAATTCAAGAAAAACTAGAACCATTGTATAGTGAAAACCCATTACAAGGTTGGAAAAAACATAAAACAAAGGTAAAAATAGAGCTAATTGATGAAAATAGTATAATAACACAAAAACCTTTAAAATACAATTTCAAAGATTTAAATGAATTTAAAATACACATTGACGAATTACTAGAACAAGGTTATATACAAGAAAGTAATAGTAAACATACAAGTCCAAGCATTAATAGTAAATAAACATAGTGAACAAAAAAGAGGAAAAAGTAGAATGGTTATGTCACGACCCAAACCCTGGTCGTGTTGGCGCCCAACACAATGCCTAGGCAAGCCCGACCATATTATCCCTTACACCAGCCAGTTATTAATTCCAATTAATCAAATTAAACTTAAACAACAAATAATCATATCAGGTGATAAGAGAGATAGTAAAAGCATATAAAATACGGTCCCAACCATATCGTGGTGTCACGAGACTGAGCCTCTACAGAATAACATCCTAATACAAACAAGTCTAGGCAAAAAGAAATCAACAAGATGATAAAGAAGGAGAAAACAGGCTCTGCGGACGCTGGCATGATAACAACTAGGTTGGGAATCCAAACTAGAGTAAGAATTTGAGAAGTAAATGCGGAAGCAATAACAACAGGAATTGAACAACTAGAATTAAAGAGACGAAAATAAAGGATAGGGGAAAGATTCAAGGAAAGGATTCCGAGAACTTTCAAGAACGCAAGTTCTATAGCCTTGACAAGATCAAAGTAACAACGTCTTGATTTATGAAAGAAATCAAACGCCTTTACTTAAAAAGCAAATCAAAACAATAGATTCGGATCTTGACCACTTTACGAGTAACTTGAGACAACAATTAATACTAGTATTAATCGCCTTCTAAGAATACCACAAAGGAATCAAAGATATCACAAAAGAGAAGTAATCTTACTACCTTGAACTATGAACTAGTAAAGGTTGAAAGATAAATCTCAAAGCACAAGAACAAAGGTTCAAAAGAACTCTCAAAGTATGATATACTCAATCAATAATAATCTGTCTTATGAAGGAGAAGAACACCCTATTTATAGGAGTACAAATGCATAAAAATAACATTAAAAACTAGGTGGGGTGGTTGTAGTGGAAAACACAATTATTATAATGAGGTAGGTGGTTGCTAAAGTGTAAGAAAAGTCTTTGGTAGGTGAGGGGCGGCCAAGACCCTTTGGGGCAGATTTGGGCCTTTAAACAACTAGTTTTGGGCCATTTGTTTGGACTCCAATTGGGCTGCTCTTGTAACACCTCTTTCTAGAACTCATTTAAGCTCATTTTGAGCCCATTTGGTGACTCCATGGGCAGATTTGGGCAACCAAATCTTCCTCCTCTTGGACTTCAATTTGAGCAACCAAATAGTTGTAAAACTTCGACAACTCTTCTCCTTTGGGCATGAGCTCTTCCTCCATAGTTAGAAGCTTCTTTATTTGCCATTGAAGTCCAACAACCTTAGTTTGCAATTCCTTAGCTTGAGATCTTGTAAATGGCCTTCTTGGAGCTTCCAAAACTCTATCCTTATCAGTGATGCTATCATTCCCCTCTTCTTGAAAAGAATTCGTCCCCGAATTCGATCCTACGTCAAACAAAGATAAGTCAGCAACATTGAATGTAGCACTTACTTGAAACTCACCAGGAAGGTCCAACTTGTATGCATTGTTTCCAATCCTTTCAAGGACTTGAAAGGGGCCATCTCCTCTAGGATGCAACTTGGACTTCCTTTTGGAAGGAAATCTCTCCTTTCTAAAGTGAACCCAAACTAAATCTCCAGGTTTAAAAATAACTTGTTTTCGACCCTTATTCTTTCTCAAGGCGGTTTGCTCATTTTTCTTCTCAATTGCAAGCCTTGTTTGCTCATGAATTTTTTTCATCATCTCAGCCTTCGTCCTACCATCAAGATTAGCAATATCATTAGTAGGTAATGGTAATAAATCAAGTGGAGTAAATGGATTAAAGCCATAAACAACTTCAAAAGGAGACATACCTGTAGAAGAATGGATTGTTCTATTGTAAGCAAATTCAATCATAGGTAAGTGATCTTCCCATAAAGTTAATTTACCTTTCAAAACAGCCCTCAACATGTTTCCTAAGGTTCTATTAACTACTTCAGTTTGTCCATCAGTTTGTGGGTGACAAGAAGTGGAAAACAACAATTTAGTGCCTAACTTCCCCCAAAATACACGCCGAAGTGACTCAAAAACTTTGCATCCCTATCACTAACAATAGTTCTAGGTATACCATGCAATTTCACAATCTCTTTTACAAAAAGATTAGCAACATGCGAGGCATCATTAGTCTTTAAACAAGGAATAAAACGAGCCATCTTGGAGAACCTATCTACCACAACAAATATACTATCCTTACCATACCTTGTTCTGGGCAAACCTAACACAAAATCCATAGATATATCAATCCAAGGTGAAGTAGGAACAGGTAATGGCGTGTAAAGACCATGTGGTAACACTTTAGATTTAGCTTGTTTACATTCCAAACACCGTGTGCACATTCTTTCAACATCTTTTCTCATTCCAGGCCAAAAGAAATTTTCAGCAAGTATGTCTAATGTCTTTGGGACCCCAAAGTGTCCCATAAGCCCTCCACAATGTGCTTCCCTTACAAATACTTCACGTAAAGAGCAATTAGGGATACACAACTTATTTTCCTTAAAGAGAAACTCATCTTGTAGGTTAAACCTATCAAGAGGACCCAACTTACAATCTGCAAAAATTTTGCCAAAATCAACATCATTAGCATAAAGTTCCTTGATTTGATCAAAACCCATCAATTTAGAAGTGAGGGTAGAAACTAAGACATACCTCCTTGAAAGTGCATCAGCAACAACATTCTCTTTCCCTTGATTGTAAGAAATTACATAAGGAAAAGTTTCAATAAATTCGACCCACTTAGCATGCCTTCTACTAAGCTTACCTTGACTTTTCAAGTATTTCAAGGATTCATGGTCACTTTTAATGACAAACTCCCTTGGCCACAAGTAATGTTGCCATGTGGCTAAAGCCCTTACCAAAGCATAAAGCTCTTTGTCATAAGTTGAATAGTTCAATGTGGCTCCATTCAACTTCTCACTAAAGTAGGCAATAGGTTTAGAATCTTGCATCAAAACAGCACTTATTCCCTTGCCAGAAGCATCACATTCAATTTCAAAAGATTTAGAAAAATCAGGCAATTGTAATAACTGGAGCAGAACATAACTTTTCTTTCAACAAGTTAAAAGCATCATCTTGTTCTTTTCCCCATTTAAAAATCCTATCCTTTTTGATAACTTCAGTTAAAGGAGAAGCAATGGTGCTAAAGTCTCTCACAAACCTCCTATAAAAACTAGCAAGTCCATGAAAACTCCTAACTTCAGTTACACTCTTAGGTTTAGGCCATTCTTTAATTGCTTTGATTTTCTCTTCATCAACCTCAACACCCTTAGAGCTAACCACAAAACCCAAGAAAATCACACGATCCACATAAAAAGTACACTTTTTAAGATTAGCAAATAACAAGTGCTTTCTAAGAACTTCAAAAACTTGTCTTAGGTGTTCTACATGCTCTTCTAAAGTATTAGAAAAGATCAAGATATCATCGAAGTACACCACAACAAATTTTCCATGAAAATCCTTAAAAACATGATTCATTAATCTCATGAAAGTGCTAGGTGCATTAGTCAAGCCGAAAGGCATAACTAACCACTCATAAAGCCCATATTTGGTCTTAAAAGCAGTTTTCCATTCATCTCCTGGATTCATTCGAATCTGATGGTAACCACTTTTTAGATCAATTTTAGAAAAGATTTTGGATCCATGTAATTGATCCAACATGTCATCAAGACGAGGAATAGGGTGGTGATACTTTACCGTAATCTTGTTGATTGCTCTACAATCCACGCACATCCTCCAAGTTCCATCCTTTTTGGGTACCAATAGGACCGGAACAGAGCAAGGGCTCATGCTCTCTCTCACAAAGCCTTTCTCAAGCAACTCCTCAACTTGCCTTTGAAGTTCCTTTGTCTCTTCTGGATTACTCCTATAGGCTGGCCTATTTGGGATTTGTGATCCGGGTACAAAATCAATTTGATGCTCAATGCCACGTAAAGGTGGCAATCCACTAGGAATATCTTCTGGAAAGACATCTTCAAAATCCTGCAAAAGAGAAGAAATACTACTTGGCAAAGAAGAAGTTAGCAACTCAGAGTTAATCAAAGCCTCTTTGTAAGTAAGTAGTATTATGGGCAGCCCCTCTTTCTTGCATTTAAACACTCTTTGGCTTTTATATAGAAACTCTCTCTTTTTCTTTCCTTAGCCTCTTTCCTCTCACCAAGACTGTCTATTTTTTTATTCGAACCCTCTTTTATCTCTTCTCTCAAATTGCTGCCTTCTCTCTCTTTCTTTTCTTTTTCCTCAAGCTCACTTTTTATCCCTCCCTTGACTTTCCCATTGTTTCCTTTAATCTCTTCTGATCTTCAAACACTTGAGAAGGAGATAAAGGTGCAAGAGTAAATTTCCTGCCATTTAGTTCAAGCGAATATCTATTCTTTCTCCCATCATGAAAAACATTCTTGTCATACTGCCAAGGACGACCCAGTAATATATGACAAGCTTGCATAGGCACTATGTCACAAAGAATATCATCCTCATATCTACCAACGTTAAATGAAATCATACACTGTTTATTTACCTTTAGTTCACCACTATCTTTTAACCATTGGAGTCTATAGGGAGTAGGGTGTTTCATGCATGCAAGTCCCAATTTTTCCACAAAGTATGAACTAACCACATTAGCACAACTACCACTATCAATGATCATAGAGCAAGTTTTTCCTTTTATCCCACACCTAGTATGGAATATATTCTCTTTTTGTGCTTCACTATTGCTTCCTAAATTGATAGTCATAATCCTCCTAACTACCCCAACCATTCCATCATTAGGTAGTTCTAAATCACCTTCATCACTCATATCTCCCTCTTCATCTCCCTCACTCTTTTCACTCTCATATCCTCCATCTTCTTTTAGAATGATGTTTCTTCTACTTGGACATTCATGCATCATATGTCCCCTTCCTTTACATTTATGACACTGAATAGAACTAGAAGGTGTAAAAGGTTTAGGGTTGAAGGTTTTACCTCCTTCTTTGTTCTCCAGTTTACCTTTTCCCTTGTCTTCTTGAGGCCGAGAAAAATTCTTCATCTCATGATTTGGCCATGGTTTCTTAGGCATGGTGCTTGTTCGACATCTCCATGAGCCAGTTTGCTTTCTTTTATTTTGATTTTCTACCTTTATACACAAATCAACTAACTCATCTATTGTTACATATTGTTGTAATTCAACTACATCAGCTATTTCCTTATTTAAACCATTTAAAAACCTAGCCATTGTAGCCTCTTCTTCCTCCATACAATTAGCTTGGATCATAGCTATATCCATAGCCTTAAAGTAATCATCTACTGACATGGACCCTTGCTTCAATGTTTGAAGACGTAGTTGTAGCTCTCTTTGAAAGTGTGATGGTACGAATCTCTTCTTCATCACCCTTTTAGCCTCAGTCCAAGTAGCAATTGGTGCTTGTCCTTCTTGCAATCGATCCCTATTAAGCTTTTTCCACCAAATAGAAGCATAATCAGAAAACTCAACAACAGCAAGTTTAACCTTCTTACCTTCAGAGTAGTTGTGACAATCAAAGATTGCTTCAACCTTTCTCTCCCAATCAAGATACAAGTCTGGATCCCTTGTTCCCTTGAAAGATGGCATCCGCATCTTTATATTACTTATATTATCATCCTCTATCCTACCTCTTTGTCCCCTCCTATCTCCTCTCACCCTATCAAAATCAATATCATTAAAATCATCAATAAAGTTTGCTTGATTTACAATAGGAGCATGGGGTACATTTCTTCTAGCAGGTGGCCTAACATTATTATCCCTCCTAAGTTCAACTATTGTATCATTTTGATCCGCAATGGTATCCCTCATTTCTTGGAGTTGGAGATTCAGCCTTTCAAACTGTTGATGCATGGCTTGCAAGGTAAAATCATTCCTTGCTTTGATTTCAGCTTCTTGGAGAACCATTCGTTCATTATCACTACCTGTATGTGACATCTTTAAAAATTGTATCACACAAATTAGCTTCTTTTTTTCTCTCGAAATAACCTTTGAACAAGTACTTTATAGATTTATAGTTAAACCTAACTTGTATGTAGTTCTTAGTAGTAAAACTCAGATTTTTCTTTTGTTTTTTTGGGAACAATTAAAAGAAGAAAGAACCAAATCCCGGAACTTTTAGGCTTGGTTGAAATAAGACACGAACAAAAAGGAAAGAATATAAATGTGTAGAATACAGAGAGTAACAAAATCAAGGATCCCCTCTTCTTGTTTCCTTTGTTAATTTTTGGAAACACTTAGATACAAAAGATATATCCTGGAGAGCAAGCAATTGTATTTCTTCTTGTTTTAAATTGGATTTCGTTTTTTTTTGTTTTCAAAATATCCCAAGAATTATCAAGAACGAAATCTTGATAGAACCGTTCTGAATACCACTTGATAACAACTAGGTCGGGAATCCAAACTAGAGTAAGAATTTGAGAAGTAAATGCGGAAGCAATAACAACATGAATTGAACAACTAGAATTAAAGAGACGAAAATAAAGGATAGGGGAAAGATTCAAGGAAAGGATTCCGAGAACTTTCAAGAACGCAAGTTCTATAGCCTTGACAAGATCAAAGTAACAACGTCTTGATTTATGAAAGAAATCAAACGCCTTTACTTAAAAAGCAAATCAAAACAATAGATTCGGATCTTGACCACTTTACGAGTAACTTGAGACAACAATTAATACTAGTATTAATCGCCTTCTAAGAATACCACAAAGGAATCAAAGATATCACAAAGAGAAGTAATCTTACTACCTTGAACTATGAACTAGTAAAGGTTGAAAGATAAATCTCAAAGCACAAGTAACAAAGGTTCAAAAGAACTCTCAAAGTATGATATACTCAATCAATAATAATCTGTCTTATGAAGGAGAAGAACACCCTATTTATAGGAGTACAAATGCATAAAAATAACATTAAAAACTAGGTGGGGTGGTTGTAGTGGAAAACACAATTATTACAATGAGGTAGGTGGTTGCTAAAGTGTAAGAAAAGTCTTTGGTAGGTGAGGGGCGGCCAAGACCCTTTGGGGCAGATTTGGGCCTTTAAACAACTAGTTTTGGGCCATTTGTTTGGACTCCAATTGGGCTGCTCTTGTAACACCTCTTTCTGGAACTCATTTAAGCTCATTTTGAGCCCATTTGGTGACTCCATGGGCAGATTTGGGCAACCAAATCTTCCTCCTCTTGGACTTCAATTTGAGCAACCAAATAGTTGTAAAACTTCGACAACTCTTCTCCTTTGGGCATGAGCTCTTCCTCCATAGTTAGAAGCTTCTTTATTTGCCATTGAAGTCCAGCAACCTTAGTTTGCAATTCCTTAGCTTGAGATCTTGTAAATGGCCTTCTTGGAGCTTCCAAAACTCTATCCTTATCGGTGATGCTATCATTCCCCTCTTCTTGAAAAGAATTCGTCCCCGAATTCGAATTCGATCCTACGTCAAACAAAGATAAGTCAGCAACATTGAATGTAGCACTTACTTGAAACTCACCAGTAATAATAATAAACAATAACTGAAAGTAAGAACTCCTGTGCTATCACTTAGCAGTTCTAAGGCAACCCTCACAGGTACGTCATCAGTGTGGTAAGTACTCTGATCTCCAATCCACATTTATCTCTACAAGATCTCACACTGATCAAACCCTCACTCGTACGAAAGATTCTAAATATGAGAAGTCCCCCACCTACGGTGTACGGCCATCTCAATATATGGAGACACATACCTATGTCTAAACTGTATAAGTATTTAAGTAGGTAATAGGATATGAATAAGTATAATGCTGCAGCGTGCAGCCCGCTCCAATACATATACCGCTGCGGCGCGCAGCCCGCTCCATTTAACGTCGACGGCGCTCACTGGGGGTGTATACAGACTTCGGAGGGGCTCCCTAGGCCCAAGCACTATAATACCGCGGCGTGCAGCATCGATCCACACAAATATTCATCGCGGCGTGCGGTCCGATCCAATATATATATATATATATATATATATATATATATATATATATATATATATATATATATATATATACACACAGATTCTCACCGAGAATGTGTGCGTACTCAAACTCCGAGGGGCTCCATACGCAAGCGCAATAATAATGCATGCGTGCGATCCGTCCCACTACGAATATTACATGTTACATGTATATTATCGCGGCGTGCAGTCCGATCCAATATATATATTGTTGCGGCGTGCAACCCGATCCACTATAGGTATATATATATATATAATACCCCATAATGGGTCCTCGACCCTATCCCAGTCAGTATACACTTGGCCTCTCAGGCCCAATATAATATATCACATTCGGTCCTTGACCCTGTCTCAGTCAATATAGACTTGGCCTTTCAGGCCCAATATAACATCTCATAGTGGGTCCTTGACCCTATCTCTTCTCAATCGGTATAGACTTGGCCTTTCAGGCCTACTCAGCTAGAACAGGGAATTCTACCTTAGATAATCTCTCTCAATGTACACATCTAGTACGGGCTCATATTATGCTATACAGCTAGAGCTACGGCTGAGTGTATATTTCCAACACGATATAAGGGTCACCTAGCTCTATAGGTTCCCTAATTCTCTACAAATCGGCACAAGGCCCCAAACATGGCTATTAGCCAAATTGTACAATTATAATCTCATTAACAGTCATAAAACACAGTATTCTATTAGCCGGGAAGGACCAAGTCCGAACCCTTAATCATAATGTCACCACGCCCGTCATAGCACGCGTGTCTCATCTCAATATAGCACTGTGAAGTGCTAGTACGGGGTTTCAAACCCTCAGTATATTGTTTACTACTACCACTCACCTCGAATCGGTAGAAGCTTCAATCCACCTTGCTCTTGCCTCGCAAATCAATCTACTCGGATGCCAAATCTGCTCAAAATCATAGAGAATGCATCAATATATGCTAATTTCACGCAATTCATTCGAAATAACCCAAATTGTATCAAAATCCACAAAGTTGTCAGAACCCGACTTTTTGTGCGTTTCTCAAAAAATTATAAAAGTTACATATTCGGAACCCTCGTCTCAATACGAGTATAGGCATATCAAATTCACCAAATTCGGACTCCATTTGCCCGCTCAAATAGGTATTTTTCTATAATCTTTGGCCTAGGGCTAAAACCCACATTAAATCCTCCATTTTCATAGAAATAATCCATGATTTCATGATAAAAGCGTGTAATTAAACCACGAAACTTACCTCCGACAATATCCCGATGATCTCCCAACTATTTGCTTCAAAAATGGAGGGTTTTGCAAATGAACCCGTAAGGAAATGTTTCTGGACTTAAACTCGCTGCCAGGCATTTTTACCCTACGCGATCGCAGTCCTTGGCTCGCGATCGCGATGCATAGCTTTTGGGCGGCCAGTCTTTTCTCTACGCGATCGCGTGGACCTGGACGCGATCGTAGTGCTCAACCCAGCGAACCCACGCGATCGCATCAAAAAGATCGTGATCGCACTGCTTATGAACAAGACCTTACGCGATCGCATCGATAACCTCGCGATCGCGATGAACAACCACTCAACCTCACGCGATCGCATCACTCTTCCTGCGATCGCGAAGAACAATCTCCCAGCCTCACTTCGATACACTACGCGATCGCAGAGAACAAATAACCTGCAATTTTATTGCAGCAATTCCAGCAGTTCCTTTGGCTCAAAATGGTGCGTTTGGACCCCCGATTTCATCCCGGGGTCCCCGGGACCCCCAACGAAAACCACCAACATACTCCAAAACACGATACGAACTTGTTCCAATCATAAAAATACCATCCTAAACATCAAAATCACCAATTACACATGGATTCAAGCCTAAGTTTCTTCAAAACTTCCGAAACTATCACTCGATCAAAAACCTGACCAAACGACGTCCGAATGACCTGAAATTTTGCAGGCACATCCAAAATCGGACAACGGAGCTACAGGAACTGTTGGAATTCCATTCCGACTCCTGGATCAAAATCTCGCCTATCGATCGGATATCGCCAAAGTTCAACTTTAGCCAATTCAAGCCTAAAACTACACCGGACCTCCAAATTCACTTCCGATCGCTCTTCTAGCTCATAAATGACCTCCCAGAGCTGACCGAATCATCAGAATTCGATTCCGAGCTCTCTAACTCACCAGTCAACGTCCAGTTGACTTTTCCCAACTATCCCTTCTTCTAAGAGACATTTTGTCTCATTTCCAACTAAACTCAACCCGAATTGACTCAAACTCGCCAAACATGCATATTGAAACATTAACAAGCATTTAACGGGGATAACGAGGTGATAACTCACATGATGACGGGACGGGTCATCACATTCTTCCTAACTTAAGCAAACGCTCGTCCTCGAGCGGACCAAGAGTTGTACCAGATTCAACACAATAGCTGAATGACCTCACCAAGCATATACTCGGGGTGATACCACTTCACCCTATCTTTCATAAGTCCGATAACATAGTATAGCTGAATTTCCACAGTCTATCTGAACCATAAACCACATTGCACTTCCCGAAATCATGTACCAAATCTGAATCCCACATCTATACTTAGAGTACACACGATCCAACTGTAATAGCCAAACTCGCCACTCCGGGTGAGATCACATGATGTATCAAACAATCCTATCACTCAAGACGATAGTCTCCAATCACAACAACTGGCCACAATAACCAAATACTAGCAGAAAGAACCTTTCTCATTAGATAGAGTCTTATTCCAACACCTTCATATCCTGCCCACGGCAACTGAAGCATACGATATATCGAACCCATCTCTCGGGTCAACCATTCGTGAATCCATTTCCCTTTTAAAACTAATACCACAATAAGTTTCGGAGCCAAACCTCGATATTACCTTTCTAACGAGCTGAAATCACATATGCTCACTCTCATTAATGACTCGAATGATCATTTCGGTTATAACACACCACACTAGTGACATGACAGCTCAGCATCGGCCTAGGCCACAACGAGCACAACATAGGCTCCAATAAGAACGATCTGAACACACTCGAATCATGACAACTGACTCGCACAAAGAGCCAAAATTCAAATCAATACCATCACAACACATAGAACTGAGATCCCGCCTCCAATCATCGAGTACCCGAATCCTCCTCGAAATGTCATAATATCACGTAGCCTTGCCACGACTCCCGATTCTATCCAAACACTATTACTGATGAAGCACCTCAAGTCACCATGCTCAAAACCAACCATGCACATATTTAGGTCTGAACTCAAGCAATCAATCACACCCGTTGATACAATTGATATACGCTATCAAATCCTGAAAGGACGCATTTGATGTGCTATTCCCCGAGTGACACCCAATACGGACTATTCCTCAGAAGCTAGGAAGTATTGTATACAAAGTAACATATTGGAAGCTATATTTTCCACATCACACTGTTGCGGCACGCAACCCGTTCCAATAACATACCCATGGTGGCGTGCCACCCGATCCAGATACCATACGTGTGGCGGCGTGCCACTCGATCCTGATACCATACATGTGGCGGCGTGCCACCCGATCCAGATATTATACATGTGGCAATGGGAATGCACATCGAGTCAAGTTGCTCATTGCAACAACATATATATAGCCTCAAGCTCGGCCATATGAAACGCATCCGACAAAGTTCCTCAATACCGGAACTGAATCAATGGTAGATACCTCTACACTGACATCCGCCACGAAGGCCCAATTTACAAAGCAATACCTACCAGCTGTCCGCTGGCCCTAGGGTACATCTACCCTGCTGGAGCATAATCTGATGCACTCTGCCACGCAGTTGTGACATTTTCCTGACATAGTCCATATCACATTAGTCTAGACAACCTGACTTATGACAACCAGTCTGAAATTATATATCATTATTCTAATTCACCATATCAAGTAATGAGATAACCACTAGGGCTTCCAATTTCCAATAACCGCTAAACGGTGCCGATACACACGACATACCACCACTGCATAGGCGGATTACGAGAACTCCTAGTCTCTAACACATATATAACACATGGATCAATATGCCTGATTCCACTCTCCACCGTACGAACACGTAACACACATCAAGCATCGATTCATACCACGTACGCCATTTAGAATTTCCCTATGCCAACAACAACTCAATCATCACTGTCAATCCAACAGGATACCACAATACCACTAGATATTATCAGTTTACATCACCTTGCCCTTTTGACCATATACTCTGCCAAATCACCAGAATCGTAGTACCATTTTCCTTAATCACCAGGAAGCTTGATTCTCAGATTATCTGCAGCTGCCCACGCTGCTTGAGTATTTTAATGACTTCCCATATATTATGAACAATTCTCAAAGCCTTGAGTATGCCATTATCAACTTTTCCATAACACATCGCAAATACCATACTACACCAAGATACACGGAGAATTTTTATCCTTCTCCTACGCCGCAAACATCGACGCACTCAACTAGTCAAGGACCTTCATGATCCCACCTAGAAGAAAAATCATTACATATTCCACACTTCGCATATCGACAGGAATATACTCATTTTCAAACCATGATAAAACACATCATAAACTCTTTCTCCCAATTACATTGCATAAGTTGAACTGCCAGGACTGAGTCCTTATATCCATATCGGGTTACACAACTGCCAGCACTCAAAAGCTTTATTGCACAATATCTACGAGACTCATTACTTCAAACATATACCAGGAATTAATCGTATTCCTTCTCATACCGTTTCGGTTTATTAACAAGTTGATCCATTTACCCAATTTCCTTTCTGATTCATCTTTAATTTAATACTAGTCTTTACTGTAGCACCGCAATGCCTCAACCCATGTTACCACACAAGACTCGTACATAAAACCATACGGTCTAAGACCCATAGGCCACTAAATACTCTCTCAATTGTTTCCCAGAAATACCACATTCTACAATACTTTGTTTTGAAGAACTTCCTGCGATTTGAATTTGTTATCATTACCTTTCAATACGGATACAAAGAATCTCATCATCCCCATAACATAACAAAAGTCTTGATTTCTTCTAACGAAACCACGGTCTTTAGCCACGTACACAATATTAAGGCACCTGAATGTTGCAAGCGTAAATCTTGAACACCGCAAGGCTATTCTCGGGTGTCATTCACCCTTAACCAGTTATAATTCAACTGCCTTATTAAACAGAACCACTCGGGCCTTACTAGAACTCTGACACCGCAGAACATGATTACATACGGATACAATTAACTATCTTTCTCTAGCAACAGCCACTCAAAACCTCCTAGAACTTTCTCACATCTACGAAGCACCATAACCTTCGTTAGAATTTTTTTCCCAACATGCTTGGGGACAGAACCATCATAGCACACAATAGTGCAGTCAGTTAGTCAATAACAACCTCCCCAACTTCGCTCGGAGCCATACATCAAAGCACTTTAGCCACTCATAGCATTCTTACTCAATTGATGCTCCAATGTTATAGTGAGATTAAACTCGAGCTATTTACAAACTTTGGCGGAGACTCGAATCATCGAAAATCTTAACTCTTTTGCAATTCTCGTATTCATTCACACGCAACAGCTAAGCCCATTCCTTAGGCGACAACATCTTTTCTAAGTCCCAAACTTTTCAAAAAGATTCGGCAGAATTGCCTTTGTAAATTGGCCTATCCACCTGCCAGAAAATCACCAAACCATTCTAACAATACACCCACAACTCAACAAGACGTCACAATGTATTTCAACAACATAAATCTCAATACTACACGAATTATATCATCAGCATTAGTACATGAACATGCGCTGCACCTGCTCAAATCATAACACATATACATTTCACCATGATACACCTAGTACAGCCAATTTGGTTTTCCTGCGTTGGAACTCATACTACCACACATAATGCACTTTACCTTTCCACTAAGGAACATGAACATACTCACCATGTTCATAGCTAGGGCTACGTAACAGATCACAATAAGGATTGAATACCTTGCAGCTCACCCATTATCAAACTGCCATTTCACGATTAAGATCAATACTGATCGCATGAATTTCATAATACCGGCTCGCGAAGTTAGGACCTCGATGCTCAAGCCATAGACAAGGATCCGGCCTCAAGTCCTCCAGACAGGCCCAACATGAATTCACAAAGATTATATCTCGTCCCTCGATTGAGGAATCATAAGCCATCAAGGCAAATTTATCACTAAACACTCGAGTGCGCGCATCAATGTGCAGGAGGAATTTCAAGAATTACATCTCAAGCTGAATATAACACGCACGATGAGAATTCCAAGAACTTGAAACTTTCTTAAAGGTTTGCAGCCTCCCGAGGATAAGTACAGGCGTCCCCGTACCGATCCACGAGACTCTACCAACCGGCTCATGACTCGCGAGACCTGTTAACCTAGGCTCTGATACCAACTTGTCACGACCCAAACCCCGATCGTGATGGCGCCCAACACAATGCTAGGCAAGCCCGACCATATTATCTATTAAACCGGCCAATTATTAATTCCAATTAATCAAATTAAACTTAAACAGCAAATGATCATATCAGGTGATAAGCGAGATAGTAAAAACATACAAAATACGGTCCCACCCATATCGTGGTGTCACGAGACTGAGCCTCTACAGAATAACATCCTAATACAAACAAGTCTAGGCAAAAAGAAATCAACAAGATGATAAAGAAAGAGAAAACAGGCTCTGCGGACGCTAGCAGCTACCTCGTAATCTCCGCAAAAGTAGATAATGATCAGCAGCTACAATGACTCAACTGCTCTCGGGCACCTGTGGATCTACACAGAAAGTGCAGGGGAGGGTGAGTATATTTCAACTCAATGAGTAATAATAATAAACAATAACTGAAAGTAAGAACTCTTGTGCTATCACTAAACAGTTCTACGGCAAACCCCCAACAGGTAAGTCATCACTGTGGTAAGTACTCTGATCTCTAATCCACATCTATCTCTACAAGATCTCACACTGATCAAACCCTCACTCGTACCCCTACGGTGTACGGCCATCTCAATATATGGAGACACATACCTATGTCTAAAATGTATAAGTATTTAAGTAGGTAATAGGATATGAATAAGTATAATGCTGCGGCATGCAGCCCGCTCCAATACATATACCGCTGCGGCGCGCAGCCCGCTCCATTTAACGTCGACGGCGCTCACTAGGGGTGTATACAGACTTCGGAGGGGCTCCCTGGGCCCAAGCACTATAATACTGCGAGCGTGCAGCACGATCCACACAAATATTACACATGGGTGCGGTCCGATCCAATATATATATATATGTATATATCTCTATATTGATGCGTGCAGCCCGATCCCATAATATACACCGGGGCTCACTGAGAATGTGTGCAGACTCAGACTCCGAAGGGGCTCCTACAGCCCAAGCGCAATAATACTGCAGCGTGCAGTCCGTCCCATATGAATATTACATGTATATTACATGTATATTACTGCGGCGTGCAGTCCGATCCAATATATATATTGTTGCGGCGTGCAGCCCGATCCAATATAGGTATATATATATATAATACCCCATAATGGGTCCTCGACCCTATCCCGATCAGTATATACATGGCCTCTCAGGCCCAATATAATATATCACATTGGGTCCTTGACCCTGTCTCAGTCAATATAGACTTGGCCTTTCAGGCCAAATATAACATCTCATAGTGGGTCCTTGACCCTATCTCTTCTCAATCGGTATAGACTTGGCCTTTCAGGCCCACTCAGCTAGAACAGGGAATTCCACCTTAGATAATCTCTCTCAATGTACACATCTAGTACGAGCTCATATTATGCTATACAGCTAGAGCTACGGCTGAGTGTATATTTCCAACACGATATAAAGGTCACCTAGCTCTATAGGTTCCCTAATGCTCTACAGATCGGCACAAGGCCCCAAACATGGCTATTAGCCCAATTGTACGGTTATAATCTCATTAACGGTCATACAACACAGTATTCTATTAGCCGGGAAGGATTAAGTCCGAACCCCCAATCATAATGTCATCACGCCCGTCATAGAACGCGTGTCTCATCTCAATATAGCACTGTGAAGTGCTAGTATGGGGTTTCAAACCCTCAGTACATTTTTTACTACTACCACTCACCTCGAACCGGTAGAAGCTTCAATCCACCTTGTTCTTGCCTCGCAAATCAATCTCCTCGGATGCCAAATCTGCTCAAAATCATAGAGAATGCGTCAATATATGCTAATTTCACGCAATTCATTCGAAATAACCCAAATTGTATCAAAACCCACAAAGTTGTCAAAACCCGACTTTTTGTGCGTTTCTCAAAAAATTATAAAAGTTACATATTCGGAACCCTCGTCTCAATACGAGTCTAGGCATATCAAATTCACCAAATTCGGACTCCATTTGCCCGCTCAAATCGGTTTTTTCTATAATTTTTGGCTTAGGGCTAAAACCCACATTAAATCCTCCATTTTCATAGAAATAATCCATGATTTCATGATAAAAGCGTGTAATTAAACCACGAAACTTACCTCCGACAATATCCCGATGATCTCCCAACTATTTCCCTTCACTTCCTCTCTCTAGGCTTCAAAAATGGAGGGTTTTGCAAATGAACTCGTAAGGAAATGTTTCTGGACTTAAACTCGCTGCCAGGCATTTCTACCCTACGCGATCGCAGCCCTTGGCTCGCGATCGCGATGCATAGCTTTTGGGCGGCCAGT
>JASVEL010001718.1:0-149835 GCA_032618575.1 Nicotiana noctiflora
CAGCAACTTGGGATATTCGTGAGGCTATAAAAGAAGGCATGCAACATGATCCAGTAGCCAAACAACTTATCGAGTTAGCCAAGCAGGGCAAGACGAGACGTTTTTGGGTTGAAGACGGCCTATTACTTACCACGGGTCAGCGGGTTTACGTGCCTAAGTTTGGGGACATCAGACGACGGATCATAAGGGAGAGTCATGATACAATGTGGGCTGGTCATCCAGGCCAACGTCGCACTAGGGCCTTGGTTGAGTCAGTCTACTATTGGCCACGCATGCGAGATGACATAGAGTGCTATGTGTAGACTTGTCTTGTCTGTCAACAGGACAAGGTTGAACAAAAACAACCCGGAGGACTTTTGGAGCCATTACCAGTTGCAGAGCGTCCATGGGAGAGCGTGACTACGGACTTTATCACTTGCCTACCGAAGTCCGACGGTTATGGTACTATTATGGTGGTCGTGGATAGATTTTCCAAATATGCTACCTTCATGCCTGCCTCGCCGGGTTGCACAGCTAAGAGAGCCGCCAAACTATTCTTTAAGAACGTGGTGAAGTATTGGGGCTTACCAAGGCATATCATCAGTGATCGAGACCCCCGCTTCACTGGGAACTTTTGGAGAGAGTTGTTCGACATACTAGGCACGGAACTGCACTTTTCTACTAGTTTCCACCCACAGACGGATGGGCAAACGGAACGGGTCAATGCCTTACTAGAATGCTACTTGAGGCATTATGTAAGTGCGCATCAGAAAGATTGGGCAAGGCTCCTAGACATCGCCCAATTCTCTTATGACTTACAACGGAGTGAGTCCACGAGGCGGACACCATTTGAGCTAGCCACATGCCAACAACCACAAACTCCACATTCATTACCAGCCGCCTTCGAGGGAAAGAGTTTGGGGGCTTATCATATGGCCAAAGGATGGGAGGAGCAGCTCGACACTGCTAAGTCCTACTTGGATAAGGCGGCTAAGAAGATGAAGAAGTTTGCGGACCGTAAACGGCGTCCCACAGACTATAGAGTTGGGGACATGGTCATGGTGAAGTTTAACCCAAGACAGTTCAAGGCACTACGGGGCATGCATCAGAATTTGATTCGCAAGTATGAAGGGCCATTTAAAATTGTCGCCAAGGTAGGCAAGATCTCATACAAGCTTGACATGCCATCATATCTTAAGATCTACCCCGTCTTCCATGCCAGCATGCTTAAGCCATATCATGAAGATAAGGATGATCCGAGTAGGGGCCAATCAAGTCGAGCGCCAATGACTATCACTGCCTCGCATGATCGAGAGATTGAGGCTATCATAGATTACCAAGCCAGGCGAAAACAAGGGCAAAAAGCGATCGCTATGTTCCTCGTCCATTGGAAAGGGTAATCACCGGAGGAGGCCACGTGGGAACGATATGAGGATTTGTGGCAATTCAAAGATAAGATCCGAGAGTTTATGCAGCAGCATTGCGCCGCGGTCGTCGCAATACTAGGTGGGGGAGAGAGTGATGATCCACCACATCATCATGCCACATAGGCTCCATTTGGCATATATTAATGCCATGTGGAAGCTTACATAAGAAGAAGGCTAGTATTTGTGAGAAGATTCTAGATATGTATGGATATTTTCTTAGGAATAACCTAGATCTTTATGAATTTATTAGGAAAGTCCTTGGAATTTTCTAGGCTTGTAGAGAATTCTAGAGAATGGACTTATTTGTAAATATGGAAGGACTTGTAGAACAATTATTATTTACATACTAGCCCCTAGATGATTAGTATAAATAGGGGGCATTCATTTGTAATTCATCAACTAAGAAAACAATTCAAGTTCTCTCTAATACAAAGCTTCCTTTAAAAATTCTCTTGTGTTCTTTCTTCCATTCTCTTAGCGATCTTGAGTATAGTAAGGCTGACTTGGCCTAGCAAGAACGTGAGCAAGTTGTGCAAGATCGTGAGCGAGTTGTCAAGTGCCGCACGTGTACTTAGTTAACAACTAAGGACGTGACATACAAGTTTTCTCATATAGATGGCATACAATCCTGTCATAAGAACCTACGCATATAAAAAAAACTACAAAGTCATAGCCGTTGCAATTAATTAAGGTTGCAACTGTTGGAATCCCGTTATCACATATCAGCTATTTCACCAAATCATGACCATGTTAGAACAACTTTGAATTATCATAAAACAGTCTTTAGGAATCTGTAAATGTAGAATTGTTAGACCTCCGCCATTTTGAGCTCGACTTGACAACAAGGTTGTTGTCATGAGACAGCAAGAGTGTTGCAAAGCTGGTGCACGAGCAGCACCAAAGTCGAGGGAAACGGGTAAGTGATGGCCAAGGCTTTGACGGAGGCGAAGCAACTTGGCAAGGTCTTGACAATGAGTTGCGGGCTAAGGGTGACACTTGATTATGGCAAAGGCATCAAGGCATGAGGCAGTGATGCCAAGGCAAGGCAACAACGGATAGGCAAAGGCAAGCAAATGTGCAACGGGAAGGTAGCGCGCGGGCAGACTTGTGATGGCATTGAGTTGCGGTAAACGGGCCAAGTTCGTGGGCGATGGCAAGGCAAATTGGGGCACAATGCAGCTGGATACAATGGCATTGGAGTTGGTCCAAGCCAAGACACGAAATTGGGGCATCAGGACTTGGTTTGCAAAGTCAAAGGCGGTTAGCGGCACATGCTGTGCACATGGGCAGCAGTTAGCTTTGTCCTAAAAGCTGGTAGGAGCGTTAACACGTTTTTTGGGTCATGATCCCACTATCTTTTAGCATGATTTACATGATACTAGTAGTTGGGGGTGTCACCTACACTAAAGTAGTGGGCTGAGTGGGCAAGTGTCTAAGCATAAAATGGAGAACTATTGTAAACATGCGGTTGGTTCATGTTCTATAAATGGGCAGCACCCATTCCCTTTGTGACATGTAGTGAAAAATGTGTAGAGTGCATGTTTTTGAGTTAGGAACGAGTCCTAAGTCTTGTTTACAAGAGTGAAAACACTAAGGCTAAGCGTAGTCTTGTGAGGGTCAAGAGTGATCTTCATTTTTGTACACGTATGTACTTAAGTTTGAGTTTCTTTGCATGCTCGAGTTAAATACAAAGTTGGGAAAGGAGTTTTCTGTATATTGTGCCTTTTGATCACGTTTAAATTCTGTCCCTTCATCATATTTTCGTTGCCTAAAATCAGTCTAAGCTTACTACGTTGAAAAGATGCCGAAATAATTATATGGCCAAAGTTGCTGAAATTTTGGCCTGAGTGTTGGAACAGGCTGAAGTCAAGGCGAGACTTGGCTGCCGCGTGGGCTGTTTTTGTGAGACATAAAATGCGCCCGTGACAACTGGTATCAGAGCGGAGCAGGTTCGTGGCGGAGACACAACTTGTAGTGGCAGACTTCGTGGTCTTGTCCGAGAACATGGCTAGTGATAACAACGAATTACGAAAAAGGCTAACGAAACTGGAAGCATTGGTGGGAAATGTTCCTGAAGGTGAAGAACTTCAGTCTCTTGTGACTAGACTTGCGTATCTTGAGGCAGAAATGGCAAGGCTTAGTTGAGAGAACGCCAATCTGAAGGCTAAGATCGTGGTGCTGCAACGTGTTGTGGGCGAGGATGCTCCTCAACGTGGTGCTGAATATTCTCAAAGTGAGAATACCTGAACCTGAGGCATTCGGAGGTGCAAGGAGTGCACGTGAATTGGAGAATTTTCTTTGGGGATATGGAGTAGTACTTTCATGTTATTCGTGTGCAAGACGAAGAGGAGAAAGTAACCTTGACTAGCATGTATTTGACTGATGTACTAAGTTATGGTGGCGTACTCGGGTTGCTAAAGATGAAAGTCTTGGTAGACCAAAAATTGAGTCGTGGGAGCGGCTTAAAAAAGGAATTGAAGGATCAGTTCCTTCCTAGTAATACATCTTAGGATTGCTAGGGCCAAACTGAAAAAGTTGGAACACACCAGATCAATTAGAGCACATGTGAAAGAGTTCACATCTTTGATGTTGAGCATCAGCAACATGTCGGAGGAAGACAAGTTGCACAACTTCATGAGCGGGCTGCAACAGTGGGCACAACCTGAGTTGCGAAGGCAGAATATTCAAAACCTCATAAGTGTTGTGGCTGCGGGGATGCATTGGGCAATTTTCATATGAGTGACGAGACTTCTGCTTCAAAGTCGATCGACGGAAAAAAGGACAAGGCGAAGGAGTGGAAGAAATGTGAAAGTGGCAATGCACATGAGGATAGAGGAAAGGGAAAACAAGAGGCTGGAACTTCAAAGAGCAAGGAGAATGGTAGCAAATTCAGTGGTTGCTTCCTTTGTGATGGACCACATAAAGCGAGGGAATGTCCGAACAAGGCGCTGTTAAATGCTTTGACTGCTGCGGAGAAGAGGGCTGCATTGGAGACACCGAATAGTGATAAACAAGTTGTTGGAGTCAATGCAATTGTAGCTGAAGAGAGAGGAGGTCAAGGGGCATTGCTTGTCAACCTCTTAGGACTCATAAATTGAGTTGACCTCGACGAGGACGTCAAGTTTCAAAGGGTGTGGGTAGTTTGTTAGACCTCCGCCATTTTGAGCTCGACTTGACAACAAGAGTGTTGTCATGAGGCAGAAAGAGTGTTGCAAAGCTGGTGTGCGAATAGCACAAAAGTCAAAAGGGAAACATGCAAGTGATGGCCAAGGCTTTGACGAAGGCAAGGCAGCTTGGCTAGGTCTTGACAATGAGTTGCGGGTTAAGGGTGGCACTTGATTATGGCAAAGGTATCAAGGCATGAGGCAGTGATGCCAAGGCAAGGCAAAAATGGATAAGCAAAGGCAAGCAAATGTGCAACGGGAAGGCAGTGCACGGGCAAACTTGTCATGGCATTGAGTTGCAGCAAACGGGCCAAGTTCGTGGGCAATGGCAAGGCAAATTGGGGCACAATGCAGCTGGATACAATGGGATGGGAGCTGGTCCAAGCCAAGGCACGAAATTGGGGTAGCAAGTCTTGGTTTGAGACGAAGTCAAAGGCAACACATGGGCAGCAGTTAGCATTGTCCTAAAAGCTGCCAGGAGCGTTATCACGTTTTTTGGGCCATGATCCCACTATCTTTTAGCATGATTTACATGATCCTAGTAGTTGGGGGTGTCAACTACACTAAAGTACAGTAGTGGGCTATGTGGGCAAGTGCCTAAGCCTAAAATGGGGCAACTATTGTAAACATGGGGTTGGTTCATGAGCACCCATTCCATGTGTGGCATGGAGTGAAAAACGTGTAGAGTGCATGTTTTTGAGTTAGGAAGGAGTTTTAAGTCTTGTTTTCAAGAGTGAAAACACTAAGGCTAAGAGTAGTCTTGTGAGGGTCAATAGTGATCTTCATTTTTGTACACGGATGTACTTGAATTTGAGTTTCTTTGTATGCTCAAGTTAAATACAAAGTTGGGAAAGGAGATTCTTGTATATTGTGCCTTATGTTCACGTTTAAATTTTGTCCCTTCATCATATTTTCGTTGCCTAAAATCAGTCCAAGCTTACTACGTTGAAAAGCTGCCGAAATAATTCTTAAGTCCAAAGTTGCAGAAATCTTGGCCGAGTGTTGGAGCAGGCTGAAGTCAAGGCGACTCTTGGCTGTCGCGCGGACTGTTTTTGTGAGACATAAAATGCATCCATGTACAAGAATCCTTTGAAATGGAGAAGATTGTCCTTGATCCAGTACCTCCTCACAGTACCTTATTTCACATGATTAATTATTTTATGTACAATGGATCATTCACAGCAGCTGACTTGATTTTATCAAGAAATTCTGACTCAAGTCTTGTAATGGAATAAACAGCAGCAAAGACCTCCTTCCGGCTCAATGCATCCGCGACCTGGTTGTGCTTTCCCGGCTTATATTCCCACACAAAATCATATTCTGCTAAAAATTCCTGCCAACGTGCTTGCTTTGGACTCAAATTTTTCTGTGTCTTGAAGAAAGTATTTGCCACATTATCCGTCCTCACGACGAATTTTGTTACCAACAAGTGAACACGCCAAAGGCCACAAGATAACCTTCGTGAACCAGCACTCCACCAACAGCCTTGTCGAAAGCATCGGTATGGACAACAAGCCACAAGATAAGTTCCGAAATGGCTTCTTTCAACACATCAAATTCGGCATTGCACTTTTCTGACCAATCCCACCTAACGTTATTTAACAAATCCATTAAAGGAGCAGCTTCTTCGAGTAGCCCGCAATGAATTTCCTGTTGAAAATGTTGGTTTATGTTTAGTCAACAATGGCATGCTGAAAATGTTGGTTTAGGTTTAGTCAACAATGGCAAGCCAATTGGAAGAGTTGGTGGAAAGAGTTGGCGTGAATGTTAGGAGGAAACTTCCTGCTTTGATGTCACCCATGACATCAAAAGGGTCCTTACCCCTATAAATAGATGCACTCTTTTATTTGTAGAAACCATCCCAAAAACAATACATTATATTATAGTGAGTAGAGAGTTAAGAGTGAAATTCTCTTAAGTGTAATTGGGAAATTTCCCTTCCTTTGTAAATAATAGAAAGGCAATTGTTCTCTGGTGGACGTAGGATTATTTTGATCCGAACCACGTTAAATATTGTGTTCTTTCTTTTACTTTTCCGCTAACAATTGGTATCAGAGCGACAGGATTCTTTAGCGATCCAAGAGGAAGAACAAGCAAAAGATGAGTTCCATGAAGTTTGAAATTAATAGATTCAATGGACGCAACACATCTGGAAGATCCAGATGATGGCGTTACTGCGGAGGGAAGGTTCAATCCATGCTATTGACGGAAAGTATCCTAAGGATACATCAGCTCCCGACATGGAGAAGATTGAAGGGGATGCATTGAGTGCAATCCAACTATCCCTTGCACCTAACGTGCTTTGTGAAGTGAGTACAGGTACCGAAGAGACGGCCAAACAATTATGGGAAAAGCTAGAAGGGCTATACCAAGACCGATCAGTGACAACAAGGATGTTGTTACAACGGCGTCTTTACACATTTAAGATGGGGTCAGGTACTTCGTTACAAGATCATTTAGATGCGTTCAATAAACTTGTCATGGACTTACAGATTGCAGGAATTAAAAGGGAGGAGGAGACGCTTGCATGTGCTTTGCTATTTTCATTGACTTCAGGATATCGTGATATTGAGAATTCAATGATGTATAGCAAGGAGCCTATCAAGCTTGAGCAAGTGCGGCAAGCACTTAACTCTAGTGATGTGCGGAGACACATCGAAGGAGACAGAGATGACCAGGTAAGTGGGCTCTTTGTGAGAGGCCGGACTAGCCAACAGGGAAAGAGCAAATCAAAGTACAGATCAAAGTCTCGTGTGAACAAGAAGAATACAAAGTGTTGGGGTTGTGGCAAGAAGGGGCACTTCGAACGAGATTGCCCAATGTCAAAGTCCAAAGAAAAAGCAAGTGCATCTACAATTGAACAGGTACATGATTTTGATAATGATTATGTACTAATAACATCGTGTAATAATAGTAATTATGGAAACAAATGGGTGTTAGACTCTGCTTGTACTCTGCATATGACGTTCCGAAAAGACTGATTTAGCAGCTATGAGAAAAGTGGAGGAACCGTAGTAATGGGCAATAATGCAACTTGTGCAATAGTTGGCATTGGCTCAGTTCGAGTTCGCTGCCATGATGGAGTCGTGAGGACTATTACACAAGTCCGTCATGTTCCTGATCTGAAGAAGAATTTGATCTCCTTGGGTACTCTGGATGAACAAGGCTACAGGTACATGAGCGAAGCAGGAACTATGAAGGTGACTAAAGGTTCTTTAGTCATGCTGAAAGGCAAGCTGGAGAACGGCCTTTACACATTGGCCGGAAGCACCATTGTTGGCTCTGCAAATGCATCTACAGTGCAGTTATCTAATGATGACAAGGCAAGATTATGGCACATGAGACTGGGTCATATGAGCGCACGCGGACCGGAGACGCTCGAGCAATCGTAACCTTGGAGCGCGAAGATCAAGCACACTTGACTTCTCGCGAAGCATCGCGTTCTGTGGAAGTGCAAGCGTCACCTTCAGCATTGGCAAACACAAGACAAGAGGAGTGCTAGACTACATTCATTCATATTTATGGGGTCCCTCTAAACTTCCATCGAAGATCGGAAAGAGGTATCTTCTCACTTTTATTGATGATTTCTCACGAAAGGTTTGGGTGTATTTTTTGAAGGAAAAAAGTGATGCTTTTGAAGCGTTTAAAGAGTGGAAGGTTTTGGTTGAAAATCAAATGGAGTGGAAAATCAAGTATCTTCGCACAGACAATGTCTTGGAGTTTTGTAATGAAGAGTTTAATGAATTATGCAAGGTTCATGGGATCTCAAGACATAGGACTGTCAGGCATACCCCACAGCAGAATGGAGTTGCTGAGAGAATGAACAGAACTCTTCTTGAAAAGGCTCATTGTATGCTCATACAAGCCAAAATGTCCAAAGTATTTTAGGCTGAAGCAGTTCACACTGCTGCTCATATTGTCAATCGATCTCCAGAATCGGCGATCGACTTTAAGACTCAGAATGAGGTATGGTCAGGTGAACCCTCTAAGTATTCACACTTACTAGTATTTGGGTGTCCAGCTTATTATCACGTTAACGAAGGAAAGTTTGAACCAAAGGCTGAGAAGGCCATATTCGTAGGGTATGTGGATGGAGTAAAAGGGTACAAACTTTCGTGTTTGTCTTTACTCAAATTTATAGTTAGTAGAGATGTCACCTTCGATGAATCCTTTATACTTGATCCCCGTAAAGTTTCCGTGGAGTTTTCATGAAACAAAAACAACGAGCAGGTGGAGCCTCCGTTGGAGCTTGCCAAGGAAAAGGATCAATACTTGATTCTCGTAAAGTTTCCGTGGAGTTTTCAGGAAACAAGAACAACGAGCAGGTGGAGCCTCCGGTGGAGCTTGCCAAGGAAAAGGATCAAGAGACTCGGGTTAAAGATGAGTCAGAAGATGTAGACCTTGAAGAATTTGTTGTGAATGAACCATACACAATTACGAAGGGGAGGGAGAAGAGGCAGACACGAGAACAGGAACGCCTTATAAATCAAGCAAACTTGATTGCATATGCGTTTGTAGCTGCACAAGAAGAGATAAAGGATCTGGAGCCCTTCTCGTATATTGAAGTAACTTCTTGCAAGGATGCTGCACAATAGCGGTTAACCATGACGGAAGAGATGGAGTCTCTTCACAAGAATCAAACTATGGGTCTTAGTGAAAAGACAAAAGGGGAAGAGGACAATTGGATGCAAGTGGATCTACCGAAAGAAAGAGGGAATTCCTGAAGTGGAAGATCTAGGTTTAAGGCGAGATTGGCTGCAAAAGATTTCAATCAGAAGGAGGGAATTGACTACAATGAAATTTTCTCTCCAGTCGTGAAGCATAGCTCAATTCGCGTGCTACTAGCATTGGTTGCACAATTTGATTTGGAGCTTCAACAACTTGATGTCAAAACCACTTTCTTACCCGGTGATCTAGAAGAGACAATCTATATGGATCAGCCTGAAGGTTTCTTAGCTGAGGGAAAAGAAGATCACATATGCCAACTAAAGAAGTCTTTTTATGGTTTGAAGCACTCCCCTAGACAGTGGTACAAAAGGTTTGATGCATTCATGACTACACATGAATTCTCAAGGAGTGCATTTGATAGTTGTGTGTATCACAAGAAGATGTCTGGTAACTCAACGATTTATTTATTGTTGTATGTTGATGATATGCTTATTGCTGCTAACAATATTACAGAGATAAATGCTTTGAAGAAACTATTGAGTAAGGAATTTGACATGAAGGATTTAGGAGCTGCAAAGAAAATCCTTGGTACGGAGATTTCAAGAGAAGACGGTGTTGTACATCTTTCTCAGAAGAGGTATATTGAAAGGATTCTCGAGAGATTCAATATGCAGACGTGCAAGCCTGTAAGTACACCATTAGCTCCTCATTTTAAACTTTCAGAGTTACTAATGCCTCAGTCCGAGGATGAGGTGGAGCATATATGTCAAAGATTCCTTATGCCAGTGCAGTTGGTAGCATTATGCATGCTATGGTATGCACACGTACAGATACCGCTCAATCTGTAAGTGTGGTAAGTAGATACATGTCTAGCCTAGGAAAGAGGCATTGAGAAGCTATCAGGTGGTTATTGAGATATCTCAAAGGAGCTTCTAGTGTTGGTCTGACATTTTGAAAAAGTGGTGGAGGTATTTCAATTCTCGATTATGTGGATTCTAACTATGCAGGAGATCTTGACAGAAGAAGGTCCACAACTAGATACATCTTTACCATCATTGGCAGTGCTGTTAGTTGGAAGTCGACTCTGCAGTCGATTGTCGCTTTGTCTACGACGGAAGCAGAATACATGGCAGCAATGTAGGCGGTGAAGGAAGCTATCTGGTTAAAAGGTTTAGTAGTAGAATTGAGTTTGGTTCAGCTCGAGTCAACTCTTAGATGTGATAGTCAGAATGCTATTCATCTAATGAAAAATCAAAGATTTCACGAGCGCACTAAACACATTGATGTCAGATTTCATATCTTTCGAGATGTTGTTGAAGAGAGAACTATCAAGGTCGTGAAGGTTATCACAGACGATAATGCTGCAGATATGTTGACCAAGATAGTCCCGCTCGCTAAGTTTGCACACTGCAAAGACTTGGCGGGGGTGTGCATCAACTGATGCAACTCCGAAGAGAACAGTTGTTAGGTGGAGGTGGTATGTTCAACCATGGTTTGATTCTTCTTGTTTCTTACAACGGGATTGCCCAGTAAGCTTAGAAGTTTTGGCCATAGTTGTTCACACGCACGCTCGAAACGCAAACCAAGGTGGAGATTGAAAGTGTTGGTTTATATTTAGTCAACAATGGCATGCTGAAAATGTTGGTTTAGTTTAGTCAACAATGGCATGCCAATTGGAAGAGTTGGTGGAAAGAGTTGGCATGAATGCTAGGAGGAAGCTCCCTCCTTTGATGTCACTCATGACATTAAGAGGAGGTAGTGGGATGCCACCAATGACATCAAGAGGACGTCCTTACCCCTATAAATAGACGCACTCTTTCATTTGTAGAAACCATCCCAAAAACAATACAATATATTGTATTTTTTTTAGAGTCAGAGAGAAATTCTCTTAAGTGTAATTGGGAAATCTCCCCTTCCTTTGTAAATAATAGAAAGGCAATTGTTCTCTGGTGGACGTAGGATTATTTTGATCCGAACCACGTTAAATCTTGTGTTCTTTCTTTTACGTTTCCGCTAACACCTGTAATAGTTAGCCAACCCAAGGAAAGATCTCAATTCTTTCAGAACTAGGTGTCTGCCACTTAACAATAACCTGCACCTTGTTCGAGTCCATCCGCACAAGATTCTGGCTCACCAAGTGCCCAAGAAACTTGATCTCCTGATTTGCGAATTCATATTTTTCCATTTTCATATATAGCTTGTACTCCCTTAAACGAGACATTACTTTTATCAAATGAGACGTGTGTTCATCTAGGGTCCGACTATATATAACAATTTCGTCTAAATATACAACAACAATGTCGTCTAAATACTCATACAACACTTCGTTCATTAGGTTGCAAAAAGTACCAGGGCATTCGTCAACCCAAATGGCATAACAAGGAACTCGTATGATCCATACCTTGTGACACAAGTAGTTTTGGACTCATCTCTTTCAGCTATCCATACCTGCCAATAACTAGACCGTAAATCCAGCTTTGTAAACCAATAAGCCTTGCTCAATCTATCCATTAAATCATGTACCAATGTAACCGAGTATTTGTTTTTCACCATCACCTTGTTCAATGCCCTATAATCAACACACATCCTAAGCGTCCCATCCTGTTTCTTTTGAAATAAAAGAGGTGCACCAAAGGTAGCCTTTGATGGCTGAATCCTAAGTTGCTCTAAACGGGTACGGGTGTCCGACACGGGTGCGGATCTAGAGGTCGGATCCTTTAGAATGAAAATTTTAAGATTCGGGAATACGGATCCTAGACCGACACGGGTGAGGGAATACAGCTAAAAGTTTGCACACTTTATTAATATTTGCCATGCTAAGACAAAAAAGTTTGCACTTGTAGCAAATAGCTACAGTAACGTTGTCATAAAGGTAAAGTAAGTCAAAAAACATATCACTTTTTAAAAAGAAAAGGTAAAATAAGTCAAAAAGCATGTTGTTGTTTTTACAAAGAGCTACAGTAACTCTATTTTGTGGCCCATATTGCAAGTGGATGCAATATTTAATGAGAGACAACTTTATAATTCTTCATAAACGACAAAATATTAGTTGTCAATTCCTAATTTGTCTCCTCCTCCATCATTTCTTCATTTCTCTGCACTCGCCTCTTCTTCTTTCCATCTCTGAGTCTTTTTCCCAACAAAACCTTTTTCATCTCTTTGTTTTTTCCAGTACAAAACCATTTTGGTCACCATTTTGGTCAACACACCTGATCTTGTCTGACCATATCCGACACATATCCCAGACCCTTACCAGTGTTAGTGTCGTGTATGTGAGAATACGGCACCCAAAGTGCCGTGTCCGAGCAACTTAGGCTGAATCAGTCCTGCATCAAGCAACTCGTTCAATTGTTTCTGCAATTCAGCCAACTCTTTTGGCGCCATACGATAAGGAGGTTGAGCAGGAGGCATCGAACCCGGCATCAACTCTATCCTGTGATCAATAGCCCTCCGTGGTGGCAAATTTTTAGGGAACTCCAGTGGCATAACATCAACAAAGTCACTTAAAATTTGAGCAACGCAGTCCGGTACTTCAACCTTTACATCGAGCTTCACTTCAATCATAACAGCAAGGAAAGTCTCGTCTCCTCTTTTCAACCCTTTCTCGACCATCATGGCAGAAATCAGTGAAGTCTTCCGTTGAGTTTCTTCTTACCCACAAGGATGAACAACTTTCACAAAACCAGGAGCCATTTCATTCATCACCATCACTCCGTCCAAATAAGGCATTGGAACAAAGCGATGTTTCCGCATAAAATCGATTCCAAGGATCTCCTCAAAGTCTTCCAATGGAATCATCATCGAATAAACTTTACCTTTCCCGTTCCCAACAGACATAGGAACATCATAAGCCATACCCACAATGGCTTGTGCTTTGCCATCACGGTCTTCCTGTAGGAGGGACATTTACTCACACTCAATCTGTACTTATGCACCAAATTAGTTGAAACAAAGGTGTGAGTAGCGCTAGTATCTATCATAACTATCACACTTTTGTCCCCAATTCTCATTTCAATATGCATCAACAAGGAATGAGGGTTAGTCTCGTTGCTTGTGGCATTCACCAACAAGATAACATTCAGCAATTGCAAAGGATTCACTAAGGCAGCAGCAACTTCCTGACCTTCTCCATCCCGCTTATTTTCTGTAGCAAGTAAAGCATTAACCAGCTCGCGATTCGTACAATTCTTGGCAAGGTGAGGTTCGCCGCACGCCGAGCAACCATCGCTCTTTTTGTTAGCGATCTTTTGGTTCTAGCATTTCCATCAGCAACCACCTTGCCCTTTTCCACAACTTTTGTACGAACTTCTATCCTCCATTCCCCTTTCTTCTCCACCCTTTTCTTAGGTTTTGAAGTAGAAGGAATTTTAAAAAGACTACGGGTATGCGATAATCCACCAAAGAATCCGCTGCAGTAATCGCACTTGGGAGATCTTTCACGTTCTGTCTCCAAAGTTCGTTTTACGCCCATGCTTGCATTTCAGAAATAAAATTATGCAATTTATCATCCTCCGACATGTTCTAAATATCCAACATTAAGGAAGTAAACTCTTTAATATAATCACGAATAGATCCAGATTGCCGTAGACATTTCAAGCGATCCCTAGCAAGCCAAGATACATTGATAGGCAAGAATTGATCCTTCATTTTCTTCCGGAGTTCTGCCCACGTATCTATCTTGGGTCTGCCCGCACTTCCATCATCAGCCATGCGAGTTCTCTACCATAATTTAGCATCTCCCGTTAGGTACACGCTTGTAATTGTGACTTTCTCTCTGTCCCGAACTTTGCTCCATATCCCACAGAAAAGTCTCCAATTCTTTGGCACTACGCGCTCCACCAAACGCCTTAGGAACAGAGATATTCACTTTCGAACGTTCTTCACTGCCTTGGCTTGGAAATGTTGTACACGGGCAATGTTTGGCGCTACTCACACCTTTGTTTCAGCCAATTTGGTGCATAAGTACGGATTGAGTGTGAGTAAATGTCCCTCCTACATGAAGACTGTTAATGCCAAAGCACAAGCCATTGTGGGTATGGCTTATGATGTTCCTATATCTGTTGGGAACTAGAAAAGGAAAGTTAATTTGATGGTGAATCCATTCGAAGACTTTGAGGTGATCCGTGGAATCGATTTTATGCGGAAACATCGCTTTGTTCCAATGCCTCATTTGGACGGAGTGATGAGAATGAATGAAATTGCTCCTGATTTTGTGAAAGCTGTTCATCCTTATGGGAAAGAAGAAACTCAACAGAAGACTTCACTAATTTCTGCCATGATGGCCGAGAAAGGGTTAAAAAAGGGAGATGAGACTTTCCTTGCTGCTATGATTGAAGTGAAGACTTATGTAAAGGTTGAAATGCCGGACTGCATTGCTCAAATTTTGAGTGACTTTGCTGATGTGATGCCACCGGAGTTGCCCAAAAATCTGCCACCACGGAGGGCTATTGATTACAAGATAGAGCTGACGCCAGGTTCGATGCCTCCTGCACAACCTCCTTGTCGTATGGCGCCAAAAGAGTTGGTTGAATTGTGGAAACAATTGAACGAGTTGCTTGATGCAGGACTGATTCAGCCATCAAAGGCTCCCTTTGGTGCACCTCTTTTATTTCAAAAGAAACAGGATAGGACGCTTAGGATGTGTGTTGATTATTGGGCATTCAACAAGGTGATTGTAAAAAACAAATACTCGGTTCCGTTGGTACAGGATTTAATGGATAGATTGAGCAAGGCTTGTTGGTTAGCTGTATTTACGGTCTGGTTATTGGCAGGTATGGATAGCTGAACGAGATGAGTCCAAAATTACTTGTGTCACAAGATGGTTCATACGAGTTCCTTGTTATGCCGTTTGGGTTGACGAATGACGAATGCCCTTGCTACTTTTTGCAACCTAATGAACGATGTGATGTATGAGTACTTAGATGACTTTGTCGTTGTGTATTTAGACGACATTATTATCTATGGTCGGACCCTAGATGAACACATATCTCATTTGATAAAAATGTTGTCTTTGTTTGAAAGAGTACAAGTTGTATGTGAAAATGAAAAAATGTGAATTTGCAAAACAGGAGATCAAGTTTCTTGGGCACTTGGTCACCCAGAATCGAGTGCGGATGGGCCCGAACAAGGTGCAGGTTATTGTTGGATGGCAAGCGCCTAATTCTATGAAAGAATTGAGATCTTTCCTAGGGTTGGCTAACTATTAACAAAAATTCATTGCTGATTACTCGAACAAAGCTGCTCCTTTGACGGATTTGTTGAAGAAGAACGTTAGATGGGATTGGTTAGAAAAATGCAATGCTGCATTTGATGTGTTGAAAGAAGCCATTGTCTTGGAACCTATCTTGCGGCTTGCTGATTTTGAGTTACCTTTGAAGTCCATACCGATGCTTCCGACAAGGCTGTTGGTGGCGAGCTGGTTCAAGAAGGTCATCCTGCGGCCTTTGAAAGCAGAAAGTCGAAAATGAAGCGGAGCAGAGATATTCGGCTCATAAAAATGAGATGGTTGATGTTATTCATTGCTTACAAATTTGGCGTGTTTTACTTGTTGGGAACAAAATTCGTGGTGAGGACAGATAATGTGGCAAATACTTTCTTCAAGATACACAAAAAGTTGAGTTCGAAGTAAGCACGTTGGCAAGAATATTTAGTCGAATATGATTTTGTGTGGGAACGTCTTTGCTGTTGTTTATTCCATTACAAGACTTGAGTCAAATTTTCTTGATAAAATCAAGTCAGTTGCTGTGAATGATCCATTGTACATAAAAACAACGGAAAAGGTCCAATACCCCCTGAATTTTACGATAAGGTCTATATATAACCCTCGTTAAAAGTTTGACCCAAATCCAACCCTGCCGTTACAATATTGGCCCGGATACCCCCTTTGTTTTAAACGGAGCCAAATACCCCTCCCCCCCTCCCCGGACTTTACTATAAGGTCTATATACAAAAAAAAATATTTTGTTGAAAATAATTTCTAACGAAAATATTTTGTTAAAAAACGAATTGTTTTTCCTGTTTTTACAAACCAAAAAAATAGCTTTTACAAATTTGTTTTTCCAGTTTTTACAAAAAAAAAATCTTTAAAAAAACTGAAAAATGGAGTTGCAAACAACATTTTTCAAAAGCGAAAATATTTTGTTAAAAACGGAAATGTTCTAATTCCTTTGTTTTTACATTTTTTTCACTTAATATAAATATGTTTTTACAAAAAAAAATATTTTGTTAAAAAAATGATTTTTGCAATTTATTTTAAAGTTTTACAAAATATTTTCTTTTCGTAAAAACATATTTGCAAAAATCATTTTTTTAACGAAATATTTTTTTTGTAAAAACTCAAAAAAATGTAAAAACAGAGGAACTAGAACATTTTTCAGTTTTCAAAAAAATATTTTCGTTTTCAAAAATTGAATAAAATATTTTCAAGAAATTATTTTCACTTTTGAAAAATGTTTTTTTTTTCATTTTTCAGTTCAAAGATTTTTTTCGCCAAAACTAAAAAAACAAATTTGTAAAAACTATTTTTTTGTAAAAACCGAAAAAAAAATCATTTTTTAACAAAATATTTTCATTTTATAAGAACTAAAGAAATTATTTTCAACAAAACATTTTCAATTTTTACAAAAAAAAATATTTTGTTAAAAAAACGAGGGTCATATATAGAACTTATCGTAAAATCCAAGGGGGTATTTGGCTCCGTTTAAAACAAAGGCGGTATCCGGGCCAATAGTGTAATGGCAGGGTTGGATTTGAGCCAAAATTTTATCGAGGATTATATATAGACTTTATCCTAAAGTTCAGGGGCGTATTTGGACCTTTTTCGTAAAAACAATGAATCATGTGAAAGAAGGGATTGTAAGGAGGTACTGGATCGAGGACAATCTTCTCCATTTTAAAGGGGGGAGAATTGTTGTATCACTTGGTGACGGGCTGCGTCGTGAGTTGCTGAATGTGACGACCCAAAGGGTCATCACTTGTTTTCATCACTTGTTCCGCACTCCCGAGGCCTTGAAAACCTCATTCTATGTTGCCTCGATTTACGTGCACAATTCGGGCATGTAGCCAGAAAGATTTTGTGATAGAATATGTGAATTCTATGAGAAATTGAAGAAAAATAATATTAATATTGATATAGTTGACTTCGGTCAACATTTTTGGTAAACGGACCCGGATCCGAGATCAGACGGTCCCGGAAGTTCCGTAGGAAAATATGGGACTTGGACATGCGTCCGGAGTCAAATTCTGAGGCCTAGAGCCCAAGTTATGAATTTTTCTGTGAAATTGTTTTTGCTATAATTATTAAAGGAAAATGAATTAAATGACCGTGGTATCGGGCTCGTATTTTGGTTCCGACGCCCGGAGCAAGTCTTAAATATTATATATGTGCTTTCTGCAAAGTTTGGTGACATGTGGATGTCGTTTGATATGTTTTGGACCTTGAGTTACAAGTTTGAAAGTTTTGAAAACCAAAAGGATGAAAATCACGAACTTGAGGCTTGATTTGATGAAAACGATGTTATATTGGCGATGTGATCGCACGAGCAAGTTTGTAATGTGTTTTTGATGTTGTGTACATGTTTGGTTTGGAGCCCGGGGGCTCGGGTGAAGATTTGATAGGCCGTTGGTTCAATTTCTGAATTTTTGCACTGCTGGTTTTTCACCCAGCTGTTGGCTTCGCAATTGCGAAGTATACTCGCAATTTCGAAGTCTGCAAGGATCATGCTAAGTTCGCAAATGCGAACAAAGGGTCGTAAATGCGATCCTGGGCACGGAAGCCTCACCTTCGCAAATGCGAAGAATACCTCGCAAATGCGAAGCATTTGTCGCAAATGCGAAGGCCCCTTGATCCAGCCTTGTTCGCAAATGCGAACATTATGTCGCAAATGCGACCATGACAGTCCCCAACCCTGTAGCGTTCGCAATTGCGAACAAACGTTCGCAATTGCGATATCCGCAGCTGTGCAATTTTATACTTAAACGAATTTTAAAGCTCATTTTTCATTCTTTCAAAAACCCACACACCACACACGAACTCTCAAGAGCAATTTCACTCCAATGCAATTGTAAGTCACTTTTTACTCAATTCTTTCAATTCCTAACAACATTAAACATGTTTTTCAATAAAAATCAAAAGTTTTCATGGTAGAAATTCATGTTTTTGGGTAAAACCTAGGATTTTCATGAATTGGGCAATTGGACCTCGAATTGAGGTCCGATTTTGAAACAAACCATATATTCGAACTCGTGGGGTAACGGGTAACCGGATTTTGGTCCGAACCCCGAGTTCCGACCACGTGGGCCAGGGGCGTTTTGGGAAATTTTGGGGTAAATTTTGAGAAAACCATTTTTAAGCATTCAAACCAAGTTAATTAGTATTTATTAATATAATGGAATCAATTGTGATTAGATTCGAGCTAGTTGAAAGCGGAAATTCGGGGAAAAAGCTATAATTGAAGAATAATTGGACTTCAAGGCTAGAGGTAAGTGTTTGTTCTATCCTAGCTATAGGATTATGTGTTATGTGTTATGTGTTATGTGATCGAGTGCGGTGTATGGGCCGTGGCGACGAGCATCCATACACTGGCGTCTAGTAGACGATGAATTGTTGAACCCTTGCCGGGTTGTGGAATTGTATATTGTTTCCCCTTGCCGGGGCTTATTGTGAAGTGAAATATTGTTTTCCCTTACCGGGGCCTATTGTGAAGTGAAATATTGTTTTCCCTTGCCGCGACTTGTTGTGATGATTAGTGTGTCCCTTGCCGGGACAGTTCATGATTATTGTATTCATTCTCTGCCCTTAACTGTGATTGTTATTTGGGTGAGGAAGAGTGATAATACACGAAGGGTGATGCCGTGCCTTGTTTTACTGTTATTGCACGAAGGATAATGCCATGCCTTGTTATTGATTATGCACGAAGGATCATGCCGTGCCTTGTGATATTGATTATGCACGAAGGGAAATGTCGTGCCTTGTTATTAAACCATCACAAAGGATCATGCCGTGCCATGGATGTGAGGATGAGAGTAAAAGCATGAAGGGTGATGCCGTGCACTTTATTTGTTTGCTTGCTGAGGATGAGAGTAAAAGCACGAAGGGTGATGCCATGAAACTATTTGTTATTCCTTGACTTGATATTACCTTTTTCCATTATACCTTGGTTTTCCTTTGTTGATTTAATAACTGTTGTTAATTGTTGAACTTTCCTCTTATGATATTCCTTGTTGATTTGTTGCTAGATTATTACTCGTTACCTTGTGGTGTACATATATACATAGAACTACACAGGTTTATGTGGGTGTATGGTCCTAGGCTTGTCACTACTTCGTCGGGATGGGCCAGGCACTTACCAGCACATGGGGTCGGATTGTGCTGATACTGCACTTTTGTGCGTTTTTGCAGATGTCCAGGTTTTGATCAGGAGCAGCAGCAGTAGCGTCTTGCGTGGGAGTCGAGCATTTCGAGACCGATGTAGCTTGCAGGCGTCCGCAGGCCCGATGTCTCTTCCGCTTATTTATATTACTAGCTGTAGTCTCTTTGTTCCGAGACAAACAAATTTATGTTATTTTCTTTCAGACCTTTATGTGTAGTATTCAGTAGTAGTTCGTGAGTTGGTGACTCCACGTCTTGGGTAGAGGATTTCAGTATTGTTTTACTTTGAAACTGCTTATCTCTATTTTGATAAAAGTCTTCCGCACTTATTAAATTAAGGTTATGGTTTTGTTGATAAATTGAGTATAAAATATTACTAAAAACAGGATAGTGTGAATAAACTGGCTTGCCTAGCTACCACGAGTAGGCGCCATCACGATCCCGATGTTGGGAAAAAATTCGGGTCGTGACAAGTTGGTATCGTAGCTCTAGGTTACATAGGTCTCACCACTCACGAACAAGCTTAGTAGGGTTTGAGAGGTAGGTACGGAGACGTCTGTACTTCTCCTCTAGAGTCTATTGAGTTAGGAAAGAGTCTCTCATTTGTTCCTTCTTGTCGTGCGATTTGTCCTTCAAAATACTAATTGAACTTCTACTCTGTCCTTTGGCAGATGGTGAGGACACGCGCTTCTTCGTCCGCTAACCAGCAGCCCAAGCCCCAGGCAGCTCCCGTGAGGGGCAGGGGCCGAGGCCGTATCGGAGGCCGTGGTAAGGGCAGACTCAACCCCCGGCAGCTATTCCAGAGGTGGAGCCTCATATTGAGACTGGCGAGGAGGTTCCAGTCCCAGCAGCTCCAGTGGGCCCAGCTCAGGTCCCAGGAGAGGCTTTATTTACCCCGGATCTTCGGGAGGCTTTGGTCAGAATAGCGGGATTTATGGACAGCGTTGCCAGAGCAGGTTTATTACCAACTGCACCAGCCGCTTCTCAAGCTGGAGGAGGGGCCCAAACTCCTATTGCTCGGACTCCGGAGCCAGTAGCTCCTCAGCCTCATGCACCAGTGGTTCAGCCAACTGTGGCCACTCAGTCAGGTACCACAGCTCAGGCCGGAAATGGAGCGGCCATGACTTCTGATTCTTTATGGAGACTTGATCGGTTCTCCAAGCTGTTTACCACTACCTTTAGCGGTGCCACGTCGAGGATCCTCGGATTTCTTATTCGGCCGCCGCGAGCATTCTCAAGCACTACGGGGATAGTGGAGTCCAACGGAGTCGACTTCCGCACATTCGGAGCTTCGAGGATCCGCCGAGACTCGGCGGAGGGATTATTGTTTGACTCGACCGACAGTGTCCCCGCTTTACCGCCGGACCGCCTGCGCAGTTATTTTCGGAGAAGCTTTCTCCCCCCCCTCGGTAGGGCCGCGCCACGTGCACTTCCGATTGGGCACCGCCACGCGACCGTCACTCGCACTAGGTGTCGACGCATCGGTGGTTCAGTGGTAGAATGCTCGCCTGCCACGCGGGCGGCCCGGGTTCGATTCCCGGCCGATGCATGTTCCGCACCAATTAGACTTCGTGACGGCGACGGGAGCGGGGAGTGATATATCATTTCGGGAGGCAGCTAATACATCACGTAGAGTCGAGACGGCTCTTGCTCGGGGAGGCGGTTATCCTTCAGACAAGAGGCCTCGTCATTCAGGCAGATTTAGTGGTTCTTCTTCCGGTGGCAGGGAATCTTTTGACAGAGGCCAGTCTTCCATGCCTTTCCATTCCGCCCTTCGGTGCTTCACGCGGCGGACCGGTGATCGCGGGTTTCGCGAGCAGCATTCGCATCACTCTTGCGAGTGCCCAGCCTCTTCGTAGCTGTTCGCGGAGGCATTCGAGTCGTCGTGGCCGCCGGCCCAAGCAACCCAAGCAGCTGCTACTGGCCGTGGCGACCCGTGTCATCTTGTCGTGTCTTGCCCTCGAGCGACGGGCAACACTCGGCCAGTGAGCTCCTCGTCCCACGATTCGGTGCCCCACCGACCCTCGACCGCCCGCCCGCCCGCAGGCGGGTAGAGATCACAGAGGCGGAGGTCGAGACCGCAGGCGGAGACCGTCCGGCCCGCAGGCAGGTCGCCCGCCGACGACCGTCCCGGTGACGTAGCTCGTGAGGGAGGCGTCGATCCTCGATTTTACGCCTTACCAGCCAGTGCCGCAGGCGGAGGCATCGACGCCGCGATCACAAGTATCATTCTTGTTCGCGGCGCAGGTGCTCCGCATTATTCGACCCCGGGTCCACATATTCATACGTGTCTTCCTACTTTGCACCGTATTTGGCCGCACCTAGCCGTGCTGCGGATATTCCGGCTTACGTGTTCACACCGGCCGGGCGACTCCATCGTAGTCGACCGGCGCATCGTTCGCGCGTAGTTATCTTGGGGGCCTCGAGACCCGTGTTGATCTGTTGCTATTAGACATGGCGGATTTCGATGTCATATTGGGGATGGACTGGTCGTCCCCATACCATGCTATCCTAGATTGTCATGCCAAGACCGTGACCTCGGCCTTGCCATAATCACTCCGACTAGAGTGGAAAAGACCTCACGCCACTCCGTTCGCACCGTTATTTCCTACGCTAAGGCTCGACGCACGATCGAGAACGGGTGTCTAGCTTATTTGGCTTACATTCGCGATTCCAGCCGCGAGGTTCCTTCTATTGAGTCAGTCCCTATAGTACGGGAGTTTCCCGAGGTTTTCCTTCGCACCGCGCGTGCACGCCACCCGACGTAGATATTGATCTCTCGTATCGATCCGGCACCGGCACTCGCCCCATCTCTATTCCACCCTATCGTACGGCCCCGCCGAGTTAAAAGATCGAGCTGCAGGACCTTCTGAAAAGTGGCTTTATCGAGCCGCGTATTTCCCGCCGGGAGCAACTCGTGTTGTTCGTGAGCAAGAAAGATGGCTCGACGCGGACGTGTATTGATTACCGGCAATCGAACAAAGTGACGATAAAGAATAAGCATCCACCGCCGAGGATTGATGATTTGTTTGACCCGCTCCGTGGAGCGAGGTGTTCTCAAAGCGTGGACTCGAGGTCGTGCTACCATCACCGAAGATCGTGGCGGCCGACATTCCTAAGCATGCCTTTCGCACTAGATACGGGCACATGAGTTCTCGGTCATGTCCTTCGGTCGACCAATGCCCCAGCAGCATTCACGGAGTCGATGAATCGGGTATTCAAGCCTTACTTAGATCCGTTCGTGATAGTCTTTATAAATTACATCCCGGCATACTCCCGTAGCCGTGAAGAGCACGAACAAAGACCTCGGTAGTGGTTCTTCGTACTCGAAAGATAATCGCACTATATGCCAAATTTTCGAAACGCGAGTTCCGTAGCAGTTCGGTGGCATTTCGGGCCACATCAGTATCAGTGGAGCGTATGCAGCGGACCCAAAAAGACAGAGGCGAGTCCGCACTCGACCTCGACCGACCTTCGGCCGATCGAGATCCCGAGTTTTCGGGATTAAGCAGTTACTACCGTCGATTTGTAAAGCGGGTTTTCTTCTATCGCGCACTCCGACGACCGTGTTTACCCACAGTGGCGGTGCCCGGCTCCAGTGGGTCGGAGGAGTGCGAGAGCGAGTTTTCGTGCTCTCAAGACAGACCTCGACTACGAGCACCGGCGTTGATACTACCTACGAGTGCAGGCCTTATACAGCTTATCGCGACGCGTCCCGTACGTGGTCTGGAGCGCGATTGACGCAGTGATGGCGTGTTATCGCATATGCCTCGAGACACTAAAAATACACGAGAGTTAATTATCCGCTTCATAATCTCGAGTTAGCAGAGCAGTGGTTCATGCCTTAAAAGATCCGGAGGCATTATCTATACGGTGTGACGCGCGAGGTGTACACCGATCACAAAAGCCTCCAGTACTTGTTCAAGCAAAGCGAGTTGAATCTACGACGACGGAGATGGTTAGGAGTTGCTGAAAGACTACGATGTTACTATCCTATATCACCCGGGCAGGCAAACGCGGTGGCCGACGCATCGAGTAGAAAGTATTACCAGCACGGGTAGTCTTGCATTCATTCCGGCCAGTCAGAGACCATTTGCTTCAGCATGTCCGTGCCTTAGCCAACCGCTCGCGAGACCAGACATTTCTGAGCCTAGCAGGGTGTTGGCCAGCACGGTCGCTCGATCATCTCGATTAGAGCGGATCCGTGAGAGGCAATATGATGATCCTCATTTGCGTGACTTCAGAGATACAGTACAGCGGGGAGGTGCCACGAAGGTAAATCTAGATGATGACGGGGTATTGAGATTCCAGGGTCGAGTTTGTGTGCCCAATGTTGAAGGGATTCGAGAATCGATCTTAGCGAAGGCCCACAGTTCACGGTATTCTATTCACCCGGGCGCCGCGAAGATGTACCAGGACTTACGGCAGCACTATTGGTGGCGCAGGATGAAGAAAGATATCGTTGCGTATGTCGCTCGGTGTCTAAATTGTCAGCACCAGCGGCCTGGTGGTGTATTCCAGAGAATCGAAATTCCCGAGTGGAAATGGGAGCGGATCACTATGGACTTCATTACTGGACTTCCTATGACTCGGAGGAAATTTGATGTTATTTAGGTCATTGTTGATAGGCTGACCAAGTCAGCACACTTCATTCCAGTATCTGTATCCCAATGTAGTAAATAGCGCTCGCCTCAGCGCTAATAGCGTGAGGCGAGGCGAGGCGCGACCGTGTCGCTTCAGAGGGCTTGTGGCGTTGCGATGTGAAATGGCGCTCGCTTCAAACTGTGTAGCGTGAGGCGAGGCTGTGGCGTGTAGCGAGTGAGGCGTCGCTATTTGAAAAAAGAAGAAAGAGAAAGGTTTGACTTAAGTCGTGAAATTAGGGCTTTTCACCTGCGAACCAAAAAACTTCAGAGATTAGGGCTTTCATCTGGAACCAACGTTCTTCTTCATCTTCTTCAAGCTTCAAGGGAAAACACAGGTATGCTTCTTCTTTCTTCTTTCTTCTTTCTTCTCTTCTCTCCTTCTCTTCTTCTTGTTCTGGTTTTGTTCGAGAAACAGGGAAGTTCTATTTTTCTGCTTTTTTCTTCTTCTACTCTTCTTCTCTTCTATTTTCTTTTCTTCTGGTTTCATTCGCAGAAACAGAGCAGTGATGTTTCTCTGTTTCTTTCTTCTTATTCTCTTCTTCTCTTCTATTTTTTTTCTTCTGGTTTTGTTCACAGAAACAGAGTAGTTCTGTACTTCTGTTTCTCTGCTTCTTTCTTCTTCTCTTCTTCTCTTCTATATTTTTCTTCTTCTGGTTCTGTTCGTAGAAACAGAGCAATTCTGTTTGTCTGCTTCTTTCTTCTTCTCTTTCTCTTTTCTTCTTTCTATCTTTTTTCTTTGGGTTTTTGTCGACTGAACAGAGGTTCTGTTTCTCTGCTTCTTTTTACTTCTATTCTTCTCTTCTTTTTATTTTTTTCTTCTGTTTTTTTGTCGGCAGAAACAAAGGTCTTTTTTCTCTGTTTTGTCTTCTTCTTTATTTGTTGTATTTCTAGAGACAAAAATTTCATTATTATTCTTATTTCTTTAATGTTGAATCAATTAATCGCGTAGTGACTTGATAATTTTTGTCTATAAAACAGTGTTGAAATGTCATCCGATAATACCAAACGAGATATAGCTTGGAATTATGCTATACCAGGCTCATCAAGATCCTGCAATCAAATGTGTGTTTTGTGAAAAAACATATAATGGTGGGATAACTCGTCATAAGCAACATTTGATAGGTGGATTTAAGAATGTAATACAATGTCCAAAATGTCCGCCCGAGGTTAGGGAGGAAATAAAAGCATTCGTTGAAAAGAAAAATATGATAAGAACTCAAATGAATTTCGAAGAATCGGTGAATATTATTGATGAAGATGATGAAATGGATGAATATGATGAAATGAGACCTCCCCCCAAAAAAACTCAAAAGATATATTCTAGTTCTAGTGGGTCAACCACGTCACGTGCGGCAACAAAAGGTCCCATCAATCTTTATTTCCCGGCAAAACAACAAGAAAAGGGAAAAGGTGAAGAAGGCTCAGGTTTAGAAGCCAAAAGAATTTTGAGGGATCGCGCCGTAAGTGCCTTTGCAGCATGGATTTACGATGCAGGGCTTCCTTTTAACTGTGTTAACTACTCTACTTTTGATAAATTCATCGAGGCCGTAAGACAACATGGCCCAGGAATGAAGCCTCCTAGCTATCATGAAGTTAGAGTAACTCATCTTAAAAAGGAGGTGAAAAAGATAGACCAAGTTATTGAGGAACATAAAGTGGAATGGAACAAGTTTGGATGTTCCATTATGATGGATAAATGGACAGCACGGAATGGAAAAATGATCATAAATGTGTTGGTGAACTCTCCAAGAGGGAGTGTTTTTCTTGAATCTCACGATGCTAGCAACTCTTCTACGGATGGAAGCAAAATGTACAGCTTGTTTAGAAATATTATTGATAAAATTGGGAAGAAAAATGTTGTACAAATTGTTACAGATAATGCTAGTGAGAATGTTAGTGCGGGGAAGATGATGGAAGCTATCTATCCAAACATTTATTGGACTCCATGTGCTGCACATTGTATCAACTTGATGTTTCGTGACATTTTCAAGGAAAACCCATATATGCTTCAAGTAACTTTAATAGTTTAATATAGTTGTCTTTTAACTTTATTTATACTTATGTCCTATCCTATTAAGTATTAACTATAAAATTGTTATTGTTACTTTTACGGTTTTCAGAAAGGCCGTCAAGGAAATAAGTATAAATAAGTATTATCCTATTAAGTATTATCTATCCAAACATTTATCGGACTCCATGTGCTGCACATTGTATCAACTTGATGTTTCGTGACATTTTCAAGGAAAACCCATATGCTTCAAGTAACTTTAATAGTTTAATATAGTTGCCTTTTAACTTTATTTATACTTATGTCCTATCCTATTAAGTATTAACTATAAAATTGTTATTGTTACTTTTACAGTTTTCAGTAAGGCCGTCAAGGCATATGCTTACATCAGTCAGAGGTCGTTGTTGTTGAATTTAATGAGGAAATTCACAAACGAAAGAAATTTGGTGAGACCGGCCAAGACTAGATTTGCAACGGCTTTCCTAACTTTGCATAGTTTTTATTTGAAAAAGGGAAATTTGAGAAAGCTAGTTCTTTCGAGTGATTGGAAAGATAATAAATATGCAAAGGAAGCTGCAAGGAAAGAAATTGCCAAACTTCTTATTGCTCCATCATTCGGGAATGATGTCGTTCGGGCTCTTAAAGTTGGTGGCCCTTTGATTAGGGTGCTTCGTATGGTGGATGGGGAGAAAAAACCACCAATGGGCTATATTTACGAAGCTATGGATAGAGCCAAAGAGAGTATTGCAGCGACATTTGATGGAGATGTTAGGAAATATCAAAAAGTTTTTGATATAATTGATGCCAGGTGGAACAATCAACTCCATAGACCTTTGCATGCAGCAGGCCATCTTCTGAATCCGGGATTATTTTACAAGAACACTAGAGATGAAACTTTGGATTCAGAGGTGTGGGTTGGATACCATGCATCTCTTGAGAAGTTGATCCCTAATTCAGCGACGATAGATCTAACAGGGGAGGAGTTTGGCAAGTACTCACAAGCAGAGGGCCTATTTGGTTTACCGGCTGCCATTAGAGCCAGAGACAAAAGGTCTCCAGGTAACTAACTTTAATATAGATATCCTTATAAATTTAATTTAATTTATTTGATTTATACTTATTAACTTTTAAAATATTTTCTATAGTTGAATGGTGGAAGCAATTTGGACATCAAACTCCAAACTTGCAAAAGTTTGCCATCAAAGTATTAAGCCTAACTTGTAGTGCTTCTGGATGCGAGAGAAATTGGAGCGTATTTGAGCATGTAAGAAGTAGATTTATTAAATTAATATATTCTATATTGTATTATTATTAGTATTTATAATTAATCTAAATAACTTATTCGCAGATTCACTCCAAGAAAAGGAATAGGCTTGAGCTATCGCGTCTCAATGATCTAGTGTATATTAAATACAACAGAACATTGAGGCGACGTTACGAAGCTCGCGATACCATTGATCCAATTATATTGGACAACATTGACGAGGCAAATGAATGGTTAACTGGAGCCCCCCAAAATCATGAAGATGAACAAGTGTATGAAGGAGATGATCTTGATTGGGGTACTGTTTCTATGGCCATTGGAGTTGAGGAGAATATCTATGGACTTAGAGCGAGTTCTTCAAGTTACAAAGGAAAGGGGGTAGCAAGTTCAAGCCGATCCCTAATTGATGAAGAGTCCGAGGAGGAAGAAGATGAAAGCCAATATAATGCTTACAATCACGAAGTTGTAGAATTTGAAAATCTTGAAGAAGAATAACTGTTGGTTGTTTTAGAATTTAGAGTTTAGACTATTAATCTTTATCTTTAATTTATGAACTATTATGAGTCTATGACCATCTAGTATTGAGTCTTTAATTTTTGAATAACATATTTATTAATATATTATTGTTATTGAGCTTTTAGTTATATGTATATAATATTTTATGATTTTTGTATAAATTGTCGCCTCACATCAAAAAGGCGAGCGCTTCGCTGCGCGCCTCTCGCCTCAGTGAAGCGGGCCCTCGTCGCTATTTGTAGAAGCGCGCTGTCCAAAACACTGCTATATCCTACTCATCCGAAAGGTTGACGGAGATTTACATCAGAGAGATTATTCGACTTCATGGGTGCCGGTATCTATTATCTCTAATCGGGGTACGATCCATACCTTGTGACACAAGTAGTTTTGGACTCATCTCTTTCAGCTATCCATACCTGCCAATAACTAGACCGTAAATCCAGCTTTGTAAACCAATAAGCCTTGCTCAATCTATCCATTAAATCATGTACCAATGTAACCGAGTATTTGTTTTTCACCATCACCTTGTTCAATGCCCTATAATCAACACACATCCTAAGCGTCCCATCCTGTTTCTTTTGAAATAAAAGAGGTGCACCAAAGGTAGCCTTTGATGGCTGAATCCTAAGTTGCTCTAAACGGGTACGGGTGTCCGACACGGGTGCGGATCTAGAGGTCGGATCCTTTAGAATGAAAATTTTAAGATTCGGGAATACGGATCCTAGACCGACACGGGTGAGGGAATACAGCTAAAAGTTTGCACACTTTATTAATATTTGCCATGCTAAGACAAAAAAGTTTGCACTTGTAGCAAATAGCTACAGTAACGTTGTCATAAAGGTAAAGTAAGTCAAAAAACATATCACTTTTTAAAAAGAAAAGGTAAAATAAGTCAAAAAGCATGTTGTTGTTTTTACAAAGAGCTACAGTAACTCTATTTTGTGGCCCATATTGCAAGTGGATGCAATATTTAATGAGAGACAACTTTATAATTCTTCATAAACGACAAAATATTAGTTGTCAATTCCTAATTTGTCTCCTCCTCCATCATTTCTTCATTTCTCTGCACTCGCCTCTTCTTCTTTCCATCTCTGAGTCTTTTTCCCAACAAAACCTTTTTCATCTCTTTGTTTTTTCCAGTACAAAACCATTTTGGTCACCATTTTGGTCAACACACCTGATCTTGTCTGACCATATCCGACACATATCCCAGACCCTTACCAGTGTTAGTGTCGTGTAAAAGAGGTGCACCGAATGGAGCTTTTGATGGCTGAATCAGCCCCGCATCAAGCAACTCGTTCAATTGTTTCCGCAATTCAGCCAACTTTTTTGGCGCCATCCGATAAGGAGGTTGAGCAGGAGACATCGAACCCGGCATCAACTCTATCCTGTGATCAATAGCCCTCCGTGGTGGCAAATTTTTAGGGAACTCCAGTGGCATAACATCAACAAAGTCACTTAAAATTTGAGCAACGCAGTCCGGTACTTCAACCTTTACATCGAGCTTCACTTCAATCATAACAGCAAGGAAAGTCTCGTCTCCTCTTTTCAACCCTTTCTCGACCATCATGGCAGAAATCAGTGAAGTCTTCCGTTGAGTTTCTTCTTACCCACAAGGATGAACAACTTTCACAAAACCAGGAGCCATTTCATTCATCACCATCACTCCGTCCAAATAAGGCATTGGAACAAAGCGATGTTTCCGCATAAAATCGATTCCAAGGATCTCCTCAAAGTCTTCCAATGGAATCATCATCGAATAAACTTTACCTTTCCCGTTCCCAACAGACATAGGAACATCATAAGCCATACCCACAATGGCTTGTGCTTTGCCATCACGGTCTTCCTGTAGGAGGGACATTTACTCACACTCAATCTGTACTTATGCACCAAATTAGTTGAAACAAAGGTGTGAGTAGCGCTAGTATCTATCATAACTATCACACTTTTGTCCCCAATTCTCATTTCAATATGCATCAACAAGGAATGAGGGTTAGTCTCGTTGCTTGTGGCATTCACCAACAAGATAACATTCAGCAATTGCAAAGGATTCACTAAGGCAGCAGCAACTTCCTGACCTTCTCCATCCCGCTTATTTTCTGTAGCAAGTAAAGCATTAACCAGCTCGCGATTCGTACAATTCTTGGCAAGGTGAGGTTCGCCGCACGCCGAGCAACCATCGCTCTTTTTGTTAGCGATCTTTTGGTTCTAGCATTTCCATCAGCAACCACCTTGCCCTTTTCCACAACTTTTGTACGAACTTCTATCCTCCATTCCCCTTTCTTCTCCACCCTTTTCTTAGGTTTTGAAGTAGAAGGAATTTTAAAAAGACTACGGGTATGCGATAATCCACCAAAGAATCCGCTGCAGTAATCGCACTTGGGAGATCTTTCACGTTCTGTCTCCAAAGTTCGTTTTACGCCCATGCTTGCATTTCAGAAATAAAATTATGCAATTTATCATCCTCCGACATGTTCTAAATATCCAACATTAAGGAAGTAAACTCTTTAATATAATCACGAATAGATCCAGATTGCCGTAGACATTTCAAGCGATCCCTAGCAAGCCAAGATACATTGATAGGCAAGAATTGATCCTTCATTTTCTTCCGGAGTTCTGCCCACGTATCTATCTTGGGTCTGCCCGCACTTCCATCATCAGCCATGCGAGTTCTCTACCATAATTTAGCATCTCCCGTTAGGTACACGCTTGTAATTGTGACTTTCTCTCTGTCCCGAACTTTGCTCCATATCCCACAGAAAAGTCTCCAATTCTTTGGCACTACGCGCTCCACCAAACGCCTTAGGAACAGAGATATTCACTTTCGAACGTTCTTCACTGCCTTGGCTTGGAAATGTTGTACACGGGCAATGTTTGGCGCTACTCACACCTTTGTTTCAGCCAATTTGGTGCATAAGTACGGATTGAGTGTGAGTAAATGTCCCTCCTACATGAAGACTGTTAATGCCAAAGCACAAGCCATTGTGGGTATGGCTTATGATGTTCCTATATCTGTTGGGAACTAGAAAAGGAAAGTTAATTTGATGGTGAATCCATTCGAAGACTTTGAGGTGATCCGTGGAATCGATTTTATGCGGAAACATCGCTTTGTTCCAATGCCTCATTTGGACGGAGTGATGAGAATGAATGAAATTGCTCCTGATTTTGTGAAAGCTGTTCATCCTTATGGGAAAGAAGAAACTCAACAGAAGACTTCACTAATTTCTGCCATGATGGCCGAGAAAGGGTTAAAAAAGGGAGATGAGACTTTCCTTGCTGCTATGATTGAAGTGAAGACTTATGTAAAGGTTGAAATGCCGGACTGCATTGCTCAAATTTTGAGTGACTTTGCTGATGTGATGCCACCGGAGTTGCCCAAAAATCTGCCACCACGGAGGGCCGTGTTACAACAGGATCACAACTTTGCTCGTGATTTAGGACTAACCCCCTTATCGGATGGCACCAAAAGAGTTGTATGAATCGTGAAAACAATTGAACGAGTTGCTCGATGCTGGACTGATTCAGCCATCAAAAGCTCCATTCGGTGCACCTCTTTTATTTCAAAAGAAAAATGATGGGATGCTTCGGATGTGTGTTGATTATCGGGCGTTGAACAAGGTGATTGTGAAGAACAAATATCCGGTTCCGTTGGTACAGGATTTAATGGATAGATTGAGCAAGGCTTGTTGGTTAGCTGTATTTACGGTCTGGTTATTGGCAGGTATGGATAGCTGAACGAGATGAGTCCAAAATTACTTGTGTCACAAGATGGTTCATACGAGTTCCTTGTTATGCCGTTTGGGTTGACGAATGACGAATGCCCTTGCTACTTTTTGCAACCTAATGAACGATGTGATGTATGAGTACTTAGATGACTTTGTCGTTGTGTATTTAGACGACATTATTATCTATGGTCGGACCCTAGATGAACACATATCTCATTTGATAAAAATGTTGTCTTTGTTTGAAAGAGTACAAGTTGTATGTGAAAATGAAAAAATGTGAATTTGCAAAACAGGAGATCAAGTTTCTTGGGCACTTGGTCACCCAGAATCGAGTGCGGATGGGCCCGAACAAGGTGCAGGTTATTGTTGGATGACATGCGCTTAGTTCTGTGAAAGAATTGAGATCTTTCCTTGGGCAGGCTAACTATTACAAGAAATTCATTGGGGGTTACTCGAAGAAAGCTGCTCCTTTAACGGATTTGTTAAAGAAGAATGTTAGGTGGGATTGGTTAGAAAAATGCAATGCTGCATTTGATGTGTTGAAAGAAGCCATTGTCTTGGAACCTATCTTGCGGCTTGCTGATTTTGAGTTACCTTTGAAGTCCATACCGATGCTTCCGACAAGGCTGTTGGTGGCGAGCTGGTTCAAGAAGGTCATCCTGCGGCCTTTGAAAGCAGAAAGTCGAAAATGAAGCGGAGCAGAGATATTCGGCTCATAAAAATGAGATGGTTGATGTTATTCATTGCTTACAAATTTGGCGTGTTTTACTTGTTGGGAACAAAATTCGTGGTGAGGACAGATAATGTGGCAAATACTTTCTTCAAGATACACAAAAAGTTGAGTTCGAAGTAAGCACGTTGGCAAGAATATTTAGTCGAATATGATTTTGTGTGGGAACGTCTTTGCTGTTGTTTATTCCATTACAAGACTTGAGTCAAATTTTCTTGATAAAATCAAGTCAGTTGCTGTGAATGATCCATTGTACATAAAAACAACGGAAAAGGTCCAATACCCCCTGAATTTTACGATAAGGTCTATATATAACCCTCGTTAAAAGTTTGACCCAAATCCAACCCTGCCGTTACAATATTGGCCCGGATACCCCCTTTGTTTTAAACGGAGCCAAATACCCCTCCCCCCCTCCCCGGACTTTACTATAAGGTCTATATACAAAAAAAAATATTTTGTTGAAAATAATTTCTAACGAAAATATTTTGTTAAAAAACGAATTGTTTTTCCTGTTTTTACAAACCAAAAAAATAGCTTTTACAAATTTGTTTTTCCAGTTTTTACAAAAAAAAAATCTTTAAAAAAACTGAAAAATGGAGTTGCAAACAACATTTTTCAAAAGCGAAAATATTTTGTTAAAAACGGAAATGTTCTAATTCCTTTGTTTTTACATTTTTTTCACTTAATATAAATATGTTTTTACAAAAAAAAATATTTTGTTAAAAAAATGATTTTTGCAATTTATTTTAAAGTTTTACAAAATATTTTCTTTTCGTAAAAACATATTTGCAAAAATCATTTTTTTAACGAAATATTTTTTTTGTAAAAACTCAAAAAAATGTAAAAACAGAGGAACTAGAACATTTTTCAGTTTTCAAAAAAATATTTTCGTTTTCAAAAATTGAATAAAATATTTTCAAGAAATTATTTTCACTTTTGAAAAATGTTTTTTTTTTCATTTTTCAGTTCAAAGATTTTTTTCGCCAAAACTAAAAAAACAAATTTGTAAAAACTATTTTTTTGTAAAAACCGAAAAAAAAATCATTTTTTAACAAAATATTTTCATTTTATAAGAACTAAAGAAATTATTTTCAACAAAACATTTTCAATTTTTACAAAAAAAAATATTTTGTTAAAAAAACGAGGGTCATATATAGAACTTATCGTAAAATCCAAGGGGGTATTTGGCTCCGTTTAAAACAAAGGCGGTATCCGGGCCAATAGTGTAATGGCAGGGTTGGATTTGAGCCAAAATTTTATCGAGGATTATATATAGACTTTATCCTAAAGTTCAGGGGCGTATTTGGACCTTTTTCGTAAAAACAATGAATCATGTGAAAGAAGGGATTGTAAGGAGGTACTGGATCGAGGACAATCTTCTCCATTTTAAAGGGGGGAGAATTGTTGTATCACTTGGTGACGGGCTGCGTCGTGAGTTGCTGAATGTGACGACCCAAAGGGTCATCACTTGTTTTCATCACTTGTTCCGCACTCCCGAGGCCTTGAAAACCTCATTCTATGTTGCCTCGATTTACGTGCAGGGCATGTAGCCGGAAAGATTTTGTGATAGAATATGTGAATTCTATGAAATATTTGAAGAAAAGTGATATTAATATTGATATAGTTGACTTCAGTCAACATTTTTGGTAAACGGACCCGGATCCGAGATCGGACGGTCCCGGAAGGTCCGTAGGAAAATATGGAACTCAAGCATGCGTCCGGAGTCAAATTCTGAGGCCTAGAGCCCAAGTTATGAATTTTTCTGTGAAATTGTTTTTGCTATAATTATTAAAGGAAAATGAATTAAATGACCGTGGTATCGGGCTCGTATTTTGGTTCCGACGCCCGGAGCAAGTCTTAAATATTATATATGTGATTTCTGCAAAGTTTGGTGGCATTTGGATGCCGTTTGATATGTTTTGGACCTTGAGTTCCAAGTTTGAAAGTTTTGAAAACCAAAAGGATGAAAATCACGAACTTGAGGCTTGATTTGATGAAAAGGATGTTATATTTGCGATGTGATCGCACGAACAAGTTTGTAATGTGTTTTTGATATTGTGTACATGTTTGGTTTGGAGCCCGGGGGGCTCGGGTGATGATTTGATAGGCCGTTGGTTCAATTTCTGAAATTTTACACAGCTGGTATTTTCACCCAGCTGGTATCTTCGCAATTGCGAAGAAATACTCGCAATTTCGAAGTCTGCAAGGATCATGCTAAGTTCGCAAATGCGAACAAAGGGTCGTAAATGCGATCCTGGGCACGGAAGCCTCACCTTCGCAAATGCGAAGAATACCTCGCAAATGCGAAGCATTTGTCGCAAATGCGAAGGCCCCTTGATCCAGCCTTGTTCGCAAATGCGAACATTATGTCGCAAATGCGACCATGACAGTCCCCAACCCTGTAGCGTTCGCAATTGCGAACAAACGTTCGCAATTGCGATATCCGCAGCTGTGCAATTTTATACTTAAACGAATTTTAAAGCTCATTTTTCATTCTTTCAAAAACCCACACACCACACACGAACTCTCAAGAGCAATTTCACTCCAATGCAATTGTAAGTCACTTTTTACTCAATTCTTTCAATTCCTAACAACATTAAACATGTTTTTCAATAAAAATCAAAAGTTTTCATGGTAGAAATTCATGTTTTTGGGTAAAACCTAGGATTTTCATGAATTGGGCAATTGGACCTCGAATTGAGGTCCGATTTTGAAACAAACCATATATTCGAACTCGTGGGGTAACGGGTAACCGGATTTTGGTCCGAACCCCGAGTTCCGACCACGTGGGCCAGGGGCGTTTTGGGAAATTTTGGGGTAAATTTTGAGAAAACCATTTTTAAGCATTCAAACCAAGTTAATTAGTATTTATTAATATAATGGAATCAATTGTGATTAGATTCGAGCTAGTTGAAAGCGGAAATTCGGGGAAAAAGCTATAATAGAACGAAACACAGGAGAGACGCATGGTGATAATGAAAGCTTTAAGGCGAAGATCGGCGGTTACAGTTTTAATGTAAGCACGCCTGAATTGGTGGCTTTTTTAAGGAATACGGGCGATAAGGTACGATGGCCAAAAGAAATGAGATAAAATTCAAATAGGTGAAATCCTAATTATTGGGGTGAAAGCGAATTATAAAGTATAAGTGAAAGATAGAGAAATAGTTATTGAAATGTTCCCTTGCCGGGATTTAATTATTTAATTATTATTCCATTGCTAGGATTTAATTATTTAATTATTGTTCCTTGCCGAAATTTAATTATTTAATTGTTATTCCCATGCCGAGATTCCTATATGTTCTTGTTTATTTCCCTTACCCTTGTTTGTGATTATTGTTTGGGTGAGGAAGATTGTTAAAGCACGAAGGATGATTCTGTGCATTGTTGATATCACGAAGGGTGTTGTCGTGCCGCACGATGCACCATTCTATGTCGATTCTATTGATTATATATGAGAGAAGAGAGTAAAAGCACGAAGAGTGATGTTGTGCATATTTATTTGCTTATTTGGTGAGGATGAGAGTAAAAGCACGAAGGGTGATGCCGTGCAACTATTTGCTATTCCTTGACTTGATATTACCCGTTTTCCATTATACTTTGTTTTCCTTGTTGATTTAATAACTGTTGATGACTGTTGAGTTCCTCTGTGATATTCCTTGTTGAGTTGTTACTTGATTATTTCTCGTTATCTTGTGGTGTACATATATATAGAACCGCACAGGTTTATGTGGGTGTCTGGTCCTAGGATTGTCACTACTTCGTCGCGATAGGCCAGGCAGTTACCAGCACATGGGGTCGGATTGTGCTGATACTGCACTTCTGTGTGTTTTTGCACAGGTCCAGGTTTTGATCAGGAGCAACAGCAGTAGAGCCTTGCGTGGGAGTTGAGCATATCGAGACCGAGGTAGCTTGCAGGCGTCCGCAGGCCCGGCGTCTCTTCCTCTTATTTATGTTATTACCTGTAGTCTCTTTGTTCCGAGACAAACAGATCATGTTATTTTCTTTCAGACCTTTATGTATAGTATTCAGTAGTAGTTCGTGAGTTGGTGACTCCACGTCTTGGGTAGAGGATTTCAGTATTGTTTTACTTTGAAACTGCTTATCTCTATTTTGATAAAAGTCTTCCGCACTTATTAAATTAAGGTTATGGTTTTGTTGATAAATTGAGTATAAAATATTACTAAAAACAGGATAGTGTGAATAAAGTGGCTTGCCTAACTACCACGAGTAGGCGCCATCACGATCCCGATGTTGGGGGAAAATCCGGGTCGTGACAACTTGGTATCAGAGCTCTAGGTTACATAGGTCTCACCACTCACGAACAAGCTTAGTAGAGTTTGAGAGGTAGGTACGGAGACGTCTGTACTTGTCCTCCAGAGTCTATTGAGTTAGGAAAGAGTCTCTCATTTGCTCATTCTTGTCGTGCGATTTGTTCCTCAAATACAGATTGAACTTCTACTCTGTCCTTTCGCAGATGGTAAGGACACGCGCTTCTTTGTCCGTTGATCAGCAGCCTGAGCCCCAGGCAGCTCCCGTGAGGGGCAGGGGTCGAGGTCGTATCGTAGGCCGTGGTAGAGGCAGAGCTCGGCCCCCAGCAGCTATTCCAGAGGCGGAGCCTCACATCGAGACCGGCGAGGAGGTTCCGGTCCCGGCAGGCTCCAGCCGGGCCCGCGCCTCGTGTCCCAGGAGTAGGCTTTATTTACCCCGATCTTCGGGAGGCTTTGGTCGAATAGCGGGATTTACGGACGCGTCGCGCGCAGCAGGCTTATTACCAACCGCACCGGCCCGCTTCTCGGGTCGCGAGGAGGGCCCGGACTCCTATCGCTCGGACTCCGAGCCGTAGCCCTCACCCTCACGCACCAGTCGTTTAGCCAACCGTGGCCACCCGCCGGTACCGCGCACTCGGGCCGAAACGGAGCGGCCATGACTTCGATTCTTTACGGAGACTCGACCGGCTTCTCCAGTCCGTTTACCACTACCTTGCAGCGTGCCACGTCGAGGATCCTCGTGATTTCTTATTCAGTTTGCCATGAGATTCTCAAGACCACGGGGACAGCGGAGTCCGAACGGAGTCGACTTCCGCACATTCGAAGCTTCGAGGATCCGCCGAGACTCGCGGAGGGATTATTGTTCGACTCGACCAGCAGGTCCCCGCTTTATCGCAGGACCGCCTGCGCAGTTATTTCGAGAAGCTTTCTCCTCGTTACTCAGCACGGGACGCACCCCCCGAGCGCGCTGAGCGCCTCCGCAGCAGGCACCCGCGACCGTCACTCGGCACGAGACGAGATTTGTCGATTTGGCACGTCGTGCAACGGCGATACTTCCCACGTAGCGCGAGAGGGTCCGCAGGGTTCACAGACGGGCTTAACCGCACCAATTAGACTTCGTACGGCGGCGGGAGCCGGGGAGTGATATATCATTTCGGGAGGCAGCTAATGCAGCTCGTAGAGCTGAGACGGCTCTCGTCGGTGAGGCGGTTATTCTTCGTACAAGCAGACCCCGCCATTCCGCGCATTTAGTGGTTCTTCTTCCGGTGGCGGGGAATCTTTCGACAGGGGCCGCCCTTCCGTGCCTTCCATTCCGCCCTTCGATGCTCACACGGCGGGACCGTGTGATCGTGGGTTTCGCGAGCAGCATTCGCATCACTCTTACGAGTGCCCGGCCTCTTCGCAGTTGTTCGTGCGAGGCATTCGAGTCGTCGGTGGCCGCCGGCCCGACGCAACCCAAGAGTTGCACACGGCCATGGCGACCCGAGTCATCTTGTCGTGTTTGCCCTCGAGCCGACGGGCAACACTCGGCGACGAGGCCCTCGTCCCACGATTCGGTGCCCCACCGACCCTCACCGCCCAGCCTGCCCGCAGGCGGGGCGAGATCACAGAGGCGGAGGTCGAGACCGTAGAGGCGGAGACCGTCCGACCGCAGGTAGAGGTCAGCCCGCCGACGACCGTCCTGAGGACGTAGCTCGTGGAGGAGGCGTCGATCCTCGATTTTATGCCTTACCAGCCAGTGCCGAGTGCGGAGGCATCGTACGCCGTGATCACGAGTATCATTCTTGTTCGCGGCGCAGGTGCTTCGCATTATTCTGACCCCGGGTCTACATATTCATACGTGTCTTCCTACTTTGCACCGTATTTCGCCGCACCTAGCCGTGCTAGGATATTCCGGTTTACGTGTCTACACCGGCCGGGCGACCCATCGTAGTCGACCGGCGCATCGTTCGCGCGTAGTTATCTTTGGGGTCTCGAGACCCGTGTCGATCTGTTGCTATTAGACATGGCGGATTTCGATGTCATATTGGGGATGGACCGGTTGTCCCCATACCATGCTATCCTAGATTGTCATGCCAAGACCGTGACCTTGGCCTTGCCGGAATCACCCCGACTATAGTGGAAAGGTACCTCATGCCACTCCGTTCGCACTGTTATTTCCTATGCTAAGGCTCGACGCATGATCGAGAAGGGGTGTCTAGCTTATTTGGCTTACATTCGTGATTCCAGCGCAGAGGTTCCTTCTATTGAGTCAGTCCCTATTGTACGGGAGTTTCCTGAGGTTTTCCCTTCAGACCTGCCAGGCATGCCACCCGATAGGGATATTGATTTCTGTATTGATCTGGCACCGGGCACTCAGCCCATCTCTATTCCACCCTATCGTATGGCCCCGCCAGAGTTAAAAGATCAGTTGCAAGACCTTCTAGAAAAGGGCTTTATCAGGCCCAGTGTTTCCCCCTGGGGAGCACCTGTGTTGTTTGTGAAGAAGAGGGATGGCTCAATGCAGATGTGTATTGATTACCGGCAATCGAACAAAGTGACGATAAAGAACAAGTATCCACTGCCGAGGATTGATGATTTATTTCACCAGCTCCAGGGAGCGAGGGTGTTCTAAAAAATAGACTTAAGGTCGGGCTACCATCAGCTGAAGATCAGGGCGGTCGACATTCCTAAGACAGCCTTTCGTACCAGGTACGGGCAATATGAATTCTTGGTCATGTCCTTCGGGTTGACCAATGCCCCAGCAGCATTCATGGAGTCGATGAATCGGGTATTCAGGCCTTACTTAGATCCGTTCGTGATAGTCTTTATAAATTACATCCCGGCATACTCCCGTAGCCGTGAAGAGCACGAACAAAGACCTCGGAAGCGGTTCTTCGTACTCGAAAGATAATCGCGCTATATGCCAAATTTTCGAAACGTGATTCTGGTCGAGTTCGATGGCATTTCGGGCCACATCAGACTAGCGAAGCGTATGCAGCGGACCCAAAGAAGATCAGAGTACCTGCATTGACCTCGACCGACCTTCAGCTGATCGAGATCCGAGTTTTCGGGATTAGCAGTGTTACTACCGTCGATTTGTAAGCGGGTTTTCTTCATCGTGCACTCCGACGACCGTGTTTACCTAACGAGGCGGTGCCCGGCTCCGCGTGGTCGAGGAGAGTGCGAGGCGAGCTTTCGTGCGCTCAAGACGGCCTTCGACTACGCACCGCGCGTGATACTACCTACGAGTGCGGCCTTATACGCGCTCATCGCGATGCGTCCCGTACGTGGCTTGAGCGCGATTGACGCAGTGATGGTGCGTTATCGTATATGCCTCGAGACAGCCTAAAAATACATCGAGAATAATTATCCAGCTTCATAATCTCGAGTTAGCAAGCAGTGGTTCATGCCTTAAAAGATCCGGAGGCATTATCTATATGGTGTGACGTGCGAGGTGTACACGGATCACAAAAGCCTACAGTACTTGTTCAAGCAAAAGGAGTTGAACCTACGACAGCGGAGATGGTTAGGAGTTGCTGAAAGACTACGATGTTACTATCCTATATCACCCGGTAAGGCCAATGCGGCGGCCGACGCATCGAGTGTAAAGTTTACCAGCGACGTGGTAGTCTTCGCATTCATTCCGGCCGGCCGTAGACCATTTGCTTCAGCATGTCCGTGCCTTAGCCAATCCGCTCGCGAGACCAGACATTTCCGAGCTCAGCAGGCATGTCGCCAAGACGGCCGCTCGATCATCTCGATTGGAGCCGGATCCGCGAGAGGCAATACGACGATCCTCATTTGCGCGACTTCGTAGATACAAGTACAACGGGGAGGTGCCATGAAGGTAAATCTAGATCGACGACGGGTATCGAGATTCCGGGGTCGAGTTTGCAGTGCCCAACGTTGAAAGGATTCGAGAATCGATCTTAGCGGAGGCCCACGCCCACGGTATTCTATTCACCCGGCGCCGCGAAGATGTACCAAGACTTACGGCAACACTATTAGTGGCGCAGGACGAAGAAAGATATCGTCGCGTATGTCGCCTCGGTCTATATTTCACACCGGCCGGCTCCGGCGGCGTATTCCGAGAATCGAAATTCCCGAGCTGAAATGGGAGCGGATGAACGGACTTGATCATCGGGACTTCCTATGACTCGGAGGAAATTTGACGTTATTTAGGTCATTGTTGATAGTCGACCAAGTCAAGACACTTCATTCCAAGATCCGTATCCCAACGTAGTAATAGCGCCGCCTCGGCCGCCAGCGCGAGGCGAGGCGAGGCGCGACCGTGTCGCTTCAGAGGGCTTGTGGCGTTGCGATGTGAAATGGCGCTCGCTTCAAACTGTGTAGCGTGAGGCGAGGCTGTGGCGTGTAGCGAGTGAGGCGTCGCTATTTGAAAAAAGAAGAAAGAGAAAGGTTTGACTTAAGTCGTGAAATTAGGGCTTTTCACCTGCGAACCAAAAAACTTCAGAGATTAGGGCTTTCATCTGGAACCAACGTTCTTCTTCATCTTCTTCAAGCTTCAAGGGAAAACACAGGTATGCTTCTTCTTTCTTCTTTCTTCTTTCTTCTCTTCTCTCCTTCTCTTCTTCTGTTCTGGTTTTGTTCGAGAAACAGGGAAGTTCTATTTTTCTGCTTTTTTCTTCTTCTACTCTTCTTCTCTTCTATTTTCTTTTCTTCTGGTTTCATTCGCAGAAACAGAGCAGTGATGTTTCTCTGTTTCTTTCTTCTTATTCTCTTCTTCTCTTCTATTTTTTTTCTTCTGGTTTTGTTCACAGAAACAGAGCAGTTCTCTATTTCTCTGTTTCTTTCTTCTTCTCTTCTTCTCTTCTATATTTTTCTTCTTCTGGTTCTGTTCGCAGAAACACAATTCTGTTTGTCTGCTTCTTTCTTCTTCTCTTTCTCTTTTCTTCTTTCTATCTTTTTTCTTTGGGTTTTTGTCGACTGAACAGAGGTTCTGTTTCTCTGCTTCTTTTTACTTCTATTCTTCTCTTCTTTTTATTTTTTTCTTCTGTTTTTTTGTCGGCAGAAACAAAGGTCTTTTTTCTCTGTTTTGTCTTCTTCTTTATTTGTTGTATTTCTAGAGACAAAAATTTCATTATTATTCTTATTTCTTTAATGTTGAATCAATTAATCGCGTAGTGACTTGATAATTTTTGTCTATAAAACAGTGTTGAAATGTCATCCGATAATACCAAACGAGATATAGCTTGGAATTATGCTATACCAGGCTCATCAAGATCCTGCAATCAAATGTGTGTTTTGTGAAAAAACATATAATGGTGGGATAACTCGTCATAAGCAACATTTGATAGGTGGATTTAAGAATGTAATACAATGTCCAAAATGTCCGCCCGAGGTTAGGGAGGAAATAAAAGCATTCGTTGAAAAGAAAAATATGATAAGAACTCAAATGAATTTCGAAGAATCGGTGAATATTATTGATGAAGATGATGAAATGGATGAATATGATGAAATGAGACCTCCCCCCAAAAAAACTCAAAAGATATATTCTAGTTCTAGTGGGTCAACCACGTCACGTGCGGCAACAAAAGGTCCCATCAATCTTTATTTCCCGGCAAAACAACAAGAAAAGGGAAAAGGTGAAGAAGGCTCAGGTTTAGAAGCCAAAAAAATTTTGAGGGATCGCGCCGTAAGTGCCTTTGCAGCATGGATTTACGATGCAGGGCTTCCTTTTAACTGTGTTAACTACTCTACTTTTGATAAATTCATTGAAGCCGTAGGACAACATGGCCCAGGAATGAAGCCTCCTAGCTATCATGAAGTTAGAGTAACTCATCTTAAAAAGGAGGTGAAAAAGATAGACCAAGTTATTGAGGAACATAAAGTGGAATGGAACAAGTTTGGATGTTCCATTATGATGGATAAATGGACAGCACGGAATGGAAAAATGATCATAAATGTGTTGGTGAACTCTCCAAGAGGGAGTGTTTTTCTTGAATCTCACGATGCTAGCAACTCTTCTACGGATGGAAGCAAAATGTACAGCTTGTTTAGAAATATTATTGATAAAATTGGGAAGAAAAATGTTGTACAAATTGTTACAGATAATGCTAGTGAGAATGTTAGTGCGGGGAAGCTATTAAGTATTATCTATCCAAACATTTATCGGACTCCATGTGCTGCACATTGTATCAACTTGATGTTTCGTGACATTTTCAAGGAAAACCCATATGCTTCAAGTAACTTTAATAGTTTAATATAGTTGCCTTTTAACTTTATTTATACTTATGTCCTATCCTATTAAGTATTAACTATAAAATTGTTATTGTTACTTTTACGGTTTTCAGAAAGGCCGTCAAGGAAATAAGTATAAATAAGTATTATCCTATTAAGTATTATCTATCCAAACATTTATCGGACTCCATGTGCTGCACATTGTATCAACTTGATGTTTCGTGACATTTTCAAGGAAAACCCATATGCTTCAAGTAACTTTAATAGTTTAATATAGTTGCCTTTTAACTTTATTTATACTTATGTCCTATCCTATTAAGTATTAACTATAAAATTGTTATTGTTACTTTTACAGTTTTCAGTAAGGCCGTCAAGGCATATGCTTACATCAGTCAGAGGCCGTTGTTGTTGAATTTAATGAGGAAATTCACAAACGAAAGAAATTTGGTGAGACCGGCCAAGACTAGATTTGCAACGGCTTTCCTAACTTTGCATAGTTTTTATTTGAAAAAGGGAAATTTGAGAAAGCTAGTTCTTTCGAGTGATTGGAAAGATAATAAATATGCAAAGGAAGCTGCAGGGAAAGAAATTGCCAAACTTCTTATTGCTCCATCATTCTGGAATGATGTTGTTCGGGCTCTTAAAGTTGGTGGCCCTTTGATTAGGGTGCTTCGTATGGTGGATGAGGAGAAAAAACCACCAATGGGCTATATTTACGAAGCTATGGATAGAGCCAAAGAGAGTATTGCAGCAGCATTTGATGGAGATGTTAGGAAATATCAAAAAGTTTTTGATATAATTGATGCCAGGTGGAACAATCAACTCCATAGACCTTTGCATGCAGCAGGCCATCTTCTGAATCCGGGATTATTTTACAAGAACACTAGAGATGAAACTTTGGATTCAGAGGTGTGGGTTGGATACCATGCATCTCTTGAGAAGTTGATCCCTAATTCAGCGACGATAGATCTAACAGGGGAGGAGTTTGGCAAGTACTCACAAGCAGAGGGCCTATTTGGTTTACCGGCTGCCATTAGAGCCAGAGACAAAAGGTCTCCAGGTAACTAACTTTAATATAGATATCCTTATAAATTTAATTTAATTTATTTGATTTATACTTATTAACTTTTAAAATATTTTCTATAGTTGAATGGTGGAAGCAATTTGGACATCAAACTCCAAACTTGCAAAAGTTTGCCATCAAAGTATTAAGCCTAACTTGTAGTGCTTCTGGATGCGAGAGAAATTGGAGTGTATTTGAGCATGTAAGAAGTAGATTTATTAAATTAATATATTCTATATTGTATTATTATTAGTATTTATAATTAATCTAAATAACTTATTCGCAGATTCACTCCAAGAAAAGGAATAGGCTTGAGCTATCGCGTCTCAATGATCTAGTGTATATTAAATACAACAGAACATTGAGGCGACGTTACGAAGCTCGCGATACCATTGATCCAATTATATTGGACAACATTGACGAGGCAAATGAATGGTTAACTGGAGCCCCCCAAAATCATGAAGATGAACAAGTGTACGAAGGAGATGATCTTGATTGGGGTACTGTTTCTATGGCCATTGGAGTTGAGGAGAATATCTATGGACTTAGAGCGAGTTCTTCAAGTTACAAAGGAAAGGGGGTAGCAAGTTCAAGCCGATCCCTAATTGATGAAGAGTCCGAGGAGGAAGAAGATGAAAGCCAATATAATGCTTACAATCACGAAGTTGTAGAATTTGAAAATCTTGAAGAATAATTGTTGGTTGTTTTAGAATTTAGAGTTTAGACTATTAATCTTTATCTTTAATTTATGAACTATTATGAGTCTATGACCATCTAGTATTGAGTCTTTAATTTTTGAATAACATATTTATTAATATATTATTGTTATTGAGCTTTTAGTTATATGTATATAATATTTTATGATTTTTGTATAAATTGTCGCCTCACATCAAAAAGGCGAGCGCTTCGCTGCGCGCCTCTCGCCTCAGTGAAGCGGGCCCTCGTCGCTATTTGTAGAAGCGCGCTGTCCAAAACACTGCTATATCCTACTCATCCGAAAGGTTGACGGAGATTTACATCAGAGAGATTATTCGACTTCATGGGTGCCGGTATCTATTATCTCTAATCGGGGAGGGGTTAGGCCAAGATTCAAGGTACGAGGCTTAGATGGGGTGAAAGAGGTGTTTAAGGCAGTTTAGGGGTGTAATTTTGGGAGACTGGTTTGTACTTTAGGTGGTCGCCGGCTAGGGTTCCAGTGACGGAACTTCAAGAATCTTGGGGGAAAGGGTTTGATATTTAGGTGTGGTTAAGGATAAATATCTATATGGAAGAAAGGGGGTTTAAGGAGGATGGCTTGAGCCGGAGAGGGTGAACAGAGGCAGACCACTGGTAGGTTTCCGGTGGTCTATGGAGAGGAGGAAGAGGAGAGTAGGGGCGACTAGGGTTTGTCTCTAAGAGGGTGAGTGTATAATGAGAGATTATGAACAGAGGGTATTGATATATATTGAACATGTATCATACATTTTCAGCTATTAGATTAGACGAGATGAGTGGCCCGGATTAAATCAGCCACTAAACGGTACCGTTTGATTTTAATAAATTCTCTTCTTGTCTGTCAGAATAATTAATTGAACGGCTATGATAGCTTCAACTAGACAGTGTTGTTTGGCTTAAATGAGATGTTGTTTATATCCGTTAGATCAATTAGATGGATGGCCCTGATTGCTTTAAATAAGAAGTCAGCCTCCTGAGGCATCGACCTGGGAGTCCGAGTCTGATATGCGGAGCCGCTACCCACATTTGTTCCCCGACTCGGGTACTTTCTTCTCTTATCCGTTCGAGGACGAACGGTTGTTTTAGAGGTGGGGGATGTGACGACCCAAAGGGTCATCACTTGTTCCGCACTCCCGAGGCCTTGAAAACCTCATTTCATGTTGCCTCGATTTACGTGCACGATCCGGGCATGTAGCCGAAATGATTTTGTGATAGAATATGTAAATTCTATGAGAAATTTGAAGAAAAATGATATTAATATTGAAATAGTTGACTTCGGTCAACATTTTTGGTAAACGGACCCAGACCCGAGATCGGACGGTCCCGAAAGGTCCGTAGGAAAATATGGGACTTGGACATGCGTCCGGGGTCGAATTCTGAGGCCTAGAGCCCAAATTATGAATTTTTATGTGAAATTGTTTTTGCTGTAATTATTAAAGGAAAATGAATTAAATGACCGTGGTATCGGGCTCCTATTTTGGTTCCGACGCCCGGAGCAAGACTTAACTATTATATATGTGCTTTCGGAAAAGTTTGGTGACATTTGGATGTCGTTTGATATGTTTTGGACCTTGAGTTCCAAGTTTGAAAGTTTTGAAAACCAAAAGTATGAAAATCATGAACTTGAGGTTTGATTTGATAGGCCGTTAGTTCAAATTCTGAATTTTTACACAGCTGGTTTTCACCCAGCTGGTAGCTTCGCAAATGCGAAGATTTTCTCGCAATTGTGAGAAAATCTAGGCTGGCTTTGGTTCGCAAATGCGAAGTCTACCAGGATCAGGCTAAGTTCGCAAAAGCGAACAAAATGTCGCAAATGCGAAAATGCCTCAGATGGCCTATGTTCGCAAATGCGAACAAAGGGTCGCAAAGGCGATCCTGGGTAAGGAAGCCTCACCTTCGCAAATGCGAAGAATATCTCGCAAATGCGAAACTGGCAGACCTAGGGCTGGAGTTTGTCGCAAATGCGAAGGCCCCTTGATCCAGCCTTGTTCGCAAATGCGAACATTATGTCGCAGATGCGACCATGACAGTCCCCAACCCTGTAGTGTTCGCAATTGCGAACAAATGTTCGCAATTGCGATATCCGCAGCTGTGCAATTTTATACTTAAACGAATTTTAAAGCTCATTCTTCATTCTTTCAAAAACCCACACACCACACACGAACTCTCAAGAGCAATTTCACTCCAAAGCAATTGTAAGTCACTTTTTACTCAATTCTTTCAATTCCTAACAACATTAAACATGTTTTTCAATAAAAATCAAAGGTTTTCATGGTAGAAATTGATGTTTTTGGGTAAAACCTAGGGTTTTCATGAATTGGGCAATTGGACCTCGAATTGAGGTCCGATTTTGAAACAAATCATATATTTGAACTCGTGGGAATGGGTAACCGGATTTTGGTCCTAACCCCGAGTTCCGACCACGTGGGCCAGGGGTGTTTTGGGAAATTTTGGGGTAAACTTTGAGAAAACCATATTTAAGCATTCAAACCAAGTTAATTAGTATTTATTAATATAATGGAATCAATTGTGGTTAGATTCGAGCTAGTTGAAAGCGGAAATTTGGGGAAAAAGCTATAATTGAAGAGTAATTTGGACTTCAAGGCTAGAGGTAAATGTTTGTTCTATCCTAGCTTGAGGGAATAGGATTATGTGCTATGTGCTATGTGATCGAGTGCGGTGTATGGGCTGTGGTGACGAGCATCCATACACTGGCGTCTAGCAAGACCGTGAGTCGTTGTTGATACTTGTTGTGAGATATTTTAAAGATGAATTGTTGAACCCTTGCCGGGTTGTGGAATTGTACATTGTTTCCCTTGCCGGGACTTTTTGTGAAGTGAGCTATTGTTTTCCCTTGCCGGGACTATGTTGTGATGATTATTGTGTCCCTTGCCGGGACAGCTTAATGATTATTGTTTTCATTCTTCGCCCTTAATCGTGATTGTTATTCGGGTGAGGAAGAGTGATAATGCACGGCGGGTGACGTCGTGCCTTGTTTTATCGTTATTGCACGACAGCGTTAATGCCGTGTCTTATTATTGATTATGCACGGGGGTTAACGCCATGCCTTGTTATTGATCATGCACGAAAGATCATGTCGCGCTCGCGGATATTGATTATGCACGAACGGTAATGCCGTGCCTTGTTATCGAACCACGCACGAAGGATCATGTCGCGCCATGTGGTGAGGACGGTAGTAAAAGCACGAAGGGGTGATGCGTGCACTTTATTTGCTTATTTGAGTAGGATGAGAGTAAAAGCATGGAAGGGTGACGCCGTGCAACTATTTGCTATTCCTTGACTTAATATTACCTTGTTTTCCATTATACTTTGTTTTCCTTGTCGATTTAATAATTGTTGTTAACCTGTTGAGTTCCTCTGTGATATTCCTTGTCGAGTTGTTACTTGATTATTTCTCGTTATCTTGTGGTGTACATATATATAGAACTGCACAGGTTTACGTGGGTGTCCGGTCCTAGGCTTGTCACTACTTCACGGATAAAGCTAGGCACTTACCAAAGCACACGGGGCCTGATCGTGCCGATACTCACACTTCGTGCGTTTTTGCACGAGTCCGGGTTTTGACCGCGAGCGAGCAGCAGTATATCTTTGCGTGGAAGTTAAGCACATTAAGACCGAGGTAGCTTGCAGGCGCCCGCAGGCCCGGTGTCTCTTCCTTTTATTTATGTTACTAGCTATAGTCTCTTTGTTCCGAGACAAACAGATTATGTTATTTTCTTTCGGACCTTTATGTGTAGTATTCAGTAGTAGTTCGTGAGTTGGTGACTCCATGTCTTGGGTAGAGTATTTCAGTATTGTGTTACCTTGAAATTGCTTATATCTATTTTGATAATGTCTTCCGCACTTATTTAATTAAGGTTATGGTTTTGTTGATAAATTGAGTATGAAATATTGCTAAAACAGGATAGTGTGAATATAGTGGCTTGCCTAGCTACCACGAGTAGCGCCATCACGATCCCGATGTAGGGGGAAAATCCGAGTCGTGACAGTTGGTATCAGAGCCCGATACGCTTTGGGCTGGTCATCCGGGCATTGAGAGGATGGCGACAACAATTATTTCTGACCAAAGATGGAACAAGATGTGGAAGCTTATGTGAAAAGCTGTCTTGTATGTCAAGCTTGATAAAACTGAACGGAAGAAAGAAGCAGGTTTGTCGCAGCCTTTGCCAATTCCTGAAGAGACATGGCACGTTTCAATGGATTTTATTAGCGGGTTCCCCAAATTCAGTGGGCTGAGTTCGATTATGGTGGTTGTTGACAGATTTTCAAAATATGTTGTTTTCATAGCTGCCCTCTAATGTAGCTGCGGAGTTATTCTTCAAAAATGTGGTGAAGCACTTCGGGATGCCAGAGAATGTTATTAGTGATAGGGATGAACGGTTCACGAGCCAATTTTGGACTTACTTTTTCAATTTACTGGGCACAAACTTGAAGTTCTCAACAGTGAACCATCCCCAACCTGATGGCCAAACCGAAAGAATCAATCACTTGTTAGAAGAATATTTGAGGCACTTTGTGATTGCGAGTCAACGGAATTGGACTGATTTGTTAGATTGTGCACAGATGTCTTACAATTTGCACAAGTCTTCCTCCACAGAGAAAAAGTCCATTTGAGATCGTTTTGGGAAAGCAGCCAAGGTTACCAACGAAGCTGGTGCAACAGAAGACCGGTGGAAAGTGTCTAGCTGTGTACCGTTATGGCTTTGATAGACGGGTTATGATGGATGAAGCAGCAATCAGTTTGAAAGTGGCCCAAAACGCATAAATATATACAGATCGTAACAGGCAGTCGTTGGATTCCAAGGGAGCGACAAAGTGTTGTTGAATCGTACTCCTCAAATCTGGATAAAGATTGATATCAGGGTAAGGCATAGAGCATTGGTTTCATGATATGATGGTCCATTTGAAGTGATTGAGAAGGTGGGTGAAGTCGCTTACCGTTTGAAGCTGCCGAAAAGAATGAAAATACACCCAACTTTCCATGTGAGTTATTTGCGACCTTCTATGGCAGATCCTGAAGATCCAAAAAGGCATAAAATCAAGAAAGCTTCTCCTGAAGTGCGCACTCAGATTGAGGACGAGATTGAAAAGATTCTAGACCACCGGGTACTTGGGATGCACAAGAAGAATAGGCGGACAAAATTTTTAATTCAATGGAAAGGCAAGCCCCAGGCATATGCAGCTTGGGAGAAGGGTAATTCATTATGACAATTCGAAGATCAAATCGAGGACTACTTGAAATCAGCCTTGACGAGGGCATCGAGTTCAACCGGTGGGGGTGGTTTGTTAGCCCCTAAAAGTGAGATTTGACGAAGGTCGGGCAGAATCCGTGTCAAAGGCTTGTACATTGCCCCTTGACATGGGTTTGTGGAAGTGTGGCAAGCAATGTGCGAGGCCGGATATGTGTCTAAGTTAGTGATGGGCTTAGACAAGTTAGCTAAGGCAAGGTGCCTTGAGTGTTTGCCAATGTTTAAAAAAGCGCTCGCTTTCTCGCTTTAAGCAAGAAGCGAAGCGAAGCGCAGGGTAAGGTGCTTCCGGTACCAAAAACATAGCAGGTACTGAAAAGCGAGCGATTCGTCCTAAAAAGCGTGAAGCGGACAAAGCGGCAGACGCAATCGCTTTTGGAATTTAAAAGCCCAACAGTGTCTTTTTCCATTAAAAGACCCAAAATCCAGTTCTGTTTTTTGTCATTCTTCATCGGCAGCAACGTGAACTAGGGCTTTGAAGAACTTTTGTGACGACCCGGCCCGTCGTCACGGGAATTACCACCCCGTTATGTTGTAATTACATGTTTTATGCTTTTATACAGTGTTAGAGTCTATCGGGTGAGTTAGGAGTGAATTTGATTGAAAATGAGGCATATAGCCTTCTTGAAGGAAACTTGAATAAGAAAAGTCACCCCGGAGTTGACTATTTAGTTAGAGGGCTCTGAATCGGATTCTGATGATTCTGTTAGTTCCGGGAGGTGATTTGTGACTTAGGGGAGCGATCGGAATTGAATTTGGAGGCCCGGTGTAGAAATAGGCTTGATTGGCTAAGGTTGAATTTTGGCGAAATCCGAACGGTAGGTGAGATTTTGATCCGGGGGCCGGAATGGAATTCCGACAGTTGCAGTAGCTTCGCTAGGTGATTTTGGATATGTCCGCAAAATTTCAGGTCATTCGGACGTCGTTTGATCGGGTTTTTGATCGAATGTGTAATTCGGAATGTTTTAAGGAATTTAGGCTTGAATTCGATGCGAATTATGGGTTTTGATGTTGTTAGACGTGTTTTGAGGATTTGAGCAAGTTCGAATAAGGTATTAGGATGTGTTGGTGTGTTTGGACGAGGTCCCAGGGGCCTCGGGGTGTTTTCGGATGGCTAAAAGGGAGAAAATGTGGAAATTTTGCAGGGAAGTGTTCTGGTTCTGTTGTTTTCGCTCCTGCGGAAATGGGGCACAGGAGCGAGTCCGCAGAAGCGGACGAGGAGGCGCAGGAGCGCTTGTCTTCGCAGAAGCGGAAAAATGTCCGCTGAGGCGGCGTCGCAGGAGCGAAGGGTAGACCGCAGAAGCGGTCAAGAGGCGAAATGGAGAAGTCCGCAGAAGCGGGTGGTTGGTCGCATAGGCGAGTCCGTAGGAGCGGACTCTTGGTCGCAGAAGTGGAAATTTCCGCAGGAGCGGAAGACTTTCCGCAGAAGCGGACCCGCAGGAGCGGTCCGTGTATCGCAAAAGCGAAAATCGCAGTGAGTTAAGTGTATCAGAAGTTAGAAAATTTCAGAAACATTTCACACATTTGGGTCTCGCTTTAGAGGCGATTTGGGCGATTTTGAAGAGAAACTCAAGGGAAATCATCAGGTAATCAACTATGGACTTAAACTATGATTAGTATTGGTAATATTATGCAATTATATCATGAAAATGGAGGAATTTGGGGTAATTTATGGAGGATTTAGCTGTAGGCTTGAACTTTAGAAAACCAAGGTTTTGAATGGGCAAATGGAGTCCGAATATGGTAAATTTTATATGCCTAGACTCGTATTGAGATGAGGGTTCCGAATATGTGACTTTCGTGATTTTTCGAGAAGCGTACCGAAAGTCGGGTTTTGACAATTTTGAAAATTTTGATGTAAATTGAGTTATTTTGATTGGGTGTCGTCCCATTGGTCTAATTTGTTGTATTTCTACCGTATTTGATCGTATTCTACGCGCGCGGAGCTTGATTCTCGTGGCGGCGGCATCGCGGAGTAGTCGTCGCGTCGTATCGAGGCGAGTAATAGATGTGGGCGATGACCAACGGGATCGAAACCCCGGTATACCACTTTGCGACGCTCGTATAGCGGCGAGACACGTACTCTTCTGCGAGTGCGGGTCGATTGTGATTGGGGACTATGGCTTAGTCCGACTTGTCGATACTGTGTTATGAAATTAGGCTATTCTCGAGCCGTCGAACCTCCTTCTCGACTGGTTGCATACTATATATCGTGATATTGGCCACTTCGAGCCGAGGAACCCCTTCGGCGGTCGAGTATCTCGTGGGCCGCGAGCCAATTATTTGGATCCCGCGAGGATCGTTATCATTGTCTTATCATATTGACACGTTAGTTACTACCAGTCCGTAGCTATTTCTGTTATCGTGCTATTTCCAATCTCTGGAACTTGATATTACTGTTTTCCAACCGAAAATGATAAAAGAGTTTTCAAAAATTACTTTGGTAGACTCCAGCCACCCCATTTCAGTGGCGTTGAGGGCGAGGATGCCCAGGGTTTCTTGGATAAGTGTTAGAGGATGTTACGTACAACTGGTATTCTTGAGTCCCTCGGAGTTTCATTTACTACCTTTCAGTTTACTGGTCCCGCATTTGATTGGTGGGAGGAGTTTGAGAGGCGTAGGCCTGCAGGAGCAGCACCTTTCACATGGCAGCAGTTCTCTACTCTCTTCCTAGAGAAGTATGTACCACAGTCCCGTCGCGAGGAGCTTTGTCGCCAGTTTGAGTGGTTGGTTCAGGGCGACATGTCTGTGACCCAGTACGAGCTTAGATTCACACAATTGGCTAGGCATGCCACATGGATGATCCCCACTGATAGGGAGAGGATTAGGAGGTTCATTGATGGCCTCAACTACTCTATCCGCATTCTTCTGACCAGAAAGAGAGAGTTTTGTCATCATCTTTTGAGCAGGTTGTTGATATGGCACGCTCTATTGAGGAGGATCGTCGCCGAGATGGAGGAGCGGGAGGCCAAGAGGCCTCTTGGTTCTGGTAGTTTCAGTCGTGCTCCATCTAGAGGGCATTTCCTGCAGGGCAGAGGTCGCTCATCTAGACCTTCTCATTCAGGCCGCCCTGAGCAGAGCGGAGGTTCTTATGGTCGTGGTCGATAGGGATTTCAGCAGGGTTAGTCTTCACTTAGTGCCCTCCCATCCCAGAGTGCAACACCTACTTCTTCAGCCTAGGGTTCTTCTGCGGCGAGGGGTTCCCTTCAGTCCCCTTCTCCAGCACCAGGTGCTTGTTATGAGTGTGGTGAGTTTGGCCACATGAGGAGGCAGTTCCATCGACTCCGTAGGGACAGGGCTCAGCAGGGGGATCAGCCCTCCTCTTCAGCACCATCTCAGGCTAGTAGAGGTGGAGGTCAGTCTTCTCGTGGTCGCCCCAGAGGTGAGGAGAGATCCGGTGGAGGCCAGACACGATTCTATGCACTCCCTGACAGGCGTGATGCAGTTGCCTCCGATGCAGTGATTACAGGTATCATTTCTATCTGTCACAGAGATGCCTCTGTTCTATTTGATCCAGGGTCCACATATTCTTACGTCTCCTCTTATTTTGCACATTATTTGGGTGCAACTCGTGGTATTCTTGATTTACCTGTTCATGTATCCACCCCCGTTGGTGATACGATTGTTGTGGATCATGTCTATAGATCATGTGTTATATCTATTGGAGGTCTGGAGACCCAGGCAGATTTGTTATTGTTGGTGATGGTGGACGTTGATATGATATTGGGTATGGACTGGTTGTCTCTGTACCATGCAATATTGGACTATCACGCTAAGACAGTTACGTTGGCTATTCCTGGTATTTCTCAAATCGAGTGGCGGGGTTCGACTGATTTCATCCCTAGCCGTGTCATTTCGTTCTTAAAGGCTTGGAAAATGGTTGAAAAAGGGTGTTTGTCGTACTTAGCATTTGTGAGAGATGTGGGAGCTGAGTCTCCTAGCATTGATTCCGTACCTTTGGTGAGGGATTTTCCAGATGTATTCCCCTCAGACCTGCCGGCATGCCGCCGGACAGGGATATTGATTTTGGCATTGACCTGGTGCCGGGCACTCAGCCCATATCCATTCCTCCTTATCGGATGGCACCAGCTGAGTTGACAGAACTGAAAGAGTAGCGTCAGGAGCTTCTAGATAAGGGTTTCATCCGCCCTAGTGTGTCCCCGTGGGGTGCACCGGTGTTATTTGTTAAAAAGAAAGATGGTTCCATGCGAATGTGTATCGATTATAGGCAATTGAACAAAGTAACAACGAAGAACAAGTACCCTCTACCGCGCATTGATGATTTGTTTGATCAGTTATAGGGTGCGAAAGTGTTTTCTAAGATCGATCTTCGTTCAGGCTATCATCAGCTGAAGATCAGGGACTCGGATATTACGAAGACTGCATTCAGGACCCGATATGGTCATTATGAGTTTCTTGTGATGTCGTTTGGGTTGACCAATGCCCCAGCATCATTCATGCATCTGATTAACAGTGTGTTCATGCCATATTTGGATTCATTTGTGATCGTGTTCATCGATGACATTCTAGTCTACTCCCGTAGTCAGGAGGAGCATGCTCAGCATTTGAGCATCGTGTTGCAGAGATTGAGGGAGGAGAAGCTGTATGCTAAATTCTCCAAGTGCGAGTTTTGGCTCGAGTCAGTAGAATTTCTTGGTCATGTGGTGTCTCATGATGGTATTCAATTTGATCCAAAGAAGATAGAGGCGGTGCAGAGTTGGCCTAGACCGTCCTTAGCTACAGAGATCAGGAGCTTTCTTGGCTTGGCGGGATATTATCGCCGGTTTGTTCAGGGATTTTCATCCATTTCTTCTTTTTTGACCAAATGACTCAAAAGGGCGCACCATTCATGTGGTCGGATGAGTGCACGAAGAGCTTTCAGAAGCTCAAGACAGCTTTGACCACAGCTGCAGTATTAGTGTTGCCATCAGCTTCAGGTTCATATACTGTATATTGTGATGCCTCGAGAGTAGGGATAAGTTGTGTATTGATGCAGGAAGGTAAGGTGATTGCTTATGCTTCTCGGTAATTGAAGCCACATGAGAAGAACTATCCTGTTCATGATTTTGAGCTAGCCGCCATTGTTCATGCATTGAAGATTTGGAGGCACTATTTGTACGGTGTGTCTTGTGAGGTGTATACCGACCATCGTAGTCTCCAGCACTTGTTCAAACAGAAAGACCTTAATTTGAGACAGCGGAGATGGCTTGAGTTGCTTAAGGATTATGACATTACTATTTTATATCATCTGGGGAAGGCCAATGTGGTGGCCGATGCTTTGAGCCGGAAGGCGGTCAGTATATGGAGCTTGGCATATATTCCAGCTAAGGAGAGATCTTTTGCTTATGATATTCAGGTTCTAGCCAATCGGCTATGAGGTTAGATATTTCGGAGCCCAGCCGGGTATTGGCTCGTGTTGTATCTCGGTCATCTCTATATGATCGTATTCGGGAGCCCAGTACGATGATCCACATTTGGTCGTCCTCAGTGACGCAGTTCGAGCATGACGACGCTGTAGATGTCACCATTGACAGCGACGGCGTATCGAGGACGCAGGCCGATACGTGTGCCCAATGTCGACGGCCTTCGCGAGTCGATTCTGGAGGGAGGCCCATAGCTCGCGTATTCTATTCATCCCAGAGCCGCGAAGATGTATCAAGATTTGAAACAACACTATCGGCGGAGAAAGATGAAAATGGACATTGTCATACATGTATCACGGTGCCTCAACCGTCGCCGGGTTAAGTACGAGCATCGTAGGCCCGCGGCGTATTTCGCCGCATTGATATTCCCGAGTGGAAACGGGAGAGGATCACTACGGACTTTGTTATCGGACTCCCTGGACGACGAGGAAGTTTGATCCTGTATGGGCGATCGTGGATAGGCCGACCAAGTCCGCTCACTTCATTCCGGTTAGTACTACCTACTCATCGGAGCGGTTGGCAGCGATCTTTATTCGGGAGATTGTCCGGCTGCATGGAGTCCCAGCGTCCATCATATCCGACAGGGGTACCCGCTCACTTCTCGCTTTGGAGAGCATTTCGAACGAGCAGACGGGTACGCGGGCCGAGTCGAGTACGCATTTCACCCCGCACAGACGGGCGTCCGAGCGCACTATTCGCATCTTCGGAGGATATGTTGCGAGCACGTGTGATCGACTTTGGTGGTTCGTGGGACGAGTACCTACCACTTGCCGAGTTTGCTCACAACAACAGCTATCATGGTCGAGTATTCGGATGGCCCCGTACGAGGCATTGTACGGCGGTGCGCGCAGATCCCCGCGGGACGGTTTCGAGCTCCGGCGAGGATAGATCGATAGGACCGAGTTAGTTCCGCATGCTCCGGATAGAGCAAAGTCGATCCAGGAGAGGCTTCGTACGGCACGCCCTCGCCGCAAGAGTTACGCGGACCGTAGAGTTCGAGAGTTGTCTTTCATGGTCGGCGACGTAGTATTATCGAGGCGTTTCACCCATGGCGGGTGTCACGAGGTTCGGGAAGAAAGCGGAAGTCGAGTCCCAGGTACATCGGTCCTTTCGAGATACTCAGGAGGTCGGAGAGGTGGCATACGAGTTAGCCTCGCCGCCCAGCTTATCCAGCGTTCATCCGGTATTCCACGTGTCTATGCTCCCGAAGTACATCGGAGATCCGTCTCATGTATTAGACTTCAGCACCATTCAGCTTGATGGTGATCTATCCTACGACGTGGAGCCTATTGCTATTTTGGGTCGTCGGTGAGAAAATCGAGGTCCAAGGAGATTGCATCAGTTAAGGTTCGCTGGAGAGGTCGACCCGTGGAGGAGGCCACTTGGGAGATCGAGCGGGAGATGTGGAGCAGATATCCTCACTTGTTTGAGACTTCAGGTATGTTTCTCGATCCGCTCGAGGACGAGCATTTGCTTAAGAGGGGGAGAATGTGAAGACACGGCCCGTCGTCACGGGAATTACCACCCCGTTATGTTGTAATTACATGTTTTCTGCTTTCATATCAGTGTTAGAGTCTATCGGGTGAGTTAGGAGTGAATTGGATTGAAAATGAGGCATATAGTCTTTTTGAAGGAAACTTGAATAAGGGAAAGTCAACCTAGAGTTGACTATCGAGTTAGAGTGCTCGGAATCAGATTCTGATAATTCGACTAGTTTCGGGGGATCATTTATGACTTAGGAGAGCAATCGGAATTGAATTTGGAGACCCGTGTAGAAATAGGCTTGAATTGGCTAAGGTTGAATTTTGGCGAAATTCGAACGGTAGGTGAGATTTTGATCCGGGGGTCGGAATGAAATTTCGACAATTTCTATAGCTTCGTTATGCGATTTTGGTTATGTCCGCAAATTTTCAGGTCATTCGGACGTCGTTTGGTCGGGTTTTTGATTGATTGTGTAATTCGGAATGTTTTAAGGAATTTAGGCTTGAATTCGACGCGAATTATGGGTTTTGATGTTGTTAGACGTGTTTTGAGGATTGGAGCAAGTTCGAATAAGGTATTAGGATGTGTTGGTGTGTTTGGATGAGGTCCCGGGGCCTCGGGGTGTTTTCGGATGGCTAAACGGGAGAAAATGTGGAAAATTGCAGGAAAATGTTCTGGTTCTGTTGTTTTCGCTCCTGCGGAAATGGGGGCGCAGGAGCGAGTCCGCAAAAGCGGATGAGGAGGCGCAGGAGCGCTTGATTTCGCAGAAGCGGAACATTCCGCACGAGCGGAAGATTTTCCGCAGAAGCGGACCCGCAGGAGCGGTCCGTGTATCGCAGAAGCGAAAATCGCAGTGAGTTAAGTGTATCAGAAGTTAGAAAATTTCAGAAACATTTCACACATTTGGACCATTTGGTCGCAGAAGCTGTTCCGCAGGGGCGGAAATGGTCCGCAGAAGCGAAAATCGCAGAAGATTAAATGTATCAGAAGCTAGAAAATTTCAGAAACATTTCACACATTTGGGCCTCGGCTTTAGAGGCGATTTGGGCGATTTTGAAGAGGAACTCAAGGGAAATCATCGTGTAATCAACTATGGACTTAAACTATGATTAGTATTGATAATATTATGCAATTATATCATGAAAATGGAGGAATTTGGGGTAATTTATGGAGGATTGAGCCCTAGGCTTGAACTTTAGAAAACCAAGGTTTTGAATGGGCAAATGGAGTCCGAATATGGTAAATTTTATATGCCTAGACTCGTATCGAGATGAGGGTTCCGAATACGTGACTTTCGTGATTTTTCGAGAGGCGTACCGGAGTCGGGTTTTGACAACTTTGGGAATTTTGATGTAAATTGAGTTGTTTTGATCGGGTGTCGTCCCATTGGTCTAATTTGTTGTATTTCTACCGTATTTGATCGCATTCTACGCGTGCGGAGCTTGATTCTCGTGGCGTGGGCATCGCGGAGTAGTCGTCGCGCCGTATTGAGGCGAGTAATAGATGCGGGTGATGACCAGCGGGTTCGAAACCCCGGTATACCACGGTCGTGTCAGTATAGCGGCGAGACACGTACTTCCTTGTGAGTGCGGGGTCGATTGTGATTGGGGACTATGGCTTAGTCCGACTTGTCGATACTGTGTTATGATATTAGGCTATTATTGAGCCGTCGAACCTCCTTCTCGATGGTTGCATACTATATTGTGATATTGGCTACTCTTGAGCCGAGGAACCCCTTCTTGGGCGGTTGAGTATCTTGTGGGCTGTGAGCCAGTTATTCGGATCCCGCGAGGATCGTTATCATTGTCTTATCATATTGACACGTTAGTTACTACCGATCCGTAGCTATTTCGTTATCATGCTATTTCCAATATCTCGGAACTTGATATTATTGTTTTCAACCGAAAAATAATAAAAGAAGTTTTCAAAAATTACTTTTGAGCCCGCGAGGCCGTATTTGCATATTAGCCGACCGGTAGTGGATCGGGCTGCGCGCCGCAGCATGATATATGTTGGATCGGATCGCACGCCGTAAGTGATATCGTGCTTGGGCCAGTAGGAGCCCCTCCGAGTCCGAACCCCCACAGTCGAGCACGGTACCCAAATTGACCTAGCCACGCGCTCGTAACCGGTCATATCATGCATTAGCATCGCATTTAGCTACATCTCGCTAGTCGTTATATTGTTTTGCAGGTACTTGTTGGTACAGGTACGATTGATATTGATTCTGTGACAGGGTATTTGATTACACCTTTACATAGTGCTTTATCGCGGATTTCTTATCTCGCGCTCGTCTTACCCTCGTTTATTACCACCGAGTCCGGCAGTACTCATTTTACTCCCCGCACCTCGCGTGCGGATCCGTGTACCTCTCAAGACAGCGATCCGAGTAGATGTGCGAGGCGACATATGTGGGATATACGAGGTAGCTGCAGAGTCCGCAGGACCCGATATTCCTTCTTACTGTCTTTTGATTCTGTATCGATGTTTCTTTCCGTACTTGGTATCTTGTAAACTATTATACACTTTTGTTCATTGGAGGCTCATGACTCTTGACCCTTCGGTCTAGGGGAGTTGGTGTATAATGGGACTTGGTTCCCCGTTTTCGTTATATGTATCGTTGTTGCTTCGTGATTTAATATGATTAAATGGGCTAAAGAGAGCTTCTAGCTCCATTGTTGTTATTGATTGGTCAGGCTGGCTTAGCAATGTGTTGGGCGCCATCACGACCAGATTTGGGGTCGTGACAACTTTCTTCTCAACAAACCAACAAGTCTTTCTTCTTCTTCTTCTTCAACAATATTACAACAAGTTTCAACAGATATATTTTATATACATTCAATCTTCTTCTCTTCTTCTAATCTTCTTTTTCTAATCTTGTTCTTTTTCTAATCTTTTTCTTTTTTTTTTCTAAACGTCCAAAAAGAGTCGATATGCTGGCGAAGTTTTTCCAGAAATTTCTGCCCCGTTTCTGCCAAATTATATATTTTTTATTCTTAATTTTTGTTTCCTTTCTTATGTGTTATGTACGAGCAATATAATATGACAGTGGAATACAAGAATTTGACAATCTTGTAGAAGAATAAGATGCTCATTTTGTGATTAATTGATGCTACTCTTGACAATCTTGTAGTTGTAGAATAATATGATGCTTATTTGGTGCTTTAATTGATGCTACTCATTAGTTTTTTAATTCAAGTATTGAACATTTGCTCACAATTACATGTGTTGTCTATGCCGTATTTATTTTAATTTTTTTTAAAAAAATTCCGCTTCACTTTAAAAAAGCGGGCGCTTCGCTTCTCGCTTCTCGCTTTTCGTGAAATGGGGGTTGTCGCTTTTCCTCGCTTCACGCTATTTTTAACACTGGTGTTGGCAAGGCAGCCTTGATTCGTGGGAATCGACAATGGCAATGAAGGCATAGCACTTGACAAAGGCATGCGTGGATCAGTGGGACGACTTAACTTTGTGGCAAGGCATGGCTATGAACTTATGGGCGAGGCAAGGTCCAAAACAAGGCAAGGCAGGAAACTAAGTGTGGGCAAAAGCTGGAAGGCAAGTGTGCAAGGCATGTGCTGAAAGAGGTGTGCTTTGCATGTGGTGTGGAAGTTGAAGGCACATGTAAAGCACATGTGCAGTTGAATCTAATGCTGAAGACAAGTCCAATTTACAGATTAGTTATCCACGTTTGAAGGTTTGTTATGTGCATGGCACATGGTTTGAAGTGCCCCTTTGTGAAACTGCCATAAGCATGCCCCTTTTTTATGTATGTATTTCGTTTGGGATTGGCAAGTAGCATATTATAAGCCATCCTACCGTGAGTCCTTGTGTATTCTGCGAGAATAATAAAGGTTGGGTGATTTTACCCATAATTTTGTGTGTTGTTAAATTTGGCTAAGTCCTGAACAATTCTATGTGCCAATCTGTGTGTGCGAAAAGTGAGGCTGAGTGGCTATGTGTTTGCTACTGCCGTGCAGTATCAATATTGTAAAAAATCAGCCTTGTAATAACTGGTATCAGAGCTTGATGAGGTTCGCGATAAGGTCGAGACGGACATAGACAAGACTGCAAGACAAGGGGTCAATGTGCTTGTTCGTGGGAAGGGCTGTCTTGGCTTAGAAATTCAAAAAAGGCAAGAAGGCGGTGATGCAGAAATTTCGAGTTTGTGGGTGCCAAAAATCAGTGTGGGTTCTTTCAAATCAATCAGTTGGCGGGCTGAATTTGCTGTGGGAATGACGGACAAAAAACGCAATGAGAAAACAAAAAACGTTGCACTTGAGGGCAAGGACAACATAATTCTCAAACGGGTGCTGAACTTGTGGTGTCTTTGCAAATGGCAGCATGTGTTGGAATTTATTCGACGAGGGCGTCGAATTCAACCGGTTGGGGTGGTTTGCTAGACCCTTGACAAAGCTGATCGGCAAGCGGAGAGGTAGTGGCAAGGATTTTTGGCATGATGGCCTTGCCATTGGCCTATGTGCGGGAGGGAAATCAACATGCGGGACAATGCGGGTATTGTCAGTGGCAACAAATTGTTGCAAGTGCAAGTGTGGCGGACTACATCACTATTTGAGGGCTAAGGTATGACGGACTATACTAAAGCATGAGTTGGCGGCGCGCAAGCAAAGGCCACGACCTTGACGGAACTAGGCGGGCTGGACGGATGCTTGACAAAGCAAAACTGGAAATACCTCGACGCTAAAATGGTGCAGCTTAGTGCCAAGGCAATGACATTGGCAATGTGATGTTGCCATGACTTAGGTGAGCCGGGCTGGCACCTAAGTCACTAGTGGGCAAACGACTTGGTGACTTGATGCTAAAATCAGCTTGGTATTGGCAAAGTTCAACTTGATCAAGTAGGGGAGAGTTGACAAGGACAAGCAAATGTGCAACAGGAATGCAATGCGCGGGCAGACTTGTCATGGCATGAGTTGCGACAAACAGGCCAAGTTCGTGGGCGATGGTAAGGAAATTTGTGGCACAATGCAGCTGGATACAATGGCATTGGAGTTGGTCCAAGCCAAGGCACGAAATTGGGGCAGCAGCTGGCCAATAAATGCACATATGATGTGCACATGAAGTAGTTGAGCAGTTGAAACTGCCATGTCCAATAGTGTTGATTATATGCTTGAGTGTTTGCACGATTTTGGGGCATGTTCTAGACACGTCCTACACGTTTTTGATAATGGGGATGATGTCCTATCAGTTGGGGGATGTCAACTAAACATAGGACATAGTTTTGGGATGACTGCAATATATATATGTGTGCTAGCAGCCTTAAAAACGGGCTAAGTACCTAGGGAGGGAAATAGTCTAAAATATAGACATAGGGTTGTCTATTTTAAGGCTTGAGCATGGCAAAATATGTGCCATTGCCTTGCCAAAACGAGTGGACAGCACGAGACGCCTTAGGCAGGGGCTTTTATAGGGATGATTCGTGCAAAGTATTGGCTATTTTGTGAGTTGGTGCCTGCCAAGGGTGGCAACACCTTGCCAAACTCGAAAATTTCCTTTGTAATTGATTTTATAAAAGGTTGGAAAAAAGGTTTCCTGTAAATCTACGTGTCTCCTTCTTTATTTTTGTTGCCTTGAATTATTTCTAAGTATTAAACCTCGAATGCGAAAGAAAATTGGGCAAAGGTTGATGTCAAGTGGGGACTTGACTGCCGCACAACGGGCAGTGTTTCGACAGACAGAAAACACCCCTGTGACAATTGCTGCAACGTGTTGTGGGCGAGGATGCTCCTCAACGTGGTGCTGAAAGTTTCAAAGTGAGAATACCTGAACCTAAGGCATTCAGAGGTGCAAAGAGTGCACGTGAATTGGAGAATTTTCTTTGGGATATGGAGCAGTACTTTCATGCTATTCATGTGCAAGACGAAGAGGAGAAAATAACCTTGACTAGCATGTATTTTGAGAGATGATGCTAAGTTATGGTGGCGCACTCGGGTTGCTGAAGATGAAAGTCTTGTTAGACCAAAGATTGAGTCGTGGGGGAGGCTTAAAAAGGAATTCAAGTATTAGTTCCTTTGTAATTGATTTTATAAAAGGTTGGAAAAAAGGTTACCCGTAAATCTGCTTGTCTCCTTATTTTTGTTGCCTTGAATTATTTCTAAGTATTAAACCTCGAATGCGAAAGAAAATTGGGCGAACGCTGATGTCAAGTGGGGACTTGACTACCGCACAACGGGCAGTGTTTCGATGGACAAAAAACACCCCTGTGACAACTGATGCAACGTACTGTGGACGAGGATGCTCCTCAACGTGGTGCTGAACGTCTCAAAGTGAGAATACCTGAACCTAAGGTATTCGGAGGTGCAAAAAGTGCACGTGAATTGGAGAATTTTCTTTGGGATATGGAGTAGTACTTGCATGCTATTCGTGTGCAAGACGAAGAGGAGAAAATAACCTTGACTAACATGTATTTGAGAGATGATGCTAAGTTATGGTGGCGCACTCGGGTGAAGATGAAACTCTTGGTAGACCAAAGATTAAGTCGTGGGAGCGACTTAAAAAGGAATTCATAGTAATACATCTTGGATTGCTAGGAACAAACTGAAAAAATTGAAACACACCGGATCAGTTAGAGCATATGAAAAAGAGCTCACATCTTTGATGTTCAGCATCAGCAACACGTCGGAGGAAGACAAGTTGCACAACTTCATGAGCGGGCTGCAACAGTGGGCACAACTTGAGTTGCGAAGGCGGAATACTCAAAACCTCGCAAGTGTTGTGGTTGCGGCGGATGCATTGGGCGATTTTCATACAAGTGAGGAGACTTCTACTTCAAATTCGGACGACAGAAAGAAGGACAAGGCGAAGGAGTGGAAGAAAAGTGAAAGTGGCAATGCACATTGATAATAGGTGAATTTGACTATATTTATGCCCTAAATAATCACGTTTTATTGTTGTTTTGATATTGTTTATGATGACAAAATGCTTTTGTTAGTGTTTTTGGTGTGTTATAGGTACACATGAGCTAATGAAGACTAAAAGAGCAAGTTTTGGAGTCAAATGATGGTGAAAAAGGCCAAAGTGTGGTACAAGTCAAGAAATTATGATGAAAATAGTCGGGAAGGTGTGATTCCGAGCTATATAGATGTTATGGAATGAATTTAAGTGATTTGGAGCTTTGAAGTCTGAGTAAAAGCTCACGGAATTAAGCCGGGATCGTGTTCGAGGGTCAAATTCAATAGTTTAGTACAAACGAAGACTCGATGAGGCATATTGCGCACTGTCTAGTGAATTGGACATAACTTTTTGCTCAGAACTCCGTTTTGGCTCCATAATATATGGTTGGAAAGCTAACTCAAAGGGCTACAACTTTCATGTTTTGAGTTTTTCCAAATTCCAAACGTAACAGGGTGAAAAATCGCGGTCCATCCGCGACCGCGAACGAACCGCGAAAAAAGAGGCCTACAAAATATTTTTGAAGTTGAGAGGAGTGGATTTTTCGCGATCCATTCGCGACCGCGAACGGACCGCGAGCGAGGCCGAAATTCTGAAGGCTAAACTTGTCAAGATGCAATTTTTGTAACCTAAACCCTCTATAATTATAGGATTCGCCCAAGAGAGGCAAGCATTGCATTATTCCCTGCTTTTGCAAGATAATTAGTAAGAGAGAACTCTCTCAACTTATTTCTTTCTTTATTATTGATTCTTTGATTATGAATTCAATTATTATTCTTGTTTCTTTGATTATGAGTAGCAAATTCTTTATCTAAGGTTTTGATGGAACCTATTGAGTGATGAACTTCTAGTTTATGCGATTACAAATTGTTAGCTAGATTTCTATTTGTTCAACTTCGTTCTTGTTGTAGTTAATTTGTAGACGTCCCAATTAGCCGTGCCTATTTAGTGTGCATAACTTGGAAAAAAGTGCATATTTAGGTATATTGTTGAACAACACCACACCTAGGTTATTGGAGGAATCTATAACTTTAGGCGTAAAGACGGGATTAGGAATAACGAAGTCTTGGGTGCAATCTTAAGTGAACTATTCAAATTAAAGCTAGCTAGGGTAGCTCGGGAGAGTGCACTAGTAAATTATTGTAGTTGCTCGGGAGAGAATTACGGTAAAAATAGCATTGATGATTGATAGAATAATATTGACAATTTGTATGAGCATAAACAGAAGGGATTCCATCAATAAGGGAAATCAATACTTTAGTGTTTCTCTTTATTTTTTACCCAACATTCAATTCTTTCATTCAAGTCTTTAATTCTTGCAAAAGTTAGTTGTTAGAAAACCTTTACAAAAATATACTCAAAATTTTGGGAAGCTGCTTCAGAAGTGTTCTTGGGTTGTGAAAGTTGCAATTGGTAGGTTAATTTCCTGTGGGATCGACTCTGGACTTAATTGACCAGGTTATATTGACTACGACTGTTGCTTGGACGTGAATCAATTTTGACGTCGTTGCCGGAGAATTAACGGAATTATCAATTGCCATTGACAGAACTACAAGATGCCAAGTGTAGTCGAACCCTCAGGGGTTGGCCTGGTGGCAATTGACTTGAGCCTCGGGGTTTGCTCCCTTTCAAGGTCTCAAGTTCGAAACCCACCTGGTGCAAACAATTTCTGAGGGCTATTGGACTGGGTAAAACCTGAATTAACCGTGGTGCACTTGCGGGAAACTCCTTGCCGAGGGCCTGTGCACCCCCGGGATTAGTCGGGCCTCGAAGAGACTCGAACACCCGGTGCCAAATCAAAAAAAAGATTAGTATTAACTATTACCTTGTATAAAAAAATTAAGATTGGTCACACGCTCTTAAAATTTCAAACTGGGAACCTCATTTCAGAGTAAACAGAACAACTGCACACATCTAACAGGGTAATCAAACAAATTCAGCAATCTCAGAAACCAATTAAACTAGATTTCGACATGGGAGACGCGAACGACCCAAACCAGCAAGCTGGGTTAAACACGCATGAGGCGTATGAAGGTGCACTATATGACTAGGCACAACCAACATCGGATAATTTGGAAACTGCCATTATTGTGCCAGCGATTCAAGCTGAGTCTTTCCAGATTACTAACAACATGCTACACTTGTTGCAAAACAAGGGATTATTCTCTAGGACTTAGGTTGAAGATCCACAACAGCACCTAAAGAACTTTATCTCTATATGCAAGACGTAGAGGCAACCAAATGTAACACCGGAAGCCATCAGACTATTGCTATTTCTGTTCTCAGTTACAGGGGCTGCGCAGGTATGGCTGAACTCACTCCCCATAAACTCTATTGCAACTTGGGACGAGTTGGTCAAGCAATTCCACAACAAGTTTCATCCACCTAACAAGACAGCTCAGCAAATTGATGAGATTGTGAGCTTCAAGCAGAAACCAATGGAGACGTTACATGAAACTTGGGGCAGATTCAAATGTATGCTTGTTATGTGTCCTCACCATGGGGTTCCTGAACAGATGTTGGGTCAAAGGTTCTACATGGGGCTTTCAGACAGTATGAAGAATATAGTAGATGCCTCAGTAGGTGGGCATTTATTAGCAAAACTTGGAGAGAAGGCGAAAATTTGCTAGACAAGATGGCTCAAAACTCCGGGTGGACGACCAGGAATGCTCCTATCACTCCAGTGGTACACTCTGTACCTTTGAATCCTTCCAACACTCTGGAGGAGAACATGGCTACTTTATTGACACAAATGAGCATCCTAACGAAGAAGGTGGAAGAATCTGGGGTCAAACAGCATGTTCACATTGTAGACACTACTAACGGTGGTTTATGCACATCCTGCATTAGCCAACCCATAGGTAATCCATGGGTTGTAGACCAAGAACATCAACATCAGCATTAAGACATGAACAATGTGGCTAATTATGGAGGGCAGCGACATGGTAACCAGAGTTGGGGATAGCAGGCTCCACAGCAGTATAGGCCTCCTCAGCCATAATATAATGCAGCAGGTATGAGGCCACCAAACAACATGGCTCCATATCCTAGACCTAAGAATTTCAACAACCAGCAGCAGGGGTATCATCCACCTCCACCACAACATGGGGGTAGACATGACGATGGGTTCGTAAGGTTGGAAGCTATGATGCAACAGGTAATTGGGTCAAATGCCAAAACCAATGAAAGGATAGATGCACATGACGCAGCTATCAAGAATATGGAAGTACAGATGGGCCAGATTGCTATGTCACTTAACAATCGTCCTCAAGGGACATTGCCTGCAGATACACAAACCCGAAGGATCAAATCCCAAAGCAGTTGATGGCAGTTAATCTGAGAAGTGGAAGAGATCTTGATGCTGAGCAAGAAAGAGAAAGAAGCAATTTGCAGGCTGAGACACTCACTCCAGTGCCTGGATGAGTCCACTGGGTTGACAAAAGTTACAGTCCAGCCAGTCGCTGAAAATAAAGATGTGCAGCAAGGAATAGAGAAAGTAGCTGAACTGGTAGAGCAACCGGTTAAGGAGCAAGTGATAGAGAAAGAAAAGTCCCAAGTGATTGGGAAGAAGAGGCTTCCAGCACCATTCCCCCACAGGTTGGCCAAGCACAAAAAAGAAGAGCAATACAAAAGGTTCTTTGATATGCTCAAGAAAATCTAGGTAAACATTCCTTTAATTGAAGCTTTGAAAGAAATGCCCGGGTATGCTAAGATGATTAAAGACTTGATGTCGCGGAAATTTGATTTCCAAGACTTGGCCACCGTGACTCTTACTCAGACTTGTAGTGTAGTGGTCTCTAGACCCATTGCTGAGAAGCTATCTGATCCAGGTAGCTTCACCATTCCATGCACTATAGGAAACTTTGCCTTTGCAAAGGCATTGTGTGATTTGGGGGCAAGCATAAATCTTATGCCCTTGGTGATTTATAAGAGGCTGGGCATCGGGAGAGCCAGGCCTACTTCCATGTTATTGCAGCTTGCTGACAGGACGGTTAAGCGTCCATTTGGTATATTGGATGATGTGCTCATCCAGGTGGGGAAGTTCGTGTTTCCCGCCGATTTTGTTATTCTTGATTGCAAGGTCGACGAAGAAATTCCCATAATACTAGGAAGACCATTCCTAGCCACCGGGAGAGCCATAATTGATTGTGAAACTTGGGAACTCAAGATGAGGTTGAATGATGAGGAGATCATCTTCAACGTGCAAAAATCCACGAGGCGCCCTAGTGAGTTCACAAATTTCTCTCTCATTGATGCGGTTGATGTGATAGTGGATACCGACGATGCAGAGTTGACCATTGAAGATCCACTTCAAGCATGCCTGATGAACATAGGAGAGGTAAATGGTGAAAGTTTAGCTAAATGGGTACTATCTCTGGAAGGCAAGGGATTTTGGCTGAGAGAGCTTGAGTTCGAGCCTCTACACTTAGAGAAGAGAGAGACCCCTCCAACAAAACCATCCATTGAAGAGCCACCAAAGCTGGAGCTTAAGCTACTACCAGCTCATCTCATGTATGAATTTCTAGGCCCTAACTCCACTTTACCTGTTATTATCTCATTTAGTTTGTTAGTTGTGCAGGATCAAAGGCTTACAGGTACTCAAGGAATGTAAAACTGTCATTGGTTGGACCATGGCAGACACAAAAGGGATCAGCCCCGCATATTGCATGCGCAAGATTCTCCTAGAAGAGGGACACAAACCTTCCAGGAAACGCAAAAGAAGGCTGAACCCGAATATGAAGGATATAGTGAAAAAGAAAGTAATAAAGTTGCTAGACACGGGGTAGGTCCCAGGTAAGTTTTCTCACCCTTCTGTGTTGTATATTGATTATTATGCCATGAGGACATGGCATGATTTCAAGTGTGGGGTGGAAAACTTATCTTGTATATATTGTATATAGTAGATGTAGCTGTAAATAATATTAGTTGGCTTGGCCCGATGAAGGACACTTGGCGACGGGTTTCTTAAGGGTCTAAGAGTCAGGATAAAAAACACAAAAAAAAATTAAAAATTTGAAAAATCGAAAAATATGAGTAGAGGGCTCTTCCTGATGACGGACTATTTAGGACAAGTACTCTTGAGAGAAGTAGTCCATGTAGGAATTTTTCTTTCTTTTATTTTCTTTTTCTAGGTAGTGTATCACCTCCCCCTTAGTTTTTCTTTTGACCACGGTTCTTTTCCAAGGATTTTTATTGAACCGGGTTAGGTAGATTTTTCTTTTTCGGATTAGAGGGCAAAGGTTAACATGTAACCCCAAGTATGCACATTAGCAAAAACTTAATTAAACTTGAGAATGTATTATCTAAGCTTGACTGTAGATTCTAGGATATGCCTTAAATTGCACAATACAACTTGCTTGAACATTGATAGGACTTTGTAGATGAACTGGATTCTAAATGAGTTGCATGCTATGTGTGTGTGAGATTTTACTTACATTATATGTTTTACATGATACCTAGAACTTGCCCTGTGTGTTTGCAAAGCGAAATAGAAGTTGTTTGGTTGTAGAGATGATAGAGGCATTTCTTTGTGTAACCCCATAAATCAATAAGACATGAATTCACCTGTACATAATATCCTAGTTAACCCCTTTGAGCTTAAAGCCTATTCTTTGATTACCCTTGAATGTTCATGAAAAATCGAAATCATATACTGTTCTACTTTACCTCCTAGAAGCACTTGTGTTGTAATGAATATGCAAAAGTCTAAGTGTGGGGTGAAGAGAAGTTGAAAAAGGGAAAATCAAGAATGAATGGTAGAAATGGTGAACTGGCAAAATCATGTAAATGCGTTGCAAATCAATGATAAAAAAAATATATATAGATATATCAATGTATATATGTAAAGTAGAAAGGCCAGTTACACCAAAAAAAGAAAATTGGGGATTAAAAGCAATAAAAGTGAAGAAATGTTTAGGGGAGACATAACGAAGAAAACTAAAAGGGAAGTTGTAAAAAAGAAAGAAAAGTGCTTAGGGAGGTTAGCCACTATAACCAAAAGTATCCTACCCATCCCGTAGCCAACATTACAACACTTAAAGTCCTCTTGATCTATTATTGAATAACTCAATTAGTGGAGTATTACACTAGGGGCAAGCCTATGGTGTATCTTTATGCATATGAATGTTCTTTGTTGAGAGCGAGTGAATTTTTCCTACATCTATAAGTTCCATGTTCTAAATTGTTTATGCGTGGGAACTTCTCTCAATAAATTGTGTAAGGGCATGTAACTCAGGAAGGAAAAGGTAAATTTGCAAGTCTGTGCTAATAACTAGAGTAAGCAATAATGTGTTGGCATGTGAGTTTAAGGTTATGTTAAGGATTGTGCATGTCTTAGGTTAATCATGAAAGATAGCTTTTGTGACATATTTTGGGGGAGACATTAATAAAATTGGCCTAAAGTGTGATTAAGGTTGCTCGAGGACGAGCAAAGGTTTAAGTGCGGGGTATTGATAATAGGTGAATTTGACTATATTTATGCCCTAAATAATCACGCTTTATTGTTGTTTTGATATTGTTTATGATGACAAAATGCTTTTATTAGTGTTTTTAGTGTGTTATAGGTACACATGAGCTAATGAAGACTAAAAGAGCAAATTTTGGAGTCAAAAGATGGTGAAAAAGGCCAAAGTGTGGTACAAGTCAAGAAATTATGATGAAAATAGCCGGGAAGGTGTGATTCCGAGCTATATAGATGTTATGGAATGAATTTAAGTGATTTGGAGCTTTGAAGTCTGAGTAAAAGCTCAAGGAATTAAGCCGGGATCGTGTTCGGGGGTCAAATTCGATAGTTTAGTACAAACGAAGACTCGATGAGGCATATTGCACACTGTCTAGTGAATTGGACATAACTTTTTGCTCAAAACTCCGTTTTGGCTCCATAATATATGGTTGGAAAGCTAACTCAAAGGGCTACAACTTTCATGTTTTGAGTTTTTCAAAATTACAAACGTAACAGGGTGAAAAACCGCGGTCCATCTGCGAACGCGAACGAACCCGAAAAAAGAGGCCTGCGAAAGATTTTTGAAGTTCAGAGGAGTGGATTTTTCGCGGTCCATTCGCGACTGCAAACGAACCGCGAGCGAGGCCGAAATTCTGAAGGCTAAACTTGTCAAGATGCAATTTTTGTAACCTAAACCCTCTATATAATTATAGGATTCGCTCAAGAGAGGCAAGCATTGTATTATTCCCTACTTTTGCAAGATAATTAGTACGAGAGAACTCTCTCAACTTATTTCTTTCTTTATTATTGATTCTTTGATTATGAATTCAATTATTATTCTTGTTTCTTTGATTATGAGTAGCTAATTCTTTATCTAAGGTTTTGATGGAACCGATTGAGTGATGAACTTCTAGTTTACGCGATTACAAATTGTTAGCTAGATTTCTATTTGTTCAACTTCGTTCTTGTTGTAGTTAATTGGTAGAGCTCCCAATTAGCTGTGCCTATTTAGTGTGCATAACTTGGAAAAGAGTGCATATTTAGGTATATTGTTGAACAACACCACACCTAGGTTATTGGAGGAATCTATAACTTTAGGCGTAAAGGTGGGATTAGGAATAACGAAGCCTTGGGTGCAATCTAAAGTGAACTATTCAAATTAAAGCTAGCTAGGGTAGCTCGGGAGAGTGCACTAGTAAATTATTGTAGTTGCTCTGGAGAGAATTACGGTAAAAATAGCGTTCATGATTGATAGAATACTATTGACAATTTGTATGAGCATAAACAGAAGGGATTCCATCAATAGGGGAAATCAATACCTTAGTCTTTCTCTTTATTCTTTACCCAACATTCAATTCTTTCATTCGAGTCTTTAATTCTTGCAAAAGTTAGTTGTTAGAAAACCTCCACAAAAATGTACTCAAATTTTGGGAAGCTGCTTCAAAAGTGTTCTTGGTTGTAAAAGTTGCAGTTGGTAGGTTAATTCTCTGTGGGATCGACTCTGGACTTAATTGACCAGATTATATTGACTACGACCGTTGCTTGGACGTGAATCACACATGAAGATAGAGGGAAGGGAAAGCAAGAGGCTAGCAAGGAGAAGGGAAGCAAATTCAGTGGTTGCTTCCTTTGTGATGGACGACATCGAGCGAGGTACAGTCCGAACAAGGTGGTGTTAAATGCTTTGACTGTCGCGGAGAAGAGGGATGCATTGGAGAGAGTGTTAGCACGTTTTTTAGGCCATGATCCATGGAAGATGCTTTGGAAGACCAAAGCACCAACAAAAGTTGCTGGATTTGGATGGACTGTAGCCTAGAATAGATGTCTTACCCAAGATATGCTACAAAGAAGAGGTTCTGCCTTATGCAGTAGATGTTTTTTCTGTGAAGAAAACCTGGAGTCTGTAAATCATTTGTTTCTTCATTGACGGCAAATCAAACAGATTTGGGACCTATTCCTTAACATCTATGGTGTGAAGTGGGCAATGCCAAACAATGTTAGAAGTCTGCTGGAAAGTTTGCAGGGTCAATCAGTAGGCAAAAGGAAAAAAAAGATGTGGATGACCATTCCCTTATGCATCATGTAGACCATCTGGCTAAAAAGGAATCAAAGATGCTTTGAAAATCAGAGGACCCAGATTCCTACACTGAAAAATAGTCGTTTGCAAAATCAATATTTTTGGTGTAAGGAAAGGGTAATAGGAGACTTGGTGCAGCTGTTTAGATTTTATGGAATTGTAGAATCTTTATTTGTAATTATTTTCCTATGATTTTTGCTTGTACTTTGAAAGTACCCCCTTGGTACTTTTTTTAAGTTTCTTAATAAAAGGTACCTTACCTGATCCAAAAAATTAAAAATTAAAAAACATTCATTAGCTAACAAACAGTGAACAGAATACAAAAAGGTAAAAGAGGAAAATGAAAGCAAGATCACTTTAATCGGGTTTAATAGCCACCACACCTGCTGGATGAGTGTATCGTAGAGAACAATGCGTTTGTTCTTGAAGAATCCATACATGTATGCCTAGCAAAATTTTCAGATACAAGATTAGTGCACAGGAGCAAGTGGGGTAAAATGCGAGGCAACTAGGAGTCTAGGCATAAGCACCTGGCTAAAAATTACATTCTAGTTACATATTCAAAGACAACATAATTCCAACAAATGAGTGAAGAGGTAGATTTCCGGCCAAAAAAGAAGGTGGATGTGGTCCGAGGGTTCACTGGGTAAACGAGGCCCTTAAATAAGTTCGTGTCTTCTGCAAAAACTTTTGTCATTCTTATCATATTTATGTATGTGCATGACCTTGAGCTATTCTTTTCAACCAGGGGACAGTCCAAACAGATTTGCCATCTAAAATAGCATTATTATCTTATAAAGGCCATCAATAAAAGGGAAGAAAAACTAAGAGAACTAGCATGTCAACCTACATCAACTGAGATTACAGAAAGAGGTCATAGCACAATCAACTGAAATATGTGATTGGCTTTCCGCATAAAAATATTGCAGGAAATAAAATATTTCCAAACTAGAGAGTTAAGTAACACCAGACCAATCCAAAAATTCAAATTATCTTCTCAAACTTTATTGCACACCTAAGACCAGCCAACCACTGAAAAGAAGAATGTGACAGGATTTCTATGTAGAATGGATGAAATGAAATAAAGGACATGTTTAACCACCATGAAGAAACCCACAGAATAACGAAAACAAGTTCTCACATTGCTATGGCTTGACCTTGTGGACCCATCAACGACAAATAACTTCTTTAGGGGAAATTTGAGCGAGGAAGCCAGATTCTCAATCTTCAACCTAAGTTCTCCTTCCGGAAGCTGCTCATTCAGTGAAACTTTATCATCAAATCAGGCTGCAGCAATTTCTTTTCTTTTTTCTTTTTCTTTGGGAGTTTTCTTCTTTAATGGTTGATACATTACTTACCGGGGTGAACTTGTTGAAAAGTGGAGCTATCAGAATAGGGTAAAGAGTCATCATAACAAGAGACAGGACGAGCATAAATCCCCACAAGTAAATAGCCAAATAAGGACCTCCCTTCTGCAAATCAAGAATCAATTTTATTGTTAGGGGAATCGATTTTATTTTTAGGGGGAACAGATACAATACCATCTCTTGCCTTTAAGATGGAGATATAAGAAATGTTCATTGTCAATTAGAACACTGGTCTGAAACAGCAGTAACATCTCAAACAGAATTCTTAAATTTGAACCATAACTGCAAAACGAAGTTCCTGTAATCCCTAAAACATGAGTACCTGTACTATAACAATGATGGCAGCAACAATGGGAGGACCAACTACAATTGCCAAAGCAATTCCTTTGATCATGTCTCTGAAGAATAACCATATTGTTTGCTGTATAAGAATGATGAATTCGTGTTCAAAATAGACAAGTTAACCGCCAAAATAAGTTGATATATGGAAAACAAATAAAAGAGATAGTAGCTACTTAAACTGGAAGAAAGTACTGCTCATTTCCCAAAATATACCTTGTTGAAACCATGGTGGGACTCGATCACAAAAGTTGAATACAACGAAAATGGCAAATCAGTGATCTGTAAAGAAATAGCAAATAAGTTTTACCAAAAAATTATGAAGATGCGCACAAGTATAACTTTCTGAATGCTATCCAGACTACTTCAACATATGTGGGGACATAGATATCACCAAACTACCAAGTGCATCAATCAAAATGCTTCTCGGAATAAGTTTCAGCCTAATACTTGTGTCATTGCAAAAGGGGTTTTCAACAAATATTCACTACAAGAAATTGTTTTTATCTAGCTGTCTAAATGAACTCGACTTGTAAAATTGCATCACCATTAAATTTATCAACTGAAAATACGCCAAGAGACTTGCCAATTGTGGCTAACAGTGTTTCATATGGCTAAGTTGGATGTCACTTAAAGTTTGCCATGTGTGAAGCAGGTTCCAAATACCTGCGTCAACCATAAGGGCAAAAATCTCATGGAACTGATGACCCAATAGGAAGAGCACTTACCGCCACGCAAACTTTGCCCTAAAGCAATTTATTTTGTGAACCATACATTTTCATCTTCTTCTTGGTTGAGAAAGATAACATTTTCTTCTTTGATTTTCCACGTATATATGCATAACTTAATCCTCTGAGCCCTTTTACATGACACTATTACTATGTGATGAGTCAAAAAAAAAATTCTTGTACTAAGCTTTCTCAAACAAATTTACATATTTTTGAAAATAGAAATTATGATTTATAGCACATTTTATGTAGCTTCTAAATATGTAAATTTTACTTCAAAAAAATGAGGAGCCCGTGCTTAAATACGCATAAAGAACTAGATGCTTGGATATGTGCACTTTCGTGTGTGTGTGTCTATATATATACATATACAAGACAACGGTTTAACCATTTCTAATATATTCTTTAATTCATAATTAACCACATTACTCTGCTATTTATTCTGCAATTTTATTTTTCTTTGCCCACGATAGGTATACCACCTCATGCCCCTGATACAGTGGTTGAAAAATAAAAAAAGAACATCAGGTTGAACTCTAAGGGGTGAAGCAGAAACAAATTAAACAAACTTTGACAAAAGACAACCCCGAAAAAGACGAGAGGATGGACCGACTGGTGCAAGTGTCAAATGTGTTCAAGGCCATCTAGAGGATTCTTTTTCATATGGTGTGCAGTGTGGAATGCATTTCTCCATTTATTAACTAAGAATAACGAGACAGAGTAAGTTGATGTTGCATGTGCAAATAGGATTAGAGAAACACATATATGCGTTGCAAAGTTGCTTCACATTTTTTGTGCGCCCTTATTTCTGTTCTTTATCATCGATAGAGTATTATCAAGGAAGTTGGATGAGGTAAGTGAATTTATACTACGAAGTGCGAGGAGAAAAAGGAGCACAACTTAGGAAGGCGGTGCCCGAAACTATGGAACGAGGGGAACAGAAATTTTTCCAAAGCAGCAAGAAGGATGTGACTTGTGAGAAGCAAAAAAGCTCATATATGTATCAGTTATAGTTTTGGAGTAAATATGCTTTGTGCACCAAGCTGCCCTTTATGTTTTTTGGAGTAAAAAGAAACCACCATATTATATATAGAGTTGGGCAGGATGGATGGATATATCTATGCCAAAAATTATGTATTTTTATCAATACTTCCATGTACCATTAATCAATAGACATTCTAATTATGAGCTGAATAAGGTCATGTTTTTTTTTTTATAAGGGAGATCATGTTTTCTTATATTTTGATGGTGATATAGTCTATATATTTTCAAATGAATATGAAGGGAAAATACTAAAAGTACTCACCTAATATAATACATGGTTATCACACAGTTTGAAAAGTATGAATTCAATAAAAAGGTCTTTCAATGTAGAGTCAAAAAGCACACGTTTCAACTAATCATGGTTATGTGCTTAGTCATATATCACAAAGACCAAATTAAAGTTTTTCAATTAAGAAGATGGAGGTTTTCCAATAATTAAGATGTCACGGCAAAAAAAAAAATCATTTCCTAATATGCTGAAGGTTTTACTAAATTCATTTTTGTCAACGCCAAACAAAATCATGGCAACAAAGGTCAAGTGCAACAACTCCAGGAGAACACCAGCCATCCTATTTCTAGAGGGAGAGGGGGAGGCAAATGGAAATGTTCATATGCACCTGTGACCAAACCATAACTCCAGCTAAAAATGCTAGTGTGTGAAATATTTCACTCTCCGCATTGAGACCAAGGTATATCAGAAAATCTCCTGATATCTGCATTCAAAAAAGAAACACTAAGTCAACAATGAGCAGAGAAGCGGAAACGCTTCTCAAGTTCTGCTTCTCAAGAGAAAGGCTCAATCACTCACCTTCCAAAACCAAGGTAATATCCGGAAATATAGGATGGCAGAGTCCATCAGTATGGTAACAAACTCGTGGACAAAATGAAAATTACTGAAAAGAATTAAATTACCAAAAGAATTAGAAAAGATGTGCAAACAAGATAATGCAAGAATTGGTGAAGTTAAATAACATTCCGTGAACAAAAGGAAGCACACCTTTTGTCGAGACTATATGCCTGGGACTTCTTGAATTTTTCCTGGCTAATCACCCCCTCCAGAGGTTTTGGAAGTGTTGGCAATTTAAGAGCCGCATGTTGTCGTAAATCAAGGTATGTCTCAAATATGTACATTAGTATCATGAAACCTGGAAGGTTCAAAAGCACAATAAGAGGCAAATCACAACATCTTTTTAAAAAAAAAAAGGAAAAGGAAAAGATACAGTACACCATACCATAAATAAATAGAAGGAGAGTACAGAACAGAATGTGACAGCAAATAGCAAGTTAACTAATAAGAAATCCGAAGGAAGGATCCAAGTTATGGAAATGAAGACCACAAACAGAATAACAGATTGAAGCCAAGCAAATTGAATAGCAAACCAAATGATAAAAAGGAACAACTTCAATTAACTTGTCAACCAAATAATAAAAAGCAACAACTTCAATTAACTTGCCAACCAAATCAAGACGGCAATCCAACATCAAACAATTAATAACGGGCAGACCGGTGCAATAATCTCCTGCTATGCGCCGGGTCCGGGGAAGGGGGCATCAAACAATTAATAAATTAACAAAAATGAAACCACCATTATGTAACGGTAATTTCATACAAGCTTGATAATATGCCTAAAAGGCATCCAAAATGGAAATAGAACGAGAAAGTGTCATAGCTTGAGGCAAATGATAGATTTCTAAATAGAATTTTAAGGCAGAACTTCAGTAAAATATCTCTCTATTGTTCCAATCTTATTGTATGTCCACAGAACAATGTTTAACACCATAGTAGTAATGATCCTGAAACTATCACTAGAAAAGTACTGAGTTCATAAACTTCCAACTCAATTCCTTATGGAGTCTGATTAACCAATAATTCCTTCACGATAAGTGAAAAACTATTTTACCGCACACTGATATTAACAATAAGTGAAAACTAAGGACGATTTATGCAATACTTAGCACACCCCTATAATCTCTATATTTCTTGCTAACAGTTTTAATCTGATGAACAATTCAAGGTGAAAGTATATTTTAAAAGATATTTCCCAATTACCAAGCATGCCCCATGTAGTTCAATTTGCCTACTTCGAGTGCATTTGCCTTATAATTCTATCAAAAGCAAGTACAATTACTAAGCACTCAAAATAATTGTACAATGTTGGATTATTTGAAAATCTAGCCTAGTATCAAGGGCGGAAATAGTTAAGAACTAACTGTTAGTTCATCCTAAACCGAGTAGCTTCGGCTCGAACTAAACAAGTACAAGCAAACGCATGTAGTCCTAAAGTGCAATAATCTTTCTATACAGGCAGATAGGAATGAATTTGTTAAATAAGTAAAACCTAAAAAATTGGAAATGTAAAAGCAAGCAAGAAAGAAAGAAAGAAAGAAAGAAAGAAAGAAATAAGAAAGAAAGAAAGAAAGAAAGAAAGAAAGAAATAGGTACTACGCGTGTGTATAGGTTAAGAGAGAGAAAGTTAGAGAGCATACCGACAACGGATTCCAGGTACGGAAATGCCATGGATGACTGACTCAGTGCAGCAACAAAGAAAAAGAGAGAGATGATACAGTGACGCTTGTTTTTTTTTTTTTTTGGGGGGGCGATTCACCGATTTATATACAAATTGATTTTGCCTTGGTGAATTTATAGCGACTCATAAATCGTGTTCGAAGAATTGGATTTATATATCGTTATAAATTGCGACTTATAAATGCATTTAGTGAAAGAAAAAGCTCAAAGTAATTCCTAAGTTTCCCTAAAATATATACTAGAACACTATTAGTCCTTATCGTTTTCAGCAGTGGTGCACTTTTGGTTCTAATGGATGAAATTGTAACCCACCCAATATGGAATAACCGGGTTCGTTTTAGGTATGAGGTATAAGGCGTGGGATTAAATTTATAGTATGTTTGATTGATGGTATAAATTTATTATGGGATAAATATATACATAACTCAGATAAGGTATAAATTTAATCTCACACCGTATTCCAACATATCTTATCTTATCTCACCTTATCTCGTCAAATGTGAAATGATTTTATCTTATCTCTCATGTGGTATAAATTAATCGTTGAATTATAATCCCGGAATAATTTAGTGTACGTATAAACGATCCTTAACATATGATATGCTTTTGTCCGACCGGTCGTTTTGAGCTCCGGCGCGTCATTCAGCAGATTGAGGCCATGAACAACTTCATCTCAGGTATATTGACTTGTGTGTATGGTCGAATTAAAATTCAGGAAGTTTGGAGTCAAATCTAAATGGAAATTCTCATTTTGAAAGCTTAAAGTTGAAGAAATGAACTAGGATTGGAATTTTGAGTAAATGACCTCGAAATTGGGATCTGAAAGTTCCAGCATGCTCGTATGATGATTTTGAACTTGGGCGTATGTCCGGATTTGGTTTTTGATAACCCGTGAGCATTTCGACGTATATGGTGGAAGTTAGTATTTCAGAAGAATTTCATAAATTTAGGTTGGAAGGCATTTTTGAATTATAGATATCCGTTTGGGATTCCGAGTCTCGGAATAGATCCGTATGCTGATTTTGGAGTTGGGAACGCGATCGGAAGTGAATTCGGATGTGCGGAGGTCATTTTGAAGTCATTTGGCGAAATATAGAAATTTGAAGGTTTATGAGAAAATTCGACCGGAAGTGAAAATTTTGATATTGGGATCGGAATGCGATTCCAAAAGTTGGTGCAAGTCCGTAATGTCGAATGTGACTTGTGTGAAAACATTGACTCAATTCGGATCGATTTTGGTAGGAAATGGGACAATTAATCTCTTTAAAGAAAGCTTAAATTAGAAAAGTCAATCCAACGTTGACTTGTGAGTTAGAGGGCTCGGAACTGAATTTCGATAATTCGGTTAGTTTCAAGGGATGATTTAAGACTTAGGAGCGCAATCGGGAGTAATTTTGGAGGTCCGGTGAAGAAGTTAGCATATTTTGGCGAAGTTGGAATTTTGGCGGAATCCAATCGATAGGTGATATTTTGATCCAGGAGTCGGAATGAAATTTCGATAGTTGCAGTAGCTTCGTTAGGTGATTTTGGATACGTCTGTAAATTTTCAAGTCATTCGGACATCGTTTGGTCGGATTTTTGATCGAATGTGAATTTTGAAAGTTTAAGTTTAAGTTTGAATCGAATTCTAGGATTTTGGTAATTTTTTATGTTTAAGGTAGCATTTTTATGATCCGAGCAAGTTTGAATGAAGTATTAGGTTGAGTTTGTGTTTTTGGTTGAGGTCCCGAGGGCCTCGTGGTGATTTCGGATGCCTAACGGGCATTTTTGGTTTTGAAAAAAGCTGCTGAAATGCAGCAGATTTTCAACGCTAGTAGGCTACTTTGGGAGCTCATATCTTGTAATCTATAAGGAATCACAAAAAGTGCAAAACACGAAAGTTGTAGACCTTTGTGTCTAGTTTCCAGAGAGCTAAAGAACTAGTAATTTGGAAATATGTACTAGAAGTTATGATCGACAGAAAATGACTGCTGGAGCAATATGATGTACAACTTGTATAGCGCAGGTGCAAGGTACAACTCAATGAACCACGGACAGAATCTTTATTACACGAAATTGGTTTATTTCTTTCATTTATTTCATTTGGTTTGGATGATTTTGGAGAGATTCAAGAGGGTATTTTCATCATCAATGTGAAGGTAAGTTATCCCCACCTATTTTGAGTTAAGTACATCAATTATGTATGCAATTGGGCATGAAAATTGTAGAAAAATTGAGGATTTAAGCCTAGGGATTTGAAAATAAGATTTGGTGATTTGAGGGGTCAAATAAACTCCTATTTTGATGAACTTTATATGTACGGACTCGTGGCGAGACGAGGATTCTGAAAATATGAGTTTCATATTTTTTTGAGAAGCGGGCCCAAGGCTCGGGTTTTGGAAACTTCGTGTTTTTGGGTGTTTTTCGAGTCATTTCAATTGGGTTATGATTCATTAGCCTATTTTGATGTATTCTTATTGGTTTTGATCAGATTTGGAACCCGAGGAGGTCGATTTGTGAGGAAAGCGCAAGGCAAGCTAGGACTTTTTGCCGGTTCGAGGTGAGTGGTGGTAATAAATGATGTACTGAGGGTTTGAAACCTCGTACTTGCACTATACAGTGCTATGTTGAGATGAAACACGCGTCATGTGACGAGCGTGGTGGTATTGTGACTGGGGATTTGGACTTGGTACTTCCCGACTGATAGTTTCCTATGTATAATGACTGAGATTGAGCTTATATCTGTGTAATTGGGCTAGTAGCCGTGTTTGGGACCTTGTGCCGATCTGTAGAGTATTAGGGGAGCCTGTAGAGCTAATTGACCCTTATATCATGTTGGACACATACACTTAGCCGTATTCATAGCTGTATAACATATCATGAGCCAGTACTAGATGTGTACTCTTAGAGAGACTACCTGGGGTGGGATTTCCTGTTCTAGCTGAGTGGGCCCGAGAGGCACTATTATGCTTGGGCAAAAATCACGTGCTCACATTTTCTGTTATTACACGTATATATATATATATATATATATATATATATATATATATATATATATATATATATATATATATATATATATATATATATATATATATGTGTGTGTGTGTGTGTGTGTGTGTGTGTGTGTGTGTGTGTGTGTGTGTGTGTGTGTGTGTGTGTGTGTGTGTGTGTGTGTGTGTGTGTGTGTGTGTGATGTAGCTATAGCTTTTTCCGCCAACCAAGCAGAGGAAAACGAGAGGAGAAAAGGGGATTGGTTAAGGATTTAAAATGACAAAAATTGAAAGTTTCCGGAAATCTGCAAATAGTGATGGCTCAATGAATATTAGCGGGTCTCTAGATTCATCAAGATAAAAAAGTTTTTGTTATAAAATAAAGACTATAAGTAAATGATCAAAGACAAGTATAGTGATAGACTAATATATTACTATTTAACTTCAAATTGATGTACATAATGAAATGAATTCTTCTTTATTTATAGAAGAAATGAAGCAGCCGCGAGACTTTTAGGTTTTTCATGAGCTGCATTATAAGTTGTCTGCATGAGCTACTCATAACTTAATTGTTTAATAAGAAGCTGTTGCGAGTTATTTTGGTTGCAACCTGCCTGTATCAGCTGCTTGGAGATCCAAAATAATAAATGAACAACTATAATAATAATATATATATATATATATATATATATTAGAAGTTTGAATAGCTTAAGCACCAAGTTGGTGCTTGCCACTGGCTAATTTGATCAGACAGCACTTTGAAGGCAGTGCGAGATGAGTCTATCAAGACCTCTAAATGAGTTAAAGTAGAGATAAGAAGTATACGCAAGCAATGAGAATTTTTAAAATTTGGATCGGCATGTACACATGGATCTTCTGATAAAATAACATTGACGTATTATTACAGTTAAACTTGAATATATATATATATATATATATATATATATATATATATATATATATATATATATATATATATATATATATATATATATTTCAGAGAAAGCGTTGGAATTGTTACGGCTATCCATTTCAGCAAATTAAAGGCTTCTTAATGTCTCAATTCAGAGCTGACATATTATAGCCAAATAGTTGAAAAACACTTAGCCCGAGAGATTTGAATCATTCCTTCATAATCTCATTAACCCTCCATATATATATATATATATATATATATGTATGTATATATATATGTATGTATATATCCCTGAACAAGAAGTATGTGCAACTTATATTTCATTTAGAAAAAAATGCAATTTATCTTTGGATCGGGCTGCACACTGCGGCGCTATATATATTGGATCGGGCTACACGCCGCATCGCAATATATGTTGGATCGGGCTGTACGCCGCGGCATTATATGTATATATACATATATATTTGGATCGGGTTGCACGCTGCAGTAGTATGAGTGAGGACTAGGTCGGTGTGGGATCATTGTGAGACAGTTGTGGACTGGAAATTGGACTTATCACTATAGAGATGACTTACCTGTAAGGTTACCCTTAGAACTGTTTAGTGATAGTATAGGTGTTCTTACTTTCAGTTGTTATTTATTAATATTACTCAATGAGTTGAAACATACTCACCCTACTCCCCTGCACTCTTTGTGCAGTACAGGTGTTCAGGAGGGCAGTTGAGCTACCGCAGCTGCTACATTATTGTTATCCCGAGGAGACTTCGAGGTAGCTGTCGGCGTCCGCAAGACCCGATCTCTCCCTCCATATCATCTTGTCTTTTACTATTTTACCTCGACTTGGATTGTATATGATATTTCCATCTGTTAGAGGCTCAGACTTGTGACAACGCGATTGTTGGGTTGTATTTTGTGTATTTTGTTTTCGCACTTGCTATATTGTTATGAAAACAAGTTATTAACTTTAATCGATCAGTATTAATTAATAATTGGCTGGTAATATGGGAAAACATGGTCGGGCTTGCCTAGCAATGTGTTGGGCGCCATCATGACCGGGGTTTGGGTCGTGACAAATTGGTATCAGAGCCTAGGTTACTAGGTCTCGCGAGTCATGAGCCAGTTTAGTAGTGCATCGCAGATAGGTATAGAGGTGTCTCCACTTATCCTCGGGAGGCTGCAGACCTTTTAGGAAACACTTCACATCCTTGGAATTCTTATCGTGCGTACTTGATTCAGCTTGTGGTATGATTCTTGACGTTCCTTCTACACGTTGATATGCGCACTCGAGCGCTTAGTAATATATTTGCCTTGATGGCTTGCGATTACCCAATCGAGGGGCGAGATATAACCTCTGTGAGTTCATGCTTGGCCAGTCTGGAGGACTTGAGGCCGGATCTTTGTCTATGGCTTGAGCACCGAGGTTCTGATTTTGTGAGCTGGAGTTATAAACTTATATGTTCAGTATTGTCCCTAATTGTGGGAATGTCGGCTAGATAGCCATGTGATGTGTATCATGGTGGAAGGTGTGCTGAAATACTAAATTGAGGCGAAACATGTGGGTTATCTTTTGCGGAGTGCCCTTAGGTAAGCTGATTCGTATGTGTAATGGAAAGGATATTATGATTCGATCAGGTGCCATGCATGTCAGTGTATCAATTTTGATAATATAATTCGTGCAGTATTGAGATTTAGGTTGTTGATATACCTTGTCATGTCTTGTCGAGTTGTGGACATGTTGTTAGGATGGTTTGGTGATTCTCTGGCATGTGGATAGACCAAAGTACAAAGGAAACTCTATCGAAATTTTTGAAAAATTTGGGACTTAGAAAAGATTTTGTCACCTAAAGAGTAGGCTTAACTATTGTGGGTGTATAAATGCAAGAATTGTAGAAGAGTTAAGATTTATGATGATTCGAGTCTCTGCCAAAGCTAGTAAATGATTTGAGTTCAATCTCACTATAACATTGTGGCGTCATTTGAATAAGAATGCTATTAGTGGTTTAAAGTGCTTTGATATATGGCTTCGAGCTAAGTTGAGGAGGTTGCTATTGACTAGCTAATTGCACGGTTGTGTGCTATGTTGATTTTGTCTCTAAGTACATTGGAAATTTTGGTAAAGACTACATGGTGCGTCGTAGATGTTAAGGAATATTAGAATGTTTTGAGTTACTATTGATAAAGAATGCTCTTTACATAGAAAAAATGGTATTTGTATCCATATGAAATCATGTTTTGGTATCAGAGTACTAACAATGCACAAGTGGTTCTATTCATTTAGGGCATGTGATTTACAGCTAAATAAGGGTGAATGAATCTCGCGAGAATTGTATTACTGTGTTCAAGGTTTGCATAATCTTGTGTCCTAAGTTTTTGTATGTGGCTAGGGACTGTGTTTTCATTAGAAGAGATCAAGACTTGTGCTATGTTATGTCATTATGGGATTCTATGTATCCGTATTTGGAAGGTAATGATAACGAATTCAGATTCGCGGGAAGTTCTTCAAGTAATGTGTTCTGGAATGTGGTATTTCTGGGAGATGTTTGATAGGGTATTCGGTGATCTATGGGTCTTAGATAGGGTGGTCTTATGTGCGAGTCTCATGTGGTAAACCTGGGTTGAGGTATTGTAGTGCTACAGTAAAGGCTAATATTAAATTAAAGATGAATCAGAAAGGAATTTGGGTAAATGGAACAATTTGGTAATGAATCGAAATGGTATGATAAGGATACGATTAATTCCTGGTATGTGCTCGAAGTAATGAGTCTTGCAGGTATTGTGCAACAAAGCTCTTGCGTACTGGCAGTTTGCTTAGCAGGGTATATGGTCAAAAGGGACAAGGTAATGTAAACTGATAATATCTAGTGGTGTGGTGGTATTCTCTTTTTGAATCGACTGTAATGATTGAGTTGTTGACGGCATAGGGAAATTTTTGAATGCCTTTCGTGGTATGATTGGATGCTTGATGTGCATTATGTATTCGTACATTGGAGTATGGAATCACGCATAGCTATTCGTGTGCTATATATGTGTTGGAGACTAGGAGTTCTCGTAATCCGCCTATGCAGTGGGGGTATATCATGTGTATCGGCACCATTTAGCGGTTATTGGAAATTGAAAGCCCTAGTGGCTCTCTCTTTACTTGATATGATGAATTTGGGTTATGATATATGATTACAGGCTGGCTGTCAGTCTAGACTAATATGATATGGACTATGACGGAAAATGTCACAAATTGCGTAGCAGAGTGCATCAGATTATGTTCCAGCAGGGTAGATGTACCCCAGGACCAGCGGACGACTGGTAGGTATTGCTTTGTCAGTTGGGCCTTCGTGGCGGATGTCAGTGCAAAGGTTTCTGCCATTAATTCAGTTCCATTATTGAGGAACTTTGTCGGATGTGTTTTTTATGGCCGAGATTGAGGCTATATATGTTGATGGTAATGAGCAACTTGACTTGGTGTGCATTTCCTTTTGCGAGATTTATGCGTGGATCGGGTGGCACTCCACCACGGATTATTTGGATCGGGTGGCACGTTGTGTCATGACCCTAGTTCACCAATCGTGAACCTGTCATGACGGTACCCAGCCTTCACGACTAGGTGAGCCTAACACAATGCGGAATATACAATTTCATGAATATTAAATAAGGAAATAGCGGAAAACGATATAAAAGGAATGTAGTCAGTGCCGCTTGGCACATACACTCATCAACCACACCATATAGCATACCACCAATACCCGGAATCCCACGGGTAACACAGACTAAAAGGGGAGAGTACAAATGTGGCTTTATATATCAAGAATGTCTAAAAACAACGAAATGAGGGAAAATAACTACTATCGCTATGAGAATAGAAGGAGGCTCTCCGGATTCGTGGACGTAGCAGATCATACCTCGAGTCTCCTGATGTGCTGTTGAATCACCTAGGATGAGCCTGTCCTGATGTACCTGGATCTGCACAACAAACGTGTGCAGAAGAGTAGCATGAGTACACCACGGCGATACTCAGTAAGTGCCAAGCCTAACCTCGACGGAGTAGTGACGAGGAAGGTCAGGGCCCTGTCAAGAGAACAATAACATAATGATCAAATAGTAATAAGCAGGAATAAGTAAGAATGAATCTAAAATAATCAACAATAAATCAATTACTACAACCGACTACGATTAGCTAACTACAAGTAACCAACACAACATAAACTCGAACCAGCAAGTCCAGGACCTGTGGGAATTGAACCCACAGTCCCTCTCTATATTCAACAACCCAGGAGCTACGGGAATTTAACCCGCAGTCCCAATATCAATATCTCTGGGTCTCCGGGAATCGAACCCGCAGCCTATATCTCAATATCTCAGGATCTCTGGGAATTGAACCCGTAATCCGTATCTCGATAAATATATCAATAAACTCCGGGTCTCCGGGAATCTAATCTGCAGCCCTTGGATCTCTGGGAATTGAACCCGCAGTCTACAAACAATAACACTCCGGGTCTCTGGGAATCGAACCCACAGCCCTTGGATCTTCGGGAATTGAACCCCCAGTCCACCAACACAAACAATAGAAGAAACGCACAGAGAAAATATAATATGCTTAACTACAACTTCACTAAAACCAATGCCAACAATTATCAAGAAGTCCAAGTAACACAATTAGGCAACTAGACAGATAAATCCTATCTAATCATGCTTTCCTAACGAATATCAGGTAAATGTCACGATTTAATCAACTAAGAATAGGAATATCACGAATTGGACAATTCAAGTAAAGTGAGTTCCAACAATCTGCGCATGTACACGCCCGTCACCTCACGTACAAGGCATTTAAATTATCACATAATATCCTAGGGGTGAAGGTTCCCCCACACGAGGTTAGACAAGCCACTTACCTCGACTCCGGCACAAAACCGCTAAGAGACAACTCTCTTGTCATGAATATCAGCCTCCACATGTGTAGTATCTGATCAAAATCAATAGAAATACATCAAAATAGGCCAATTGGGCATTACCCAAACGAAACAATTCGAAATACACCAAAAACCACAAGTTGCCAAAACTCGACTTTTGGTACGCTTCTCGAAATTACGAAAGTTATATATTCGGGTTCCTTATCTCATCACGAGTCTATGCATATAAAATTTACCAAAATCGGATTCCGTTTGCCCATTCAAATCGACGATTTACCATAATTTAGGCCTAGGGCTAAAACCTCCCATTAATCTTCCATTAACAGTGAAATACTCAAGGACTTCATGATAAAATATCGAAATTAGGCCAAGAAACTCACCTCCGATGATTACCCAATGATTCTCCAACAATTTACCGTCAATATCTTCTCTTAGAACTCAAAAATTGAGGTTATGGGTGAAGGGTTCGCGAAAACACTGCTCTGGTATTTTAATATATCTGACTGTCAGGCGACCCTATGCGATCGCAGCCACAGGCTCGCGATCGCAAAGAACAAACTCGGCCGACTCCAAATTAACTCTACGTGATCGCGACATAACCCACGCGATCGCACTGCTTCAGCCAATTAACCCTACCACGTGCATCATTACGCGATTGCATTGCTTTAGCCCACAATACTACGCGATCGCATGCTTACCCCCGCGATCGCATTGCTTTGATTTTCAGACTTACGCGATCGCACACCAGACATCGCGATCGCGATGCACCCCAACGAGACCTTACGCGATCGCATGGAGACCTCCGCGATCGCGGAGAACAAAAATGTTCTGTAATAATTGCAGCAGAAACAGCAGTGCATTAGGCACAAAAATGGTCCGTTTGGACCCTCGAATTCATCCCGAGGCCCCCGGGAGCCCAACTAAAACCACCAACCTGCTCCAAAACATGATACGAACTTGTTCCAATCATAAAAACACGTCCTTAAACACAGAAATCATCGAACTATAGCGGATTCAAGCCTAAGATTTCATCTAAACTTCCGAAACCAACATTCAATCAAAAACCCGACCAAACGACGTCCGAATGACCTGAAAATTTGCAGACATATCCAAAATCACCTAGAGAAGCTACTGCAACTATCGGAATTCCATTCCGACGTCCGAATCAAAATCTCACCTATCGATCAGATTTTCAGAAATTTCAAACTTCGGCATTTCAAGCCTAATTGAGCTATAGACCTCCAAAATACATTTCGAACGCGCTCCCAATCCTGAAATCACCTAACGGAGCTAATGGAACCATCGGATTACCGTTCTGAGGTTGTCTTAACACTGTTCCGAATACGGGTCATTTTCCAACTTTAAAGCTCTCATTTAGGGACTAAGTATCCCAAAACACTCCAAATTCCAGAACCGACCCTCCCGGCAAACCACAATAGCATAAATTAACTTAGGGAAACAGTTAGATTGGGGATCGGGACGTAAATTTCAAAAACGACCGGTCAGGTCGTTACATCTTCCCACACTTAAAAGATTCGTTCGTCCTCGAACGAGCATAGAAAACATACCTGGAGTGGTGAAGAGATGAGGATACTGTCTGCGCATATCTTGGTCGGTCTCCCAAATCGCCTCCTCGGCCGGCTGACCCCGCCACTAGACCTTTACTGAAGCGATATTCTTTGACCTTAGCTTCCTGATTTGCCTGTCCCGAATGGACACTGGCCCCTCAACATAAGACGGATCCTCGTCTAGCTGAACAGAAGTGAAATCCAACACGTGCAACGGGTTACCATGGTATCTCCGGAGCATAAAGACACGAAATACGGGGTGGACTCCGGCTAGGTTGGGAGGTAAGGCCAACTCATATGCAACCTCTCCAACACGCCTCAAAATCTCAAAAGGGCCAATAAATCTAGGACTCGACTTCCCTTTCTTCCCAAACCTCATAACACCCTTCATGGGCGAGACTCGAAGCGGAACCCGCTCACCAACCTTAAAAGCCACATCGCGATCCTTCTTGTCCGCATAACTCTTCTGTCTATACTGGGCTGCACGAAGTCTGTCCTGAATCACCTTGACCTTGTCCATTGCATCCTGAACCATATCAGTACCTAGCAGCCTGGCCTCGCCCGGCTCGAACCAACCCACGGGAGACCTGTGTGACGACCCAAAGGGTCATCACTTGTTTTATTAATTATTTTGAGCTTCTGAGGTCCTGAAAACCTCATTTATAGTTTCCTCAATTTGCGTGCGTGGTCCGAACGCGAAGCTGGAAATTTTTTATGTTGAAACATATGAAATATGTGGAAAATTTGAAGAATTTTGATATTAATATTGATATGGTTGACTTTGGTCAATATTTTTGGTAAACGGACCCGGACCCGTGATTTGACGGTCCTAGAAAATCCGTAGAAAAATATGGAACTTGGGCGTATGCCCGGAATTGAAATCCGAGGTCTAGAACCCGGTAAAAGAATTTTTCTGTTAAATTGTTTTCTGAAAATGTTTAAGGAAAATGAGACTGAAATTTGATTAAAAAGTAATGGTATCAGGCTCGTATTTTGGTTCCGACACCCGGTACAGGTCATATATATTGGTTAAGCGCTTCCTGTAAAGTTTGGTTGAAAACGGACGTCATTTGATGTGTTTCGGCTTTAAATTGAAAATTTTGGGAGTTATGAAATTTTGAATGAAATCTTGAGTTTTAAAGCTCAAATCACTCATTTTGATGTTATTTTGGCGATTTGATCGCGCGAGCAAGTTCGTATGATGTTTTTAAGTCAATGTACATATTTGGTTTGGAGCCCCGAGGGCTCGGGTGAATTTTGGATAGGCCACGAGATCAAATTTTCATGTTAGAAAGTTGCTGTCAGCACCTGATCTGCAGAGTTGGCAAATGCGAACAAATGTTAGCAAATGCGAATTCGCAAAGGCGAACAAAAGTTAGCAAATGCGAATTTGTAAATGCGAACAAAAGTTAGCAAATGCGAATTCGCAAAATGCGAAGAAAAGTTCGCAAATGTGAACATCCCAGTTTTGTGCCTTGGTTCGCAAATGCGAACAAAAGTTCGCATGCAAACCTCCCATCCTTGGCTTATTTTTCAAATTCCAGAATTTGGTCGGGGTTCGCAATTGCGAACCCCTGCTCGCAAATGTGAACACAGAGACCTGTAAATGACGATTTCCAGCTTTATTTTTCATATTTCACAACCCAAAACATCCATTGGCGATTTTTCGCGAACTCCCTCTTCTCCAAATCATTGGTAAGTCAACTTTTACTCAATTTCTTCAAACTTTAACATCATCTATCATGTTTTCATCTTCAATTTAAGGTTTTTCATGGGTAAAAATGGGGGATTTGGGTAGAACTTAGGTTTTCATAAAAAATTGGGATTTTAACCTCAATTTGAGGTCCGATTTGAGAACAAATTATATATTTGAACTCATAGATGATTGGGTGAATTTATTTTGGTTCGAAACTCGGGTTTCGATCATGTGGGCCTGGGGTCGATTTTTACTATTCCGGACAGAATGTTGTAAAACTTATATTTAGCCATGTGAACTAGTTTGTTAAGTAGAATTGATGATATTAAGTCAATTGTGTATAGATACGATTGAATTGGAGCTAAATTGGAGAGGAAAAGGCATTGCTACGGATTGAGTTATTCGTAAACATTTGAGTTAAGTGTTTGTTCTATCCTAGCTTGAGAGATTCGGAATTGGGTTATGTATGAATTGTTAATTAAGAGTTATTGGTGTTATACCGATAACAAAGATAAATTGTAGGTTCAATGTCATTTATTGGTTGTATACCGGTAAAATACATATAAATTGTTGAGTAAGATCTATTGGTGTTACACCGGTAACAGGGATATATCGTTGAATTATTGTCATTTATTGGTTTTATACCGGTAATATAAATACTGTTGATTAGAGATTATTGGCTTAATGCCGGTAATATACATTATTAAAGAATTTGGGATCGTGTGGGGCGCCGACCACTTATATGATAAGAAATGGGATCGTGTGGCACGCCGACCACAAAGTGATTTGAATCTTGGCATTGGTCATAGTTGCTGGTAGCCTATTGTTACATTTGGGAGCGGGTGGTACGCCTACCACAAGATATAGCCTATTTGTTACATTTGGGAGCGGGTGGTACGCCTACCACAAGATATAGTTTATTGTTACATTTGGGAGCGGGTGGTACGCCTACCACAAGATATGAAATGAAAAATGAATTTAGACATGAAAGTAAGATTTGTTCCGTTGACCAGATTACTCTGGATAGTGTGAGTTATTGACTGTTATTTCAAAGTAGGTTCTTTCCTTATAAACGTTCGTTAACGTTTTCTGCTGTTGTATATGTATATATATATTTCAACTGTACAAGTTTATGTGGGTGACTGACCTTAGTCTCGTCACTACTTCGCCAGGATAGGCCAGACACTTACCAGCACATGGGGTCGGTTGTGCTGATACTACACTCCACGCTCTTTTTGCGCAGGTACAGGTTACGGACACCAGCAGCAGCGGTAGTACGATTGTGGATATTCCGACTATTGAGACTACGAGGTAGCCTTGCAGGTGTAACGACCCGACCGGTCGTTTTAGAAAATTACGCCTGTTATCTCATGTATTCGAGATAAACAACTTGTATTTCTTTCAGACAATTATGTGTATTATTCTTAGAAGTTCGTGAGTATTGTGACACCAGTCTTGGGTAGTGTATCATGTTTGGATTTTCTGTATCATATTTGATAAAATTGACTAAGTCTTCTGCTAAGTTTAATTATTCCGATGTAATTATATGATTTTATTCAAAGTCTTAAGAAGGAAATTGTTATTAAGGAAAAATGTAAGTAACAGTTGGCTTGCCTAGCTTCCACTAGTAGGCGCCATCATGACTCCCGATGGTGGGGAATCCGGGTCGTGACAACCTGCACCTCTTACCATATAGAGCCTCATGCGGTGCCATCTGAATACTGGACTGGTAGCTGTTGTTATAAACAAACTCCGCCAGTGGCAACAAATGATCCCATGAACCTCCAAACTCAATCACGCACGCACAAAGCATATCCTCCAAAATCTGAATAGTGCGCTCAGACTGACCATCAGTCTGGGGGTGAAACGCGGTGCTTTGCTCTGCCCGAGTACCTAACTCCTGCTGTACGACTCTCTAGAACCGTGAAGTGAACTGAGTGCCTCTATCTGAGATGATGGAAACTGGAATACCATGCAGCCGAACTATCTCTCTGATGTAGATCTCCGCCGGTCGCTCCGATGAATAAGTAGTGCTCACCGGTATGAAATGGGCGGACTTGGTCAGCCGATCCACAATAACCCAAATGGAATCAAACTTCCTAACTGTCTGTGGAAGTCCAAATACAAAGTCCATGGTGATGCGCTCCCATTTCCACTCCGGAATCTCAATCTGCTGCATCAATCCACCCGGACGCTGATGTTCATACTTCACCTGCTGGCAGTTGAGGCACCTAGAAACATAATCAACTATATCCCTCTTCATTCGCCTCCACCAGTAATGATGTCTCAAGTCCTGATACATCTTCGCGGCACTCGGATGGATGGAATACCACGAGCTATGGGCCTCTACTAGAATCAACTCTCGAAGATCATCTACATTGGGCACACAAATATGCCCCCGCATCCTCATTACTCCATTATCCCCAATGGTAACATCTCGAGCATTACCACACCGAACTCTATCCCAGAGGACAAGCAAATGAGGGTCGTCGAACTGACGCTCCATGATGCGGTTGTGAGCACATGATTTTTGCACTAGGTAAAGTGAATTCCAAAATTAAAATAAAATAATATTTTTGAGTGAAATTGCGTGTCTTGTTTGGAATTAAATACACTTTGTGTGTTGAATAATTAGAAATTAGAAAACAAAAAAAATAGGTTGAATACTTACATTTTTTTATTTAAGTATTAAAAGAAAATTAACAAAAAAATAGTTTAATTAGCGGAATATAGTAGGAAATAGCAAAAAATATCAGAAAAATTGGAAAAAATAGGAAAATTAAAAGAATTTGAGTAATTGGAAAAGAATATAAAAATAAGAAATGAAATACAAAAAGGAAATACATGAGAAAATAATTAAAATAACAGAAAAATACAAAATATATATGGGTATAATTACATTGGGCCAAAAGAATCCCAAATCAATGGCCCAAAACACCCAAGCCCAAAGGTCCGGTCCAGTTCACTAAGGGACATGTGATCTCAGCCGTTCATCAGGCCAAATCCAATGGCTGAGAATCGATCCGGAGTTAATTCAAATGGTTAAGTGCAAGATCAAATCTAGGCCGTCTGTTTAAACTAATCTAACGGTTGAAAGCTTAGGTTTCATTTGTAATAGAACAGCACCGTTTATGTAACGCAAGTAATGGACATTGATCTTCATCAAATCAACGGCCCAGATCACCTTAGTCGCCTTAACTATAAAAGGCTTTGGTCTGTGAAAGACCGTCCATTTGCAAAATATCAAAACCCTAGTCGCCTAGGTTCTCCCTCTCCTTCATCATCTTCTTCATCTCCCCTCTTCTGCAACCCTCACCGACCATGGAGGCCACCACCTCCCACGGTGGTCTCCGGCCATCCCTTTACCTCCCGTCTTCTCCTCTTTTCTTCTTCACCTCAGATCACCCAAAAACCTGAGAAACCTAAAAAAAACCATGTTTTGATTGTCCGGTCATCGGAACCTACCTCCGGTGACCACAACTTATGAGAAGCCACTCCAAATCAATACCAAAAGAACCACCATGGTCCGATCTATCCCCCTATAACCTCAGCTTCCCTCGAATATACCCTGAGCTTCTCGAATATCTAAAAAGAAGTCGCCGGAACCCTAACTCCGGCGACTCAAACCCAAGCTTTTTGCCAAGATCTAACCTTTACCCTTCCAAATACCCCCACTTCAGACAAAAACCCCAAAAAGACTTCATCTTGAAGTCTTAAAAAGAAAAACCAGAAAAAGAAAATGAAGAAAAAAGAAATAAAGAAAAAGAGTCTGAAAAAGCCTGAACAAAGAGAGTGAAAAGAGTGAGAGGAAGCTCAGGGGACCGGCCCTGCAAGCTAAGTCCCCTCACTCTTTGTATCTAAATGCTTTTTTCTGTGTTATATTTTCTATTCTGTTTGTTTTTTGTTTCTCTGGCTTGAAAGATCTATTTAGTACTAGGGTCTTCTCTTCATCTTGTTCATCTTCATGTTGTTCTTCTGTTTTGTCTGTTTCAATCATGATCTGTTTCTCTAAGTTAAAAGATCTATCTTGATTCACCCTTTCTTCTTCATCTTGTGTATATTGTGGTCCTTGATCTGTTAACTTTTTATAACATGACTATCTTCTCTTCTATTGATCTGCATGTATAGTTCTAATACTAGTTCGACTCTTATTCTTTCTCATCTTTATATTAAGTTGTTTTTGTTAAGTTTTGTAATCTCTAGACTGTTCTTCTCTCCTATCTCTCGGCATGTTTAATCTTAGTGTTAGGTTTAGCCGTTTGATTCCCTATTCCCCTCCATCTCCTATATTAGGGTTTGTAACGACCCGACCGGTCATTTTTAGAATTTACGCCCCGATCCCCCGTTAACTGCTTCCCATAAGTTCATTTCTGCTATTTTGGTTTGCCGAGATGTTCGGTGTTAGGATTCAAAGTGTTTTGGGACACTTAGTCCCTAGATGGGAGCTTAAGAGTTGAAAGATGGTCCGTATTTGGAATAGTGTGAAAACGACCTCGAAATGGAAATTTGATGGTTCTGTTAGCTCCGTTAGGTGATTTTGGGGTTGGGATCGTGTTTGGAATGAATTTTGGGGGTTCGTAGCTTATTTAGGCTTGAAATGCCGAAGTTTGAATTTTTGAAGTTTCTGGTCCGATAGTGAGATTTTGATTCAGAGGGTCGGAATTTAATTCTGAAAGTTTCTGTAGCTCCGTTATGTCATTTTGGACTTGTCTACAAAATTTGGCGTCATTCCGAGTTGAAATGATAAGGTTTTGGCATGAGGTTAATTATTTGAAGATTTGGAAGTTCATAAGCTTGATTTTGATTCAATTCGTTGTTTCGATATTGTGTTATATGATTTGAAGCATTGAGCGAGTCCGTGTTAGGTTATATGACTTGTGTGTGTGATTAGACGAGGTCGCGAGAGTCTCGGGTGAGTTTCGGATAGGTTTAGGCTATGTTGCGCTTGTTTTAGATACTTTGTCATCGTTTCTTCAAGAACAAATGATATCATATTAAGAAAACGATATCCAAATTTAGTTTTGTTTGAACCATGAGATCCGTATTGAAATTTTGGAGCCATAGGAAAAAGAATCATCGAATTTGGACATCGTATGAGGAAGTTATGCTCATTTTCGTGCCAGAAAAAATTGTTGGTTTCTGCTATGTTCGCAAATGCGAACTTTTTGTCGCATTTGCGATGCCGAGTTCGCAAATGCGAACTTTTTGTCGCAAATGCTACCTCTGCCAGCCTTTTTTTGTTCGCAATATCTAAGGGTTCGCAATTGCGAACCCTAGGTCGCAAATGCGACATCTGAGGCCTGTTAAGTGAGGTTTTTGACGAGATTTTCACCCATTTTTCAATTTTCTCAAAACCTAAACCTCCATAGGCGACTTTCCAAAGACCCAAACTTCTGCAAATCATTGGGTAAGTGTCTCTAATCCTTTTCCAACTATATTTTGTGATTATATCTTAGATTTAACATCAAATTCATGAGAATCTAAAGGAAAATTTGGGGAAAATTGTGAAATCTTTCAAAAATGCAAAATGATGATTTGAATGACCAAATGGTATGGTAATTAGATAATTTTTGTATGGGTGAACTCGTAGCGGAATGGGTGTTCAGTTTTTATAAATTTTTTTGGGTTCCGAGGTGTGGGCCCGAGGAGTTGACTTTTGTTGACTTTTTGCAAATTGTGTAAGAATCATAGTTTTGTTAATTGAAATTGTTTTCTCTTGCATTGTTTGATGTATTCAAGTTATTTTTGGCTAGATTGAGCCAAGCATTGATGAATTGGTAAAGGAAAAGCTAAATTGAGTATTGAATTGGTCGGATTGAGGTAAGTATCTTGCCTAACCTTGTGTGGGGGACCTCCCCTTAGGATTTGAGTCTTCTCTATTGATTGTAGTCCGTGTACGCGAGGTGACGAGTGCGCGCTCGGATTTAATTGTGGTAAATTGTCCCTTTTAGGTTCTTAGACTTGTGAAATTCACCGAGTAGGAAGATAATATTGATACGATTAAGTCCCCTGTTATTAGTTTCACCTCTACTTGTCTTGATTGATATTTGTTGCTCTTCTTGATTTGTTTCTGCTGTTAAATGGGCTTTTACATGTTTAAACTAAAGACAAGTACCCTTCTATATTCATAATGCCCACCCTAACTACTCGCCTTTAAATTGAAAATTTATAAATGTTATATCTCATATAATTAATCGGTTTTAATTGGAAGAAAGATAGGTATCTCATAATTAATTGATATTTCTTAAATGGTAATTATTTGATTCATGTTAACTTCCTTACTATTGAATACTCCTTGATTGTAAGTTTACCTGTAACCTTGTGCAATTATATTATATGTCCAATTGTTGTGGTACCAGTGTAGTTGTTATGTGTTTGTTACGCCTCGATTGTCATTGAGGTTATTGTGTTTTTCCTTGGTGTTCCGCGACTTTATTAGTTATTGTGGAATCTCTTGTCGGGACATTATTATTTCTGCTGTTGATTTTCCCTTGCTCGGATACTATTGTTACTGTGTGGTTGTTGGTACCATGATGCACGAGGTCTCTACAGTGCGGTTATTGTTGGGGATTTACACGAGGTCTTTGCCGTGTTGTTGTTGCTATTGATGTCTTTGCACATGCGGCGTAATAAGGCAGGATATGTTATATATTTATGTGTGGGTTGCGCATGTGGCGGAATAAGGTGGGAATATTATGTGCACGTGTGGCGAAATAAGGCGGTGTTGCTATGTTGTTATTGATTGCACACGTGGCGAAATAAGGAGGGATATGTCGGGGGCTGATTATGAAGGACTACGGGTTCAATTCCCGGGAGTACCTCTGTTGTTATTACGAAGGACTACGGGTTCAATTCCCGGGAGTTCCTCTGTTGTTATTATGAAGGACTATGGGTTCAATTCCCGGGAGTTCCTCTGTTGTTATTATGAAGGACTATGGGTTCAATTCTGTAACGACCCGGCCCGTCGTTACGGGAATTACCACCCCGTTACCTTGCATTTACATATCTTATGCTTTTATAACAGTATTAGAGTATATCGGGTGAGTTAGGAGTGATTTGGATTGAAAATGAAGCAAATAGCATGCTTGAAGGAAGCTTGAATATGGAAAGTCAACCAAGAGTTGACTATTGAGTTAGAGTGCTCGGAACCGGATTCTGATGATTCGACTAGTTCCGGGGGATCATTTATGACTTAGGAGAGCAATCGGAATTGAATTCGGAGGTCCGGTGTAGTTTTAGGCTTGAATTGGCGAAGGTTGATTTTGGCGAAAACCGGATGGTAGGTGATATTTTGATCCGGGGGTCGGAATGGAATTTCGACAATTTCTGTAGCTTCGTTATGTGATTTTGGATGTGTCTGCAAATTTTCAGGTCATTCGGACATCGTTTGATCGGGTTTTGGATTGAATGTTAGTTTTGAAAGTTTTGAAGAAACTTAGGCTTGAATCCGTGAGTAAATGGAGATTTTGATGTTTAGTATGGTGTTTTTATGATTGGAACAAGTCCGTATCATGTTTTGGAGTACGTTGGTGGGTTTCGTTGGGGTCCCGGGGGCCTCGGGATGATTTCGGACCATCAACCGGGCATTTGGACTTGGCAAAAATCTGCAGAAAAACTGCAGGTTCTGCCCAGGCCTTTAAGCCTTCGCGTTCGCGTGGCAAGGGCCGCGTTCGCGAAGGCCAAGCTTATCAGTGCATCGCGTTCGCGGGAAGGGGAGCCGCGTTCGCGTAGGCCAGGGATCGTGTGCATCGCGTTCGCGTTCCAGCGGTCGCGTTCGCGTAGGTGTGTGAGGGTAAGGCTTCGCGTTCGCGGGAGGAGTATCGCGAACGCGTAGAAGGATTTTGGGCGCTGGGAGTTTGAGCATCGCGAACGCGTGAATGGCATCGCATTCGCGAAGGGTAGCTGGAAGTTGGGCATCGCGAATGCGTGGAAGGCGTCGCGTTCGCGAAGGGTAAGTGAGGGCTGTTCATCGCGAACGCGTGGGAGCTCACGCGAACGCGAAGAGCAAAAAGCTCTGGCAGTGAATAAAATCCAGAAGCAGAGGGGTTACGGGTTTACACCCCCAAAACATAATTTTGAGCCCTAGAGAGAAGAAAACTCGAGGAAATCACTGAGAAGTCATCGAATATTCGTCGGAGGTAAGATTCTTGACTCAAAAACATCATTTTATGGTAGGATTAACATCAATCTTCATGAAATTGGGTTGAAATCCTTAAGAAATGTGGCCTAAATATTGAAAACGGGATTTTTGGATTTGGAAGGCCATTTGAACTCCGATTTCGATAAATTTTATATGCACGGACTCGTGGCGAGATGAGGGTCGCGTTGGTACTAATTTCGGAATTTTTCGAGCAGTGGGCCCGGGGTCGGGTTTTACCAACTTGGTGTATTTATGCGAATTTCATGTAAATTGAAGTGGGTTATGATTCTTTGACCCGTATTTGATATAATTATTGTTATTTGACTAGATTCTACACACGAGCCAGCGAATTTCAAAGGAAAAGGCATCGCGGACGAGTCTACGACCGGCTAGAGGTGAGTAGTTTGTGTATATGGTAGCCTGAGGGTTCGAAACCCCAGCTTAGCATATTGTGACGCTAGTAGGGCGTGGCTCGCACACCGTGGCAGGTGCGGGATTGATTGTGACTAGGGATTGAGACTTGGTCCATCCCGGATGCGAATAATATGTTGTTAGTGTTGGAAATACATTGTATTTGATATGTTTGTGGGCGGTAAGCCTTGTTTGGGGCCTTGTGCCGATCTGTAGCGTCCTTAGAGGACAATATTTATGTGATAGCTATAATTGCTTAAATCACTGATCTCAGTCCTGGAAATTGAAATCACACTATTGAAATGCTAAGTCACCGGCTTTTGCAAATTTAATAAAGTTAAAGTGTTTTTCATAAATTATGAACTGGAAACTGGCATTAAGAAAAATGAACTATTTTGTGACTTATTTGCTTATTGTGGACTGAACATGGATTGGACTGCACGCCGCAGTAGTTGATATGAGGATCGGGCTGCACGCCGCAGCAGTATTGCGCTTGGGCTGTAGGAGCCCCTCCGGAGTCTGTACACACCCCGAGTGAGCGCCGTCGACGTTAAATTGGATCGGGCTACACGCCGTAGCGGTTATGTGCATTGCATTGCATCTTTATTTGTTGAATTACTCTCTGTCGTAGCTGAATTGTACTGTTGATGCTAGTTCGTAGGAGATTCGGATTGTAGTGTAGCTTCATATTGTGGTATTTTGTGGATTTCTTACCTTCAGCTGCTTTTATATATTTATTACTCACTGAGTACTTAGTACTCACCCCTACTCCCTGCACCTTTTGTGTGCAAACTCACGTACTCAGGAGCAGTAGACAGGCATTTCCAGCGTTTGCGGTGTCATATCGAGTTGCTGAGGTAGCTGCCTACGTTCGCAGAACCTAGCTTCTCCTCTCCTTTCCAGTTGTTATTTTGTATTTTGTATTCAGACTTGAGTATTTCTATACAGTACTCTCTATTCCTGTTGGGTTTTATTAGAGGCTCTAGACTTGTGACTCCGGATCTTTGGGAGTGTCAGTATTGTTGTTCATTATTATTATTATTGGAGTTCTTAAACTCATATATTCTTCTTGGGTTGTCCATTTGGGACTGGTATTGGTGATAATTAAATTGTTTGGTCTGGCTGGCCTAGCTTGATTGTTGGGCACCATCACGACCGGATTTGGGTCGTGACAAGTTGGTATCCGAGCCTAGGTTATTAGGACTCGCGAGTCATGAGCCGGTTTAGTAGGCTTTCGCGGATCGGTACGTAGACGTCCGTATCTATCCTCGGAGGGCTACAGAAACTTTAGGAAAAACCTCATTTTCTTGGATTCATATCGTGCGATCTGTGTTATCATGAAACTAAAATTTTCCATATTCTATTCTCTCGCAGATGGCGAGAACACGAGCTAACGGACGTGGCGGACGACCACCATTGGCACCCAGAGGCCGTGGTCGTGGTAGAGGTAGGGCAGCAGCACCAGCACCTGCCGATCCACCGCCGACCGGACTCGGGGTCGGATTCTCGCACCGGTGGCCCGGACTATGCAGACGCTCCGGCAGCTCAGGTTCGGGCACCGTCAGTTCCTATTGTGATACCGGGTCTTCAAGAGACTTTGGCTCAGATTCTATCAGTATGCACTGGCTTGGCTCAGGTAGTTTCAGCCTCTACTACATAGACTTCTTCACAAGCAGGGGGAGGGAATCAGACCCTCGTGGCTCGCACACCCGAGCTGGTAGTTCAGGGTATTCAGGCACCTGGGGCAGCTGTAGTTCAGCCAGCTGCACCCGTTGCACCAGCCCCTGCTCATGTGGTTCCAGTTATGCCTGACGATGAGCAACATCGTCTGGAGAGGTTTGAGAGGCTACAGCCTCCGGCATTCAGTGGTGTTGATGGCGAGGACGCCCAGGGTTTTCTTGATAAATGTCAGCGTATGCTTCGTACCGCGGGTATTCTGGAGTCCAGCGGTGTTGCTTTCACCACTTTTCAATTCACAGGTCCAGCATTTCAGTGGTGGGAGGATTTTGAGACGCGTAGGCCCGCTGGGGCAGCGCCCTCACTTGGCAGCAGTTCTCTACAGTACTTTTGGAGAAGTATGTGCCTCAGTCCCAAAGAGAGGAGCTGCGTCGTCAGTTTGAGTGGCTAAAGTAGGGGGATATGACGGTTACTCAATATGAGATGAGATTCACACGGCTAGCCCGTCATGCCATATGGATGATTTCGACGGACAGAGAGAGGATCAGGATATTTAGAGATGGTCTTATATATCCCATTCGTATATTGATGACCTGAGAGAGAGCTTCGACAGTTACCTTTGAGGAGGTGGTTGATGTTGCCCGTCATATTGAGATAGATCGCCGCAGAGAGCGTGAGGAGAGGGAGGCTAAGAGGCCTCATAGTACTGGTAGTCACAGTGGTGCTCCGTCTAGGGGCCAGCCTCAGCATAGTAGGGATCGTTCATTCGGATCTCATCAGTCAGGACGTGCAGAGTCCGGTGGAGTTTCATCAGATCGTGGTCGTCAAGGCCATCAGGGTCATCAGGTTCAGTATGGTCGTCAGCAGAGTCAGCCTGCATTGAGTGCTCTTCCAGCCCAAAGCTCTGCTCCTACTTCCTCAGCACAGGATTCATCTGCAGCGAGGGGTCCTCAGCAGTCACTTCTTCCATCTTCAGGCCGTTGCTTTGAGTGTGGCGAGTTGCGCCATATCAAGAGAGAGTGTCCTCGGTGGCTTCGTAGGCGGTCTCAGCAGAGGGATCGGCCCTTGTCTTCTACCCCTGTTTCTTCAGCACCAGCACAGTCAGCTAGGAGTGGTGGCCAGGTGGCCAGGGGTCGCCTTAGGGGCGAGGATCGTACTGGCGGAGGCCAGGCTCGTTTCTATGCTCTTCCGGATAGGAAGGATGCTAGTGCTTCAGATGCGGTCATTTCAGGTATTATCTCAGTCTGCCACAGGGATGCTTCCGTCTTATTTGATCCCGGATCCACCTATTCTTATGTCTCTACTTATTTTGCACATCATTTGGGTATGACCCGTGGTATTCTTGCTTTGCCCGTACATGTGTCTACCCCGGTGGGGGATACTGTTGTTGTGGATCAGGTATATCGATCCTGTCTTATTACTATTGGGGGTCTGGAGACCCGAGTTGATTTATTACTACTGGGCATGGTAGATTTCGATGTAATTCTAGGCATGGATTGGCTATCTCCTTACCATGCGATTATGGACTGTCATGCCAAGACAGTCACACTAGCTATTCCAGGTAATCCGAGGATCGAGTGGCGTGGCTTGACTGATTATGTGTCCGACAGGGTGATTTCTTATATAAAGGCCCAACGAATGATCGGCAAGGGTTGTTTATCTTATTTGGCCTTCATTAGAAATGTTGAGGCTGATACACCCAGTCTTGATTCGGTCCCCATTGTGAGGGAGTTTCCGGATGTATTTCCAGCAGATCTACCAGGCATGCCGCCTGATAGAGATATTGATTTTGGTATTGATTTGGTGCCGGGCACTCAGCCCATTTCTATTCCTCCCTATCGCATGGCACCAGCAGAGTTAAAAGAATTGAAAGAACAGCTTCAGGAACTCTTAGATAAGGGTTTCATTCGTCCGAGTGTGTCACCTTGGGGTGCGCCGGTGTTGTTCGTGAAGAAGAAAGATGGCACAATGAGAATGTGCATTGATTACAGGCAGCTGAACAAGGTAACAGTGAAGAATAAGTACCCATTGCCTCGTATTGAGGACCTATTTGATCAGCTCCGGGGAGCTAGTGTATTTTCTAAGATTGATCTTCGATCGGGCTATCATCAGTTGAAGATCAGGGACTCAGATATTATGAAGACAGCGTTCGGGACGCGATATGGGCACTACGAGTTCCTGGTGATGTCATTCGGGCTGACTAATGCCCCACCTGCATTCATGCACTAGATGAATAGTGTATTTCGGCCGTACCTTGATTCTTTTGTGATTGTGTTTATTGATGATATTCTGGTGTATTCACGCGGCCAGGAGGAGCATGCACATCACTTGAGGGTTGTATTGCAGAGGTTGAGAGAAGAAAAGCTTTATGCTAAATTCGCTAAGTGTGAGTTCTGGCTTGATACTGTGACTTTCTGGGACATGTAGTGTCCAGTGATGGCATTCGGGTTGACCTACAGAAGGTCGAGGCGGTGCAGAATTAGCCCAGACCTTCCTCAGCTACGGAGATCCGGAGTTTCCTCGGCTTGGCAGGCTATTACCGCCGGTTTGTTCAGGGCTTTTCATCTATTGCTTCACCTTTGACTAAGTTGACACGGAAGAATGCTCCATTTGTGTGGTCCGATGAATGTGAGGAGAGCTTCTAGAAGCTCAAGGAGGCTTTGACCACAGCTCTAGTACTTGTGTTACCATCAGCCTCATGGTCATATACGGTGTATTGTGATGCTTCTAGAGTTGGACTCGGTTGTGTGTTGATGCAGGAGGGTAGAGTTATTGCATATGCTTCTCGTCAGCTAAAGCCCCACGAGAAGAACTACCCTGTTCATGATTTGGAGTTAGCTGCTTTTGTTCATGCCTTGAAGATTTGGAGGCATTACCGATATGGTGTATCTTGTGATGTATATACAGACCACCGCAGCCTTCAGCATTTGTTTAAGCAGAAAGATCTAAATTTGAGGCAGCGGAGATGGCTTGAGTTGCTTAAAGACTATGATATTATTATCTTGTATCATCCCGGGAAAGCCAATGTAGTGGCTGATGCATTGAGCCGGAAGGCTATTAGTATGGGCAGTTTGGCGTATATTCCAGTTGGGGAGAGACCCCTTGCAGTTGATGTTCAGGCGTTAGCTAATCAGATGGTGAGACTAGATATTTCTGAGCCCAGTCGGGTGATGGCTTGTGTAGTAGCTCTTTCTTCTTTATATGATCGTATTCGAGAGCGCCAGTATAATGATCCACATTTACTTGTCCTTAAGGACAGAGTCCAGCATGATGATGCCAGAGATGTCACTATTGATAGGGATGGTGTATTGCGGATGCATGGCCGGATATGTGTGCCCAATGTTGACGGCCTCCGTGAATTGATATTGGAGGAAGCCCACAGTTCGCGGTATTCTATTCATCCAGGAGCCGCGAAGATGTATCAGGATTTGAAACAACATTACTGGTGGAGAAAGATGAAGAAATATATTGTGAACCATGTGGCTCGGTGTCTAAACTGTCAGCAGGTCAAGTATGAACATCAGAGACCTGGTGGTGTATTTCAACGTATTGATATTCCGGAGTGGAAGTGGGAAAGAATAACTATGGACTTTGTTAGTGGACTCCCTCGGACAGCGAGGAAGTTTGATTCAGTTTGGGTGGTGGTGGATAGGTTGACCAAGTCAGCTCACTTCATCCCAGTGTGTACTACTTATTCCTCGGAGCGGTTGGCAGAGATATTCATCCGTGAGATAGTGAGATTGCATGGAGTTCCCATTTCTATTATATCAGACAGAGGTACCCAGTTCACTTCTCAGTTCTGGAGGACATTTCAGCGAGAATTGGGTTCATAGGTAGAATTGAGCACAGCATTTCATCCACAGACGGATGGGCAGTGTGAGCGTACTATTCAGATATTAGAGGACATGTTGCGTGATTGTGTCATTGATTTTGGTGGTTCGTGGGCTGATTATTTGCCTCTTGCGGAGTTTTCTTATAATAATAGCTATCAGTCCAGCTCTGAGGGCAATAATAATGCACAGATTCCTCGATTCTTTGAAAATTGCCAGGAACGTCGAGGCTAGATTGTTGGGGACAGAGTTAGTTCAGGATGCCTTAGACAAGGTGAAGGTGATTCAGGAGAGACTTCGCACAGCTCAGTCGCGCCAGAAGAGTTATGCGGACCGGAAGGTCCGAGATGTGTCTTATTCAGTAGGTGAGAAGGTGTTGCTCAAGGTTTCGCCTATGAAGGGCGTTATGAGGTTTGGAAAGAAAGGGAAGTTGAGCCCAAGGTTTATTGGACCTTTTGAGGTGCTTAGGAAAGTTGGGGAGGTGGCTTATATGCTTGCTTTGCCACCCGGTTTGTCGGGAGTTCACCCGGTGTTCCATGTATCTATGCTCCGGAAGTATGTCGGAGACCCGTCTCATGTGTTAGATTTCAGCACGATACAGCTAGATGAGGATTTGACTTATGATGTGGAACCAATAGCCATTTTGGGTCGACAGGTTCGTAAGCTGAGATCCAAGGACATAGCTTCAGTGAAAGTGCAGTGGAGAGGTCGTCCCGTGGAGGAAGCAACTTGGGAGACCGAGCAGGAGATGCGGAGCAGATATCCTCACTTGTTTGATGCTCCAGGTATGTTTCTTAACCCGCTCGCGGACGAGCGTTTGTTTAAGTTGGGGAGAATGTAACGACCCGGCCCGTCGTTACGGGAATTACCACCCCGTTACCTTGCATTTACATATCTTATGCTTTTATAACAGTATTAGAGTATATCGGGTGAGTTAGGAGTGATTTGGATTGAAAATGAAGCAAATAGCATGCTTGAAGGAAGCTTGAATATGGAAAGTCAACCAAGAGTTGACTATTGAGTTAGAGTGCTCGGAACCGGATTCGATGATTCGACTAGTTCCGGGGGATCATTTATGACTTAGGAGAGCAATCGGAATTGAATTCGGAGGTCCGGTGTAGTTTTAGGCTTGAATTGGCGAAGGTTGATTTTTGGCGAAAACCGGATGGTAGGTGATATTTTGATCCGGGGGTCGGAATGGAATTCGACAATTTCTGTAGCTTCGTTATGTGATTTTGGATGTGTCTGCAAATTTTCAGGTCATTCGGACATCGTTTGATCGGGTTTTGGATTGAATGTTTGTTTTGAAAGTTTTGAAGAAACTTAGGCTTGAATCCGTGAGTAAATGGAGATTTTGATGTTTAGTATGGTGTTTTTATGATTGGAACAAGTCCGTATCATGTTTTGGAGTATGTTGGTGGGTTTCGTTGGGGTCCCGGGGGCCTCGGGATGATTTCGGACCATCAACCGGGCATTTGGACTTGGCAAAAAAAAATCTGCAGAAAAATTGCAGGTTCTGCCCAGGCCTTTAAGCCCTCGCGTTCGCGTGGCAAGGGCCGCGTTCGCGAAGGTCAAGCGAATCAGTGCATCGCATTCGCGGGATGGGGAGCCGCGTTCGCGTAGGCCAGGGATCGTGTGCATCGCGTTCGCGTTCCAGCAGTCACGTTCGCGTAGGTGTGTGAGGGTAAGTCTTCGCGTTCGCGGGAGGAGTATCGCGAACGCGTAGAAGGATTTTGGGCACTGGGAGTTTGAGCATCGCGAACGCGTGAATGGCATCGCGTTCGCGAAGGGTAGCTGGAAGTTGGGCATCACGAACGCGTGGAAGGCGTCGTGTTCGCGAAGGGTAAGTGAGGGCTGTTCATCGCGAACGCGTGGGAACTCACGCGAACGCGAAGAGCAAAAAACTCTGGCAGTGAATAAAATCCAGAAGCAGAGGGGTTACGGGTTTACACCCCCAAAACATAATTTTGAGCCCTAGAGAGAAGAAAACTCGAGGAAATCACTGAGAAGTCATCGGATATTCGTCGGAGGTAAGATTCTTGACTCAAAAACATCATTTTATGGTAGGATTAACATCAATCTTCATGAAATTGGGTTGAAACCCTTAAGAAATGTGGCCTAAATATTGAAAACGGGATTTTTGGATTTGGAAGGCCATTTGAACTCCGATTTCGATAAATTTTATATGCACGGACTCGTGGCGAGATGAGGGTCGCGTTGGTACTAATTTTGGAATTTTCCGAGCAGTGGGCCCGGGGTCGGGTTTTACCAACTTGGTGTATTTATGCGAATTTCATGTAAATTGAAGTGGGTTATGATTCTTTGACCCGTATTTGATATAATTATTGTTATTTGACTAGATTCTACACACGAGGCAGCGAATTTCAAAGGAAAAGGCATCGCGGACGAGTCTACGACCGGCTAGAGGTGAGTAGTTTGTGTATATGGTAGCCTGAGGGTTCGAAACCCCGGCTTAGCACATTGTGACGCTAGTAGGGCATGGCTCGCACACCATGGCAGGTGCGGGATTGATTGTGACTAGGGATTGAGACTTGGTCCATCCCGGATGCGAATAATATGTTGTTAGTGTTGGAAATACACTGTATTTGATATGTTTGTGGGCGGTAAGCCTTGTTTGGGGCCTTGTGCCGATCTGTAGCTTCCTTAGAGGACAATATTTATGTGATAGCTATAATTGCTTAAATCACTGATCTCAGTCCTTGAAATTGAAATCACACTATTGAAATGCTAAGTCACCGGCTTTTGCAAATTTAATAAAGTTAAAGTGTTTTTCATAATTTATGAACTGGAAACTGGGATTAAGAAAAATGAATTGTTTTGTGACTTATTTGCTTATTGTGGACTGAACATGGATCGGACTGCACGCCGCAGTGGTTGATATGAGGATCGGGCTGCACGCCGCAGCAGTATCGCGCTTGGGTTGTAGGAGCCCCTCCGGAGTCTGTACACACCCGCAGTGAGCGCCGTCGACGTTAAATTGGATCGGGCTACACGCCGTAGCGGTTATGTGCATTGCATTGCATCTTTATTTGTTGAATTACTCTGTGGTAGCTGAATTGTGCTGTTGATGCTAGTTCGTAGGAGATTCGGACTGTAGTGTAGCTTCATATTGTGGTATTTTGTGGATTTCTTACTGTCAGCTACTTGTATATATTTATTACTCACTGAGTACTTAGTACTCACCCCTACTCCCTGCACCTTTTGTGTGCAGACTCAGGTACTCAGGAGCAGTAGACAGGCATTTCCAGCGTTTGCAGTGTCATATCGAGTTGCTGAGGTAGCTGCCTACGTTCGCAGAACCTAGCTTCTCCTCTCATTTCCAGTTGTTATTTTGTAATTTGTATTCAGACTTGAGTATTTCTATATAGTACTCTCTATTCCTGTTAGGTTTTATTAGAGGCTCTAGACTTGTGACTCCGGATCTTTGGGAGTGTCAGTACTGTTGTTCATTATTATTATTATTGGAGTTCTTAAACTCATATATTCTTCTTGGGTTGTCTATTTGGGACTGGTATTGGTGATAATTAAATTGTTTGTTCTGGCTGGCCTAGCTTGATTGTTAGGCGCCATCACGGCCGGATTTGGGTCGTGACAAATTCCCGGGAGTACCTCTGTTGTTATTACGAAGGACTACGGGTTCAATTCCCGGGATTTCCTCTGTTGTTATTATGAAGGATTATGGGCTCAATTCCCGGGAGTTCCTCTATTGTTATTATGAAGGACTATGGGTTCAATTCCAGGGAGTTCCTCTGTTGTTATATGAAGGACTATGGGTTCAATTCCCGTGAGATCCTCTATTATTGGTATGCCAGGCTACGGATTCGATTCCCGTGATATGACTGATAGTTTTATTATTTCTATCCGGGGTGAATGAGTCGGGTGCTAATTGTTCCCATTTCTTATACTTACTAGTTGGCAGGATTCCTGTTAGATACACTTGCACAAGCATACACGTAGTTGGACCCTTCTATTTGAGATGAATCCCTTCTGATTTGAGTGAGGGTAGAGATATGACATCGTTTATCCATTGTATATGTGAAAGTGACTCTAGTTGACTAGATAGTTGCCAGCATTGTGGTGTTATTGATGGGGCACGAGATGCCAAGTGTTAGATTTCATATTTTGGGTATTTCCATGAGTTGTGGCTAATCTGAGAGTTGTGGTAGGATTGAGGAAAAAGTTGGAAAGGCTTTATGTAAGGATCATTTCAGAATAGCGACTTAGCGATTTGTTTGGTCTCGTTATGTTGTGATTTCAGGACTTGGGTTGTGATTTCTACTGTCATTTTTGTATTATCATTTATTGTATCTTGATTTTTCTTATTGTCCTTTATCCTTGTTGTAAATTGTTGTGTTCTTATTTATCAGGGTAGTCCTTACATATTCACATAGCATCTCTATCTTATCTGTTATATTGTTTATTGACTGGTAGGTGTCATGACTGTTCCTCGTCACTACCCCATCGAGGTTAGTCTTGATACTTACTGGGCACCGCCGTGGTGTGCTCATACTACTCTTCTGCACATTTTTGTTGTGCAGATACAGGTACTTTCGTTCAGTTCTGTCAGCCTTGGAAGAAGGCATACCGGTAGAGACTTCAAGGTATATCTGCTACGTCCGCAGACCGAGGAGTCCCTTTTCTAGTTTTCTGTAAAATAAAAAGTGTAGTGTTTCATTATTTCTTCTTATATAGATATTCTTGAGTTAGAGCCTCTTATGTATCCTCTTAGCTTGTGATTTGTGAGTTTCCGGTTTTTTGGGAATTGTCGTCAGTTTTGAGTTTGTTATGCTACGTGCCAAGCGGTACCTTAAGCACCATTTTATTTCTCTAATTCAGTTTGCTTTGCTTGCTTCCGCAAATTTTGGTTATCTTTCGCGTTGTTAGGCTTACCTAGTCGTAGGGACTAGGTGCCATCACGACATGTTCATGGAGGGTGAACTAGGGTCGTGACAAGTTGGTATCAGAGCTCTAGGTTCATAGGAGTCACAGATCACAAGCCGGTTTATTAGTGTCTCGTGGATCTGTACGGAGTTGTCTGTACTTATCTGCGGGAGGCTATGTAACTTTTAGGAAAATTTTTACTTTATTTGATTTCTTTGTCGTGCGAGATTTTGACATCCACAATCCTAAACCCCTGTCTTCTACTTTCTTACAGATGGTGAGAACACGTACTATCCGAGGTGATCAGGCACCCGCGCCCCCTGCTGCAGCCGCCGGAGGTCGGGGTCGAGGTAGAGTTCGAGGACGCGCACGTGGTGCATCGAGGGCACCTGCGCGAGCTGCCGCAGATACACCACCAGCAGATCCAGCTAGAGTCCAAGCACCCGACACGCCTACTGTTACTACTACCCTAAAAATGTAGAGAAATAATTTTTCCGAAAAAGTGTCAAATGTGCGGTCAAGAATGCGACCGCAAACCTGACATGCGGACCGCATTCTGACCGCAAATCGTTCCAGAGAGTTGCCCAAATCCGTGTCAAATGTGCGGTCGATATGCGATCACATGTCAATCTGCGGTGCACTTTTGCGACCGCAGAATCAACATGCGGTCCGCATAGTGACCGCATGTCTTAACAGAACTTGCGTAATTTTTTGAGCCATTCTGCGGTCACTATGCGGACCGCATGTTGATTCTGCGGTCGCATAGTGACCGCATATTTGACCCCGGCCCAGATTTTTGTGATATTTTGACCCGATCTCTTCTTTAATATAACACACTTCTTCTTCATTTTATCATATTATCTCACCAAAATTAGAGAGAGAAGAGAGGGTTTTTAGAGAGAGAAGTTCTTCATCTTCAAAGATTGTTCCAACTATTTAATTCCAAGGGATTCTAGGGCAAGGATTCAACTTCCCCAATATTTTCAAGGTAAAAACCCTAACTATTTTCTTTGATTTTCAGTTTTAATTGGGTAAAGAGAGGTTTGCATATAATAGCTTTTGAAAATAGAATTTTTACACTCATGCATGATTATTGAACTTGATTTCTAGTAAAAAGAAGTGAGTAGAAGTAAGAGTCTTCAAGAACAAGGTTGGCAAGAGTAGGATATCTTGGGTAAGCATAAAGTAGGAGGAAAAATCATCACCAGGTATGTATGGCTAATTTTGATTCTTGTGAAATCGCCTATGTGTGTGAAGTTGTTTGTTTCGGGTTAAATTGACAAATCGTGTGAAATTCTTGATGTTGTTGTTGGATATTCAAAGTTTGTTGTTGAGTTATGAGTAATGTAAAATGAGAGTTTAATTTGGCAAAAGAATTGTGAATAATGACTATGATGGCCTATATGGCACATTGTGGAAAACAAACGAAACACTTGAGAATTGGTTTATTGTGGAAAGAGATGAAACACTTGAATTGTGGAAATATTGTAACATGGTTGTGATATTGAATTGAGAAGAAATTGAGAACATGAACCAATGTGTAAGTTGCTTATTTGAACTTGTTGAAATTGTGTGTAGTACATTATCTGCTGTTTGAAATTGTTGTGTTTTCAACTGTAAGGCGGGGTCGTGTCGCGCGCCGCGACGTGGTGAAATAAGGTTTGGGTTGGGGTGATAAGGGTGGCCGAGGTAATAAGGGTGGTCAGGGGCAATAAGGGTGGAAAGCGATCGAAATCGCTATTGAAAATTGATACATAAATCAATAAATGTGAAATTGTGAAAGGAGACAGCAGGAGAGTTTGCAACCTGTGGGGCACTGATTGCCCCTTTGTTTGACTACTTGTGCTTTACGTGATTGATTGGTTATTGTTAAATTGGTTGATTGTAGAAAGTGCTTTGTGTGAAGAATTATTTGAAATGAGGAAAATGTGGAAACATGGTTGGCTTGGCTTAATTAATTGTTGATGTAATTTAATGGCTTGAGTTTACTTGGGACAAAGTTTGTCCATACATACCGGTACAATTCAAGTGTACTGACGTCCCTTTTTGCCGGGGGCGCTACATTCGTGTCATGATTGTAGGTGGATCAGTAGCAGGCACTTCAGCTCATAGGCAGTAGTATCCTTCTCCTTCCACTGCCCGTTTTGGTGAGCCCCTTTCTTCTCGGGGCCTTGTGTGGTTCATGCCACTCAGTTTAGATTTCATTTTGGTTTTGTAAGGTATAGCCGGAGCCTTGTTACCGGTCGTGATGGCGCCCAGCACATTGCTAAGCCAGCCTGACCAATCAATATCAACAACGGAGCTAGAAGCTCTCTTTAACCCATTTAAGCATTTCAAAATATGAAACAATAGTAATACGTATACCAACAACGGGGAAACCAAGTCCCAAAATATACTAACTCCCGTAGACCGAAGGGTCAAGAGTCATGAGCCTCTACTGAACATAAGTATATAAAGGTTTACAAGATGCCAAGTGCGGAAAGAAAAGTCAATACAAAATCAAGAGACAGTGAGAAGGAATATCGGGTCCTGCAGACTCTGCAGCTACCTCGAATATCCACAAAACGTCGCCTCGCACAGCTACTGGATCAATGCTGAGAGGTACCTGGATCTGCACACAAGGTGCAGGGAGTAAAATGAGTACTGCCAGACTCAGTGGTAATAAACAGGGGTAAGACAGCGCAGATAAGAAATCCGCAATAAAGCACTATGTAAAACTATAATCAGCTACCCTGTCATAGAATCAATATTCACTGTACCTGTACCAACAAATACCAATAAATAGCATAACAGCTAGGAGATGTAGCTAAATGCAATGCAATGCATGATATGACCGCTACGGCGCGTAGCCCGACTCCAATTTGGGTACCCGTGCTCACTGTGGGGGTTCAGACTCCGGAGGGGCTCCTACAGCCCAAGCACAATATTACTGCGTCGTGCAGTGCGATCCAACATATATATCGCTGCGGCGCGCAGCCCAATCCACTACCAGTCAGCTAATATACAAATACAGCCTCGCAGGCTCAAAAGTAGTTTTGAAAACCCTTTTTATCATATTTTCAGTTGGAAAACAGTAACATCAAGTTCCAGAGATTGGAAATAGCATAATAACGAAATAGCGGCGGACTAGTAGTAAACTAGCATGTCTATATGATAAGACAATGATAACGATCCTCGCGGGATCCAATAACTGGCTCACAGCCCACAAACATACTCAACCGCCCAAGAAGGAGGTTCAACGGCTCGAGAATAGCCAATATCACATTACAGTATGTAACCATCCGAGAAGGAGGTTCAACGGCTCGAGAATAGCCAATAACACAGTATCAACAGGTCGGACTAAACTATAGTCTCCAATTCATAATCGACCCCGCACTCTCAAGAGTGTGCGTGTCTCGCCGCTATACAGCGTCACAAAGTGGTATACCGGGGTTTCGAACCCGCTGGTCATCACCCACATCTATTACTTACCTCAATACGGTGCGACGACTACTCCGCGATGCCCTTGCCATGAGAATCAAGCTTCGCACGTGTAGAATCTAATCAAATATAATAAATACACATCAAATTAGACCAATGGAATGATACCCAGTCAAAACAACTTAATTTACATCAAAATTCCCAAAGTTGCCAAAACTCGACTTTCGGTACGCTTCTCGAAAAATTATGAAAGTTACATATTCGGAACCCTCATCTCGATACGAGTCCGTACATATCAAGAACTCCCAAATCGGACCACAAATGACCCTTCAAATCCTAAATTTTCGTTTTTGAAAAGTTTACAAATTTTCTCCAATTTCTTCCATTTGATTCACTAATACTTGATGAAAAATAACCAGGAATCATTGAATATAATCACTTTTGGATATAGAACACTTACCCCCATCCATATGGTGAAAATCGCTTCGAAAATCGCTTCAATCCGAGCTCCCTAGCTCCAAAAATGAAGAAACTCTCGGACTGCCCCAATTAAAAGCCCAGCGATTTTCGCATCTGCGGTTACTGTTCACCGCAGGTGCGATTTACTGTTCATCGCTTCTGCGGCACTGTTCATCGCAGAAGCGAAAAGTCACTGTTCACCCGCTTCTGCGGGTACTGTTCATCGCAGAAGCGAAAATCACAGATTTGCCCCAGAAAATTGCAGCAACTTTTTATTTCACTAAAAATGCTATAACTCAATCATACGAACTCGGAATTTGACGATTCTTTTTCCTATGGCTCCGTAATTTTGTTACGGATCCAGTGATTCAAACAAAACTGAATTTGGATCTCATTTTCTCAGTGCAACATCAATTTCGCTCGTTAAACAATTAACTCATGTTTCGCGTCAAAAACCCAATCGCGACTTGATGAAATTAAACCAAAATTTACGGATCAGTCCTATAATTCATTATTTAAATTCTCAAAGTCTCGAAATCAAATTTGGATCTCTAAAACTAAAAATAGACCTTTGGATCATTACATTTATGCTCAAAACGGCAAAAATCTTCCAAAAATGACTCGTTGGGCATCCGAATTTACCCCGAAGCCTCCGGGACCTCAACTAAAAGTACTAACACCTCTTATAACATCATTCAAACTTGTTCCAATCATCAAAACTCTATCGTTAACATCAAAATCGTCCTTTTTCAACAAATTCAAGCTTAAGTTTAACTTTAACTTCAAAAATTCACATTCGATCAAAAACCCGACCAAACGATGTCCGAATGACCTGAAAATTTGCAGCCATATCCAAAATCACCTAACGGAGCTACTGCAACTGTCGAAATTCCATTCCGACTCCCGGATCAAAATCTCACCTACCGTTCGGATTTCGTCAAAATTCAACCTTAGCCAATTCAAGCCTAAAACTACACCGGACCTCCAAATTCATTTCCGATTGCTCTCCTAAGTCATAAATCACCTCCCGGAACTAACCGAATCATCAGAATCCGATTCTGAGCCCTCTAATCAAATAGTCAACTCCAGGTTGACTTTCCATGTTCAAGTTTCCTTCAAAAATGCTATATGCTTCATTTTCAATCCAATTCACTCCTAACTCACCCGATGGACTCTAACACTGATATAAAATCATAAAACATGTAATTACAACATAACGGGGTGGTAATTTCCCGTAACGATGGGCCGGGTCATTACATTCTCCCCAACTTAAACAATCGCTCGTCCTCGAGCGTACTCAGAGTTGTACTAGAAGCAACCCAATAGCTGAATGACCTTACCAAGCATATATTCGGGCGATCATACGTCACCCTATGTCACATAAGTCCAAAAACACCATATAGTCAAAATTTCACAGACCATCTTAACCATAAATCACATTGTACTTTCTGAAATCATATGCCAATTGCAAATCCCATGCCTATACTGAGGATACACTCGAATCCACTGCAATAACCCATATTCACTACTCCGGGTGAGATCATATGATGTATCGACAACCCAATCACTCGAGACGATAGTCTCTAATCACAACAATTGGCCACAATAACCAAATACTAGCTGAAAACCTCTTTTATTAGATAGAGTCTTATTCCAACACCTCCATATCCTGCCCACAGCAGCTGAAGCACGCGATATACCGAACCCATCTCTCAGGTCAACCATTCGTGAATCCATTTCCCTTTTAAAAACTGGTACCACAATAGGTTTCGGAGCCAAACCTCGATTTTTACCTTTCTAATAAGCTAAGATCCAATATGCTCGTATTCATTAATGCCTCCAACGGTCATTTCGATTATAACACACCGCACTGGTGATAAGACACCTCAACACCGGCCTAAGCCACGACGAACACAACATAGGCTCCAATAGAAACATGTGCACACACTCGAATCATGACAGCTCAATTCATGACAACTGTCTCCAGCAAATAGAGCTGCAATTCAATTCCTCTGTGCCATCATAACATAGAACTGAGATCGCGTCTCGCATTATAGAAAATAGAGTACATGAATCCTCCTCGAGAGGTCATAACAGCACGTAGCCTTGCCGCGATTCGTGATCCTATCCAAACACTATTACTCATGAAGCACCTCAATTTACCAAGCTCAAAACGGTTAGCCACGCACAGATCTAGGTCTTGGACCCAAGCAATCAACCTCACCCACGGTGAAACAATTAACATATGCTATCAAATCCTGAAAGGATACAACCGATGTGCCATTCGCCGAGCGATACTCAATACGGACTTTTCCTCAGAAGCCAGGAGGTATTATTTACCAGGTAACATATAACTAACTCTATTTTTTGCATTACACTGTTGCGGCGTGCAACCCGCTCCAATGACATACCCGTGGCGGCGTGCCACCCGATCCACGCATAAATTTCGCAAAAGGAAACGCACATCGAGTCGAATTGCTCATTACAATAAACATATATAGCCTCAAGCTCGGCCACAAGAAACGCATCTGACAAAGTTCCCCAATACCGGAACTAAGTCAATGGTAGAAACCTCTGCACTGATATCTGCCACGAAGGCCCAACCGACAAAGCAATACCCACCAGCCGTCCGCTGGTCCTGAAGTACAACTACCCCGCTGGAGCATACCCTAATGCACTCTGCTACACATTTTTTGCCATACCATCATAGTCTATATCACATTAGTCTAGACAACCTGGCCCAATGATGACCAGTCAGCAATCAAGTATCATAATCCAAATTCGTCATATCAAGTTAAGAGAGAGCCACTAGGGCTTCCGATTTCCAATAATTACAAAACAGTGCTGATACACACGATATTCAACCACCGCATAGGCGGACTAACGAGAACTTCAAGTCTCCAACACATATATAACACATGAATCACTATGCTTGATTCCGTACTCCACCGTACGAATACATAACGCACATCAAGCGTCCATTCATACCACGAAAGCCATTCAGGAATTTCACTATGCCATCAACGACTCAATTATTACAGGCGATCCAACAAGAGAATACCACCATACCACTAGATATTATCAGTTTACATTACCTTGTCCTTTTGGACCATATTCCCTGCCAATTCACTAGAATAGCAGTACCATTTTTTAATTCACCTGCAGCTGTCCGCGCTGCTCAATAATTTTATTGACTTCCCATATATTATGAACCGATCTCAAAACCTAGAATATACCATTATCAACTTTCCATAACACATCGTGTATACCATATCACACTAAGACAACATGGAAATTCATATCCCTTTCCTCCGCCTCAACATTGGCGCACTCAACTAGTCAAGGACTTTCGTGATCCCATATAGAAGAAAACTCATTACACATTCCACGCTTCGCATATCGATAGGAATATACTCATCTTCAAACCATGATAAAACACATCACAAACTATTTCTTCCCATTCATTGCATAAGTTTAACTGCCAGGACCGAGTCCTTATACCCATATCAAGTTACACAATTGTCAGCACTCAAGAGCTTCGCTGCACAATATCTGCAAGACTCATTACTTCAACCACATACCAGGAATCAATCGTATTCCTTTTTATACCATTCTGGTTTATTAACAAGTTGTTCCATTTACCCAGTTTCCTTTCTGATTCATCTCTAATTTCATATCAGTCTTTACTGTAGTACGACAATGCCTCAACCATTTTTACCACACAAGACTCGTACACAAGACCACACGGTCTAAGACCCATAGGCCACTGAATACTCTCTCAGTTTTCCCAGAAGTACCACGTTCTACCACACTTTATTTTGATGAACTTCCCGCGATTTTTAAATTGTTATCATTACTTCCCAATGCGGATACGTAGAATCCCATCATTCACATGATATAACACAAGCTTTGATCTTTTCTAACGAAACCGCCATCTTTAGCCACATACACAATCTTAAGGCACCTGACTGTTACAAGCAAAATCTTGAACATTGCAAACCATTCTTGGGCGTCATTCACCCTTATTCAGCTGTAACTCAACTGTCCCATTGAGTAGAACCACTCGTGTTTTGTTAGAACTCTGACATCGCAGAACATGATTACTTACGGATACAATGAGCCATCTTTCCTTTCTATACACCGAACATTCTCTACCAACAGTAGTTCAAAACATCCTAGTATTTCTTCACATCTACGAAGCGCCATAACCTTGTCAGAATCTTCCCAACATACTTAAAGACAGAATCACATAGCACACAATAGTGCAATTAGTTAATCAATAGCAACCTCCCCAACTTAGCTCGGAGCCATACATCAAAGCACTTTTAGCCACTCATAGCCTTCTTACTCCAATGATACCACAAAGTTCTAGTTAGATTGAACTCAAGTCATTTGCAAGCTTCGGCGAAGATTCGAATCATCAGAAATATTAACTCTTTTGCAATTCTTGCATTCATTCACACACAACAGTTACGCCCACTCTTTAGGTGACAATCTTTTCTAAGTCCCAAATTTTCCAAAAATTTCGACAGAGTTTCCTTTGTAAATTGGCCTATCCACCTGCCAGAGAATCACCAAAACCATCCTAGCAATACATTCACAGCTCAACAAGACATCACAATGGATTTCAACAACATTAAATCTCAATACTACACAATTCATATTATCATAATTGGTACATGAACATGCGTTGTACCTGCTCGAATCATAACACATATCAACTACCTTTCAATTACACATGAGAATCAATCCACCTACCTCGCCTCAATTTAGCATTTCATCACAATACCTTCCACCAGGATACACATAGCAAAATCACTTTAGTCTTCCTGAGTTTAAACTTGTTCCACTACACGTAAGGTATTTTACCTTCCAATTACGAGATATGATAAATATTCACCACGCCCATAGCTCGGGGCTACACAACAGTTTAGATAAGAGTCGAACAATTTACAGCTCATCCATTAGTAAGCCTCCCTAATACTCTACAGATCGACACAAGGCCCCAAACATGGCTACCAGCCCAAGTACATAGATATAAGCCCAGTCTCAGCCACTTTACACAGTAATTTATCAATTGGGAAGGATCAAGTCCAAATCCCCAGTCACAATACCACCACGCTCGTCACATGACGCGTATTCCATCTCAGCACAGCACTGTATAGTGCAAAAATACGGGATTTCAAACCCTCGGTACATTATCTATTGCCACCACTCACAAAATCAGCACCTCAATGCTCAAGTCATAAACAAGGTCCAGCCTCAAGTCATCCTGACTGGCCCAACATGAACTCACCGAGATTATATCTCGCCCCTCGTTCGAGGAAATCATAAGCCATAAGGCAATTACATTACTGAGCGCTCGATGCGTACACAGACGTGTGGAAGGAATTTCAAAAATTATATCTCAAGCTGAATCAAGTACGCACGATAAGAATTCCAAGAAATGTGAAGTGTTTCCTAAAGGTTCGCAGCCTCCCGAGGATAAGTACAGGCGTCCCCGTACCGATCCACAAGACTCTACTAACTGGACACACGCCCCACCATATCAAACCAACCATATTGTCACGACCCCAAATCCGGTCGTGATGGCGCCTAACACATTGCTAAGCCAGCCCGACCAATCAATATCAACAACGGAGCTAGAAGCTCTCTTTAACCCATTTAAGCATTTCAAAATATGAAACAATAGTAATACGTATACCAACAACGGGGAAACCAAGTCCCAAAATATACTAACTCCCATAGACCGAAGGGTCAAGAGTCATGAGCCTCTACTGAACATAAGTATATAAAGGTTTACAAGATGCCAAGTGCGGAAAGAAAAGTCAATACAAAATCAAGAGACGGTGAGAAGGAATATCGGGTCCTGCGGACTCTGCAGTGTAAGGCCCCGTAAAATTTTTGTGCATAAAACCTAGTAGCTGTGGTGTCTTGGTCCGAATAATGTGTTAGGAATGCGTAGCCAGACTCAGTGGTAATAAACAAGGGTAAGACAGCGCGGATAAGAAATCCGCAATAAAGCACTATGTAAAGCTATAATCAGCTACCCTGTCATAGAATCAATCTTCACTGTACCTGTACCAACAAATACCAATAAATAGCATAACAGCTAGCGGATGTAGCTAAATGCAATGCAATGCATGATATGACCGCTACGGCGCGTAGCCCGACTCCAATTTTGGGTACCCGTGCTCACTGTGGGGGTTCAGACTCCGGAGGGGCTCCAACAGCCCAAGCACATCTCATAGAGATTTACTGCGGTGTGCAGCCCGATACAACATATATATATCTCGCTGCGGCGCGCAGCCCGATCCACTACTAGTCGGCTAATATGCAGATACAGCCTCGCAAGCTCAAAAGTAGTTTTTGAAAACTCTTTTATCATTTTTCAGTTGGAAAACAGTAACATCAAGTTCCAGAGATTGGAAATAGCATAATAACAGAAATAGCGGCGGACTAGTAGTAAACTAGCATGTCTATATGATAAGACAATGATAACGATCCTCGCGGGATCCAATAACTGGCTCACAGCCCACAAACATACTCAACCGCCCAAGAAGGAGGTTCAACGGCTCGAGAATAGCCAATATCACATTACAGTATGTAACCATCCGAGAAGGAGGTTCAACGGCTCGAGAATAGCCAATAACACAGTATCAACAGGTCGGACTAAACTATAGTCTCCAATTCATAATCGACCCCGCACTCTCAAGAGTGTGCGTGTCTCGCCGCTATACGGCGTCACAAAGTGGTATACCGGGGTTTCGAACCCGCCTGGTCATCACCCACATCTATTACTCACCTCAATACGGCGCGACGACTACTCCGCGATGCCCTTGCCATGAGAATCAAGCTTCGCACGTGTAGAATCTGATCAAATATAATAAATACACATCAAATTAGACCAATGGAATGATACCCAGTCAAAACAACTTAATTTACATCAAAATTCCCAAAGTTGCCAAAACTCGACTTTCGGTACGCTTCTCGAAAAATTATGAAAGTTACATATTCGGAACCCTCATCTCGATACGAGTCCGTACATATCAAGAACTCCCAAATCGGACCACAAATGACCCTTCAAATCCTAAATTTTCGTTTTTGAAAAGTTTACAAATTTTCTCCAATTTCTTCCATTTGATTCACTAATACTTGATGAAAAATAACCAGGAATCATTGAATATAATCACTTTTGGATATAGAACACTTACCCCCATCCATATGGTGAAAATCGCTTCGAAAATCGCTTCAATCCGAGCTCCCTAGCTCCAAAAATGAAGAAACTCTCGGACTGCCCCAATTAAAAGCCCAGCGATTTTCGCATCTGCGGTTACTGTTCACCGCAGGTGCGATTTACTGTTCATCGCTTCTGCGTAACTGTTCATCGCAGAAGCGGAAAATCACTGTTCACCCGCTTCAGCGGGTACTGTTCATCGCAGAAGCGAAAATACCAGATTTGCCCCAGAAAATTGCAGCAGCTTTTTATTTCACTAAAAATGCTATAACTCAATCATACGAACTCGGAATTTGACGATTCTTTTTCCTATGACTCCGTAATTTTGATACGGATCCAGTGGTTCAAACAAAACTGAATTTGGATCTCATTTGCTCAGGGCAACATCAATTTCGCTAGTTAAACAATTAACTCGTGTTTCGCGTCAAAAACCCAATCGCGACTTGATGAAATTAAACCAAAATTTCCGGATCAGTCCTATAATTCATTATTTAAATTCTCAAAGTCTCGAAATCAAATTTGGATCTCTAAAACTAAAAATAGACCTTTGGATCATTACATTTATGCTCAAAACGGCAAAAATCTTCCAAAAATGACTCGTTGGGCATCCGAATTTACCCCGAAGCCTCCGGGACCTCAACTAAAAGTACTAACACCTCTTATAACATCATTCAAACTTGTTCCAATCATCAAAACTCTATCGTTAACATCAAAATCGTCCTTTTTCAACAAATTCAAGCTTAAGTTTAACTTTAACTTCAAAAATTCACATTCGATCAAAAACCCGACCAAACGATGTCCGAATGACCTGAAAATTTGCAGGCATATCCAAAATCACCTAACGGAGCTACTGCAACTGTCGGAATTCCATTCCGACTCCCGGATCAAAATCTCACCTACCGTTCGGATTTCGTCAAAATTCAACCTTAGCCAATTCAAGCCTAAAACTACACCGGACCTCCAAATTCATTTCCGATTGCTCTCCTAAGTCATAAATCACCTCCCGGAACTAACCGAATCATCAGAATCCGATTCTGAGCCCTCTAATCAAATAGTCAACTCCAGGTTGACTTTCCATGTTCAAGTTTCCTTCAAAAATGCTATATGCTTCATTTTCAATCCAATTCACTCCTAACTCACCCGATGGACTCTAACACTGATATAAAATCATAAAACATGTAATTACAACATAACAGGGTGGTAATTTCCCGTAACGATAGGCCGGGTCATTACAGGCAAGTATTGCATTTCCCTTTTGTATCCTAGAGGCTCTGTAGACATGTAAGCTGTGGGACTCCAGTATTATGTATACATTATGTTATGTCGGGCGTTGTAAAAAATTGAAATCTTGTTAATGAATCACTCGTATCGTTTTATTTGTTTAATGTGAAATCAATTATGATTAGTAATATATTTGGTTAATGAGAAACGGTCAACACAGGGGTAACGCGTGGGAATGAAAGGCACCCAGGTCCGCTTGATCAGGCAACCGCGCCCCCTGCAGCAGCACCCGGAGGTCGGGGTCGAGGTAGAGTTCGAGGACGCGTACGTGGTGCAGCGAGAGCACCTGCGTGAGCTGCCGCCGATATACCACCAGCAGATCCAGTCAGAGTCCAGGCACCCGACACGCCTACTGTTACTACTACCCCAGCCGTTCAGGAGACTTTTGGAACAGTTCATGAGTATGTACACCACTTTGGCTCATGCCGGATTACTTCCCCTTGCCGCAGCCATTTCCCCAGGCCAGGGGAGGAGCACAGACTCCCGCCGCCCGCGCTCCTGAGCAGCGAGCGCACATTGAGCATGTTCCCGAGATTATTCCTGCGCCGCCAGTGGCACCAGTTCAGCCCGAGGGCATGGTAGCGGTTTCCGAGAAGGAGCAGGTGAGACTAGAGAGGTTCAAGAAATATGGCCCTCCGGTATTCAGTGGATTAGCATCAGCCGATGCATTGGTTTTCCTTGATGAGTGTTACCGTATTCTCCGTACTATGGGTATCTTGGGATCGAGCGGGGTTTCTTTCACTACTTTCCAGCTTCGAGGGGCCGCCTATGATTGGTGGCGCACCTATGAGTTAGACAGTCCAGACGAGGCAGCTTCATTGACATGGACTCAGTTTTCGGATATGTTTCTGAGAGAGTTTGTCTCTTAGAGCCTCAGGGATGCATGGCGCGTGGAGTTTGAGCATTTGCGCCAGGGTGCCATAACCGTTTCGGAGTATGCTGTCCGTTACACCAGTTTGGCTAGACATGCCTCAGCCTTGGTTTCCACTGTTCGCGAGAAGGTTCGCCGGTTCATCGAGGGGCTTATTCCTAGAATTAGGTCCAGCATGGCTCGAGAGTTGGAAATGGACATTCCATATCAGCAGGTGGTGAACATTGCCAGGAGGATAGAGACTATGTATGCTAGAGAGAGAGAGGGCAGGCAGAGTCATGAGAGATAGAGTAGACGAGATCATGAGGGAGAGTTGGAGGAAGCGAGGAGGCCTCGTAGGTCGGTGAGATATACTGGTCCTTATTATGGGGGTAGGGTACGTCATGGTAGAGGTTTTGTGGGTCAGCCAGTTCAGTTCGCGCTTCAGGCTTCGCATGGTGACTCAGGTGTTCATGGGTCTCGAAGGACCCGTACCGCACAGTTCCCACCGCCTCGTCAGCAGAGAGGATGCTTTGAGTGTGGAGATACTAGCCACATGGTGAGAGATTGTTCGAGACTTCGGACTGATGTGATGCAGCGGGGTATTCAGATAGGGAGAGGGAGCCTAAGAAGGGGAGGCCCAGCTTGTTGATGTGTTTCATATAGTGGGCTTGAGGCCGGTGCGCCAGCTAATGTCACCCAGGTACGAATTCAGTTGTTATAGAAAGGCACTATCTGTAGCTCGTCACAATTCTACTTATTAGGATGAGTTCCTTATTTGTTGTTTCATTTATGGGAGTGCTTCATGATTTTCACTCTGTCTATGTGGTTATCCTGTTGGGAGATTTAGTGAGTGATAGTTGTGTCTATCGTCTGTTCTAGCCATTGTCGAGAGTTATTGGGCTAGTTGTTATTTTCTAGTTGTCTGATTCTGGTAGGCCTGATGTGATTTCTGAGCATTCTTGGCTACGAGCTTTGATTCTTATGCTCCACCGGTGTGGGGGCTAGTCTATGTGTAAATCGTAGATGGAAGTGATCTAGTAAGAGTTTCTAGATGGGTTGATGTGTACCCTACTTGTGATCCAATATTGAGGGCGAGACCCTCGTTATTTCTCATGATTTGATATGTTGAGACCGGGCTGTGTACCGTGGTGAAAGTTACACCAGTATAAGATTTTGTGAGACCATTATATGTTTTTATTCCTTCTTGTTAGATGTCTTATAGAATTGTATTTTAGAAGAATTTTGTGCTAGTTTAACTGTTAGTTAGTTCTCTTAGGTGTTCTGTTTCTCATATTCATTCATTTTCGTTCTATGCTCCTTGAGTTTCAGTTTGTGGGGTGTACTCATTGGTATGGGCTGAGATTTAGTTAATCGGGTGTTTTGCCATATGATTCTCGTGGTTGTTGTATCGTCACCAGTGGTATGGGTGACTGAAAAGAGTTCCTATTGAATATGAAGCTTATGGCCGATACAGATTTGATCTTAGGCATTTTATTGCTATCATAGATGTTATTGCGGAACTATATGTGGTGTGTCATGTTGCGTGGCTATACCCTGTGTGTTGGCTTGTGTTGAATTAGCTAGGTGAGACCGGTACCGGGTATGGACTTGGAAGTCTTTTGGAAATGGATGAAGGATGAATCTAGTTTGAAGGCTTAATAGTATTGCTACAAAAGTTAAATTTCAGTTGAGATGGTGTCATCATGCTTGAGTAGATTGGGGTGACGTGGGATCACCCGCGGGTGTACCTTGGAAGTGCACATTCAGTGATTAAAGACTTTAGGTTTTTTCTTTATGCTCGTTCGAGGACGAACGAATGTTTAAGTGTGGGAGGATGTAACGACCCGACCAGTCATTTTTAGAATTTATGCCCTGATCCCCCGTTAACTGCTTCCCATAAGTTCATTTCTGCTATTTTGGTTTGCCGAGATGTTCGGTGTTAGGATTCAAAGTGTTTTGGGACACTTAGTCCCTAGATGGGAGCTTAAGAGTTGAAAGATGGTCCGTATTTGGAACAGTGTGAAAACGACATCGAAATGGAAATATGATGGTTCTGTTAGCTCCGTTAGGTGATTTCGGGGTTGGGAGCGTGTTTGGAATGAATTTTAGGGGTTCGTAGCTTATTTAGGCTTGAAATGCCGAAGTTTGAATTTTTGAAGTTTCTGGTCCGATAGTGAGATTTTGATTCCGAGGGTTGGAATTTAATTCTGGAAGTTTCTGTAGCTCCGTTATGTCATTTTGGACTTGTCTACAAAATTTGGCGTCATTCCGAGTTGAAATGATAAGGTTTCGACATGAGGTTAATTATTTGAAGATTTGGAAATTCATAAGCTTGATTTTGATTCAATTCGTTGTTTCGATATTGTGTTATATGATTTGAAGCTTTGAGCGAGTCCGTGTTAGGTTATATGACTTGTGTGTGTGATTAGACGGGGTCCCGGGAGTCTCGGGTGAGTTTCGGATAGGTTTAGGCTATGTTGCGGTTGTTTTGGATACTTTGTCATCGTTTCTTCAAGAAAAAATGATATCATATTAAGAAAATGATATCCAAATTTAGTTTTGTTTGAACCATTAGATCCGTATTGAAATTTTGGAGCCATAGGAAAAAGATCATCGAATTTGGACATCGTATGAGGAAGTTATGCTCATTTTCGTGCCAGGAAAAATTGCTGGTTTCTGCTATGTTCGCAAATGCGAACTTTTTGTCGCATTTGCGATGCCCGGTTCGCAAATGCGAACTTTTTGTCGCAAATGCGACCTCTGCCAGCCTTTTTTTGTTCGCAATATCTAAGGGTTCGCAATTGCGAACCCTGGGTCGCAAATGCGATATCTGAGGCCTGTTAAGTGAGGTTTTTGACGGGATTTTCTCCCATTTTTCAATTTTCTCAAAACCTAAACCTCCATAGGCGATTTTCCAAAGACCCAAACTTCTGCAAATCATTGGGTAAGTGTCTCTAATCCTTTTCCAACTATATTTTGTGATTATATCTTAGATTTAACATCAAATTCATGAGAATCTAAAGGTAAATTTGGGGAAAATTGTGAAATCTTTCAAAAATGCAAAATGATGATTTGAATGACCAAATGGTATGGTAATTAGATAATTTTTGTATGGGTGAACTCGTAGCGGAATGGGTGTTTAGTTTTTATAAATTTTTTTGGGTTCCGAGGTGTGGGCCCGAGGAGTTGACTTTTGTTGACTTTTTGCAAATTGTGTAAGAATCATAGTTTTGTTAATTGAAATTGTTTTCTGTTGCATTGTTTGATGTATTCAAGTTATTTTTGGCTAGATTGAGCCAAGCATTGATGAATTGGTAAAGGAAAAGCTAAATTGAGTATTGAATTGGCCGGATTGAGGTAAGTATCTTGCCTAACCTTGTGTGGGGGACCTCCCCTTAGGATTTGAGTCTTCTCTATTGATTGTAGTCCGTGTACGCGAGGTGACGAGTGCGTGCTCGGATTTAATTGTGGTAAATTGTCCCTTTTAGGTTCTTAGACTTGTGAAATTCACCGAGTAGGAAGATAATATTGATACGATTAAGTCCCCTGTTATTAGTTTCCCCTCTACATGTCTTGATTGATATTTGTTGCTCTTCTTGATTTATTTCTGCTGTTAAATGGGCTTTTACATGTTTAAACTAAAGACAAGTACCCTTCTATATTCATAATGCCCGCCTTAACTACTCGCCTTTAAATTGAAAATTTATAAATGTTATATCTCATATAATTAATCGGTTTTAATTGGAAGAAAGATAGGTATCTCATAATTAATTGATATTTCTTAAATGGTAATTATTTGATTCATGTTAACTTCCTTACTATTGAATACTCCTTGATTGTAAGTTTACCCGTAACCTTATGCAATTATATTATATGTCCAACTGTTGTGGTATCAGTGTAGTTGTTATGTGTTTGTTACGCCTCGATTGTCATTGAGGTTATTGTGTTTTTCCTTGGTGTTCCGCGACTTTATTAGTTATTGTTGAATCCCTTGTCGGGACGTTATTATTTCTGCTGTTGATTTTCCCTTGCTCGGATACTATTGTTACTGTGTGGTTGTTGGTACCATGATGCACGAGGTCTCTACCGTGCGGTTATTGTTGGGGATTTACACGAGGTCTTTGCCGTGTTGTTGTTGCTATTGATGTCTTTGCACATGCGGCGTAATAAGGCAGGATATGTTATATATTTATGTGTGGGTTGCGCATGTGGCGGAATAAGGTGGGAATATTATGTGCACGTGTGGCGAAATAAGGCGGTGTTGCTATGTTGTTATTGATTGCACACGTGGCGAAATAAGGAGGGATATGTCGGGGGCTGATTATGAAGGACTACGGGTTCAATTCCCGGGAGTACCTCTGTTGTTATTACGAAGGACTACGGGTTCAATTCCCGGGAGTTCCTCTATTGTTATTATGAAGGACTATGGGTTCAATTCCCGGGAGTTCCTCTGTTGTTATTATGAAGGACTATGGGTTCAATTCCCGGGAGTACCTCTGTTGTTATTACGAAGGACTACGGGTTCAATTCTCGGGAGTTCCTCTGTTGTTATTATGAAGGACTATGGGTTCAATTCCCGGGAGTTCCTCTGTTGTTATTATGAAGGACTATGGGTTCAATTCCCGTGAGATCCTCTATTATTGGTATGCCAGGCTACGGATTCGATTCCCGAAAGTTCCCTATAAACTCAATGTGATATGAGATTGATAGTTTTATTGTTTCTATCCGGGGTAAATGAGTCGGGTGCTAATTGTTCCCATTTCTTATACTTACTAGTTGGTAGGATTCCTGTTAGATACACTTGCACAAGCATACACGTAGTTGGACCCTTCTATTTAAGATGAATCCCTTCAGATTTGACTGAGGGTAGAGATATGACATCGTTTATCTATTGTATATGTGAAAGTGACTCTAGTTGACTAGATAGTTGCCAGCATTGTCGTTTTATTGATGGGGAACGAGATGCCAAGTGTTAGATTTCATATTCTGGGTATTTCCATGAGTTGTGGCTAATCTGAGAGTTGTGGTAGGATTGAGGAAAAAGTTGGAAAGGATTTATGTAAGGATCATTTCAGAATAGCGACTTAGCGATTTGTTTGGTCTCGTTATGTTGTGATCTCAGGACTTGGGTTGTGATTTCTACTGTCATTTTTGTATTATCATTTATTGTATCTTGATTTTTCTTATTGTCCTTTATTCTTGTTGTAAATTGTTGTGTTCTTATTTATCCGGATAATTCTTACATATTCACATAGCATCTCTATCTTATCTGTTATAATGTTTATTGACTGGTAGGTGTCATGACTGTTCCTCGTCACTACCCCATCGAAGTTAGTCTTGATACATACTAGGCACCGCCGTGGTGTGCTCATACTACTCTTCTGCACATTTTTGTTGTGCGGATACAGGTACTTTCGTTCAGTTCTGTCAGCCTTGGAAGGAGACATATCGGTAGAGACTTCAAGGTATATCTGCTACGTCCGCAGACCGAGGAGTCCCTTTTCTAGTTTTCTGTAAAATAAAAAGTGTAGTGTTTCATTATTTCTTCTTATATAGATATTCTTGAGTTAGAGCCTCTTATGTATCCTCTTAGCTTGTGATTTGTGAGTTTCCGGTTTTTGGGAATTGTCGTCAGTTTTGAGTTTGTTATGCTACGTGCCAAGCGGTACCTTAAGCACCATTTTATTTCTCTAATTCAGTTTGTTTTGCTTGCTTCCGCAAATTTTGGTTATCTTCTGCGTTGTTAGGCTTACCTAGTCGTAGGGACTAGGTGCCATCACGACATGTTCACGGAGGGTGAACTAGGGCCGTGACAGGGTTATTTTGTTTTGTCTTTGTTTGTTTCTCTAGGTCTCCCTGTTCTTCTTCATTTCATGTTTTATACTAAGGTCTCGCCTTAAAGATTGGTTTATATCACCCCTTCTGTTCCTTCATCTGCTAAAATAAGCATGCTAATCTGATTCTGCTTCTCTTTCTGTTACTTGGCATGATAGATTTTAGGATTTTTCGTCACTGTTTCTCCATGATTCTTCTATTCTTTATCTTCATCTTATCTATCTCATATATTTATCAAAGCTAGGGTTAATACTTGAAAATAGATTCTGGTTACCATGCTTATATTATTCTGTGGTCCTTATGTCTAAAAATGAGCCATGTTTCATCTCTTACTGACTGTTTTGTGAGGTCTAGCTTCTATGTGTGTCTATGCCCACGAACTTTAAAGGTTTTTGGGGTTTTTTCAATGTATCATCTAACATGAATTAGTTGAAACTAAGTCTGATTGATATTAATTGACACTTTGCCACATGAAATTGGGTTATGTGAATTGATTGATTAAGATTCAACACTATCAGATTTCCCCTTCTGAGTTTTAATTGATTGCTGCACAATGTTTGGTCTCATGTGGCTATGTGTGCAATTGCATGTTGAAATGACTGAGTTTGCAATAGTTTATTATTATGGTGAGCAATGATTAATACCCATTAACCTTAGGAGAATTGGTCATAGCTGTTAGTGCTAAGTTTCATAAAATGGCTAGTTTTGAAATAGGTTAAAACTGAAAATCAAATAACAATAGGTTATAAGATAAATAAGTGACCAAAGAGTGGCCAATTTTGCAAATTGACCAACTCTACAAGGTCCAGCACACTGGCCTACCCTAAAGGGGCTAGTTGTGTAACAAGTGGTGCAAGTCTGCAAGTTCAGACTTACCAAGGCTCATTTGAGCCCTGAATCACAGGTGGCTAGGTCTGCAAAGGCTTTAGCCCAGCCTGTGTTCGGTTAAATAGGTCAGTTGTGTAAAATATTGGTTAAGTCTGCAAGTTCAGACTTACCAAGGCTCATTTGAGCCCTGAATCGCAGGTGGCTAAGCCTGCAAAGGCTTTGCCCAGCCTGTGTCCAGCAAATGGGTTTCAATTACCCAAGCCAAGTCTCAACTTGAGACTGGCTAAATCTCAAATAGGTTAAATACAACAATAAAGCAGGCTAGTCCTGCAATTAGTTTAAAAATGAAATAAAAGGTCTTAATTAACTGAAAATGAAACAAAATTGCTTAAGTTGGAAATAGTTCTTTAAAGATAGAACTGGCCAGTCCTTAAATACCAATGCAAGGACAGGTCATTAGTTAAATAAGTCCAAAATGCTGAAAACCTGACCTAGGTAGGTCGGGTAAATCAGCAATATCCTTAATGGCATAAAAGGAATCCAAATTGGTAAAATAGTGAATTAATTAGAACACATAGGGACATGGGAGTCATTTGTACCCCTGATTTTTGCAATTTTGCTGACATTAAAGGGTATAATGGTCTCCCTAAAAAGGGAAATCAGTAAAAATCTATAACCAATAGGGATACTTTGGTAAAATCTTAGGAAAAGAATAAAAAAGAACCTTCCAGCACATGCTGGAAGGGATCTTTTAACAGAAAATAGGGTGTAAGTGTAGATTTAGCAATTTTAAAGGGAGAGAAGTGGGATTTAATTCCATTTTTTCTCCCCAAGAAATCTGCCATTCCTACACCTATAAATACCCCCCAAAAGAGTGAAATGGAGGCTGGTTTTTCAATAGATAAATTAGAGTAAAAATATAGTAATAGCAAATAGTTTTTCCTGCATTTTTCGAGTAAGAACGCCTGGTTTAGTCTCTGTGGTGCTCCTGCTTGAAGTTCTGCTTGGATCTATTATCTGCATTGTTGCTGTGGTTGTTCTGCTCGTTTGGGATTCATCTTCACTGTTGCATTGATGTTTGAGTCTCTTGCTGTTGCTTATCTCTTAACCCCTTAGAACTCATCGAATTTTATCTTGCTGATCCAAGTACATTTCCTTGATTCAAATGAAGTTATACTGTTGAAATGATTAATTGGAATGAAGTTTGAGAGCTGAAATCGATTGTTGTTTGTATTTTGATTTATTCTTCCTATTAGTAGCTTAATATAGTTTAGATCTATAGTTCTGATGTAGTATAGTATGTATGAGTAGAAAAACGAAACAAAAATAGTGTAATAGCTAGTAATGTAGTGGTAGTATAGTCATATTAGTAAATCACTTGGTAAATAGGTATAAAATTTAAAACAAAGTCGGATAACTCTAACATGAATTGATAATAGCAAGATCAAACAACTCACGTAGATAATCGGATCTGGAAATCGATAGCTAGATTAGTGTAAGTTAAAAGAGAAACAAGTAAAAATGAAGCAGTAACTCAATTAAGACTGCATTCATGATATCAAATAAGTGTGGCTCGCATCAATATTAGTAGTTAATCACATCTGTCGAATTGTATATAGACACAAATAAGCTAAAAGGAAGTATAGTTAACAGAAGTGATAAGTCATTTGCAATTGGGTATGTGATAATAAATGGGTACAAATCATAGAAAATCTAGTAATATGATCTCGTGTGTATATCATTAATCAATTAGTCTTAGGTGATTTGGTTATTATTAACAAGTATTTGGACGGATTAAAAAAAACCCCACATAGTTGAATAGCTTCTTTCTCTAAATTTATAGGTTAAGTAGTTTCAATGCTGGTATAAGTCACTTAGCAGAAAACAAAAGAATAAGAGTAGTTGGTGCTCACATATAAGAGTTAGTTATAATCTGGAATTAATGTTGATCATCTTGTACATCGGTTTCCCTTTTTTTGATAAATAAAAGCATTTTGATTTCATTCTTAGTTTTGTATGCTTGTTTTATTGTGAAGTTTACATTTCTGCTTTAGCTATCTCAAATGGGTCTGGGCTTGATAAATAGCGTGAGCCTGGACTGTGTTTGTATGTCTGATAGGCCATCGATTGAAATCCCAGGTTGGATCTGGGTCACTAAGACCTGGACGTGTTTTATATTGCACTAAGTCATTCCAGAAATCCAGGCCCAATAACAACAAAATAACATGGGCCTGGACTCGTTTTTCAGAAATGTTAGTAAGTATTAACTAAGGAAAGAACATGTATAGAAAATATAGTTAATCTTTAAGATTAAGCCTTAAAATTAAATTGGGATGAGCCTCACATGACACCTAATAATGGGGCCCCTTTAGTAATGAAATAATGAATCGAGAGAATCGGAATGCTACGAGTAAACTTCATAGCCTCTCCCAAAAGAATTAAAAGCCGATAGACTCTATTAGGCACGATTTACTATACCTTCCTTAAATACGAGTGTGCACTTGGTGTGACTCAAATCCAAAATCCCGGCAAAGCCTAAATGTACTAAAGGTCACAGGCGTACTGGTTGCAGTGTGACTCGAAGTGCATTTTCGCAATGTCGCAATTCTTTAAAATATTAAAAGTAAAAACACATACGTATTGTTAAAATATATAACAAGTCAAATAAGATTCTAGAACGATGATTGAGCGACCGTGCTAAAACCACGGAATCCAGGAATGCCTAACACCTTCTCCCGGGTTAACAAAGTTCCTTATCCAGGTCTTTGTTTCGCGGACTGTAATAACAGAGTCAACTTCCTCGGATTCGGGATTAATCGGTGACTTGGGACACCATTATCTTCCCAAGTGGCGACTCTGATAATTTAATAAAAATCCCAAACCGATTGTCCTTTATGTGGAAAAACTCCTTCCTCTTTGTTATTGTATCCGTCTCGGGTATTTGAACATTGAGGTATACCCTATGTATCTTTCCAAACGGATCGGTACAAAAGCCTCTTTTATGGTGAGTGTGTGTGTGGGGTAGTAAAAAGGGAGGTGTGACAGCTTTGACGACTCTGCTGGGGAATTCCAACCCAGAACTTCGGTTTCAGGGTTTAAGAACTCGAGCTCCTTAGAATCGCCGTTCTTGATATTATTTGAATTTGTTATATGATTTGAACAACATGCTATGTGTTTTACCGCTTTGATACTACGTGGATTGTATATAAAACTGTGCCGAAAACCCTTCTCTTCTTCATCCCCGGGGATGTGCTTACTGGTTGAGACTCCCCTTTCTGTTAAGTTACACTAAAACTAAGAAACTGAGGCCGAATAAGTTACAAAGCCGATTGACTCCGCGAGTCACCGGTACATAGCCCCCTCCTCGATTCGAGTTGTTCGCTCGGGTACACGGTCTAGCACTCTGTGAAACTATAAGATGTTGAACATAGGTCTAGGATGATTATTTGCATCATATCTAACTTAGGGGACTCAACACAGGGGTTGGGTCCGTCTAGGATTGGTGACTCGGTATTTAAAAGACCGAGCATATTGTGTGTTGCATTTTATTGTCCTTGATCGTTATGCGGACCAGCAAAATTCCCGAGGATAGAAAAGTATTCAAAAGAAAAGAGAGAGAAATAAAAGCTAGTGAAAAAGCGTGTCCGGAAAATCTGAAAATTTGACAAAATGGCTTTGTTGTTGAAATAATTGGTCAACTAATCTGATCGAACTAAGCAGGTTTGATTCTCGCCATTAGGCGGGATACGTAGGCAACCCTTGAACGGGTCCAACCACCTTTTAGAAAAAAGACCAAAAATATTTTCTTTTTAAATAATCGGAGCGATCGCTATTTTTGGAAACAGCCGAATGTTCCGAAAGGACGCCGGAAGGCTGTTTTGGCAAAAATAGCCACTTCGAGAGTCATGTCTCTTTCAAAAACAAAATGAAAATTTGCATTGAAAAAGATTTTTCTCTTTTCTAAATAAAATCGCCTTAATAAATGTGCAGGATGAGCACAATACAAAATGAACCTTTCGCCTTAATGAATAAAATCCCTTTGGAGCTAAGACTATGGTGGAACGACATGGGAACAGAAGGCCAAAATTGGGTCAAAGGCTACTTAAAGGATCTCACGGGCTTATTGGTTATAATTCCCCGAGGCGACATAATCAGAGCACTGGTCACATATTAGGATCCTGCACACAATGTACTACATCTTCCGGGCTTTGAGCTCACTCCCACTTTGGAGGAAATTGCTTTCTACATAGGGAAGAATGAGGTCCCCTTGAAAGAAAAATACCTGGTGGCCCCGGGAGTAGTAACGGTGCACCGCTTCTTGGATTCTTTGAAAATTGCTAGAAATGTCTACAACGAGGATTTAGCCAACGGATTTTGCTCCCTGAACTTCATTTATAGTAGATATGGATATGTCGGGGGTTTCAACGATTCCACGAACAAGCTTTGTAGCAAGTCCAACCGGGCAAAATGGGAGGAGCATGAACAATTTACTTTCTTAGTGGCGTTTCTCGGGGTTATCATATTTTCGAGAAAAGATGGGCACATCAATATAAAGGTTGCCGGGGTAGCAAGCACTTTGGTAGTACAAGATAATTGTACTCTGGCCCCAATGATTTTAGCAGACATCTACCGTGCCTTGACTGCATGCAAAGCAGGGTCCAACTTCTTTGAGGGATGCAACTTGATTTTGCAAATATGGTTGATAGAACATCTATGCCATCATCTTTCGTTCTCAAGCTATGGGCCGACTGGAAGAACGTGCCTTGAATAATTTTACACGAGAACAAAAGAGGTTAAGTTGCCAGAGGGAGTGAAAGATTGGATTTCGCATCTACGATCATTGACCGATGGCCAGATTAATTGGGCATATGATTGGTTGCCCTTCGACGAGGTGATTTATATGCCAACAGAAGGGTCGCACTTTTTGATCATGGGTTTGAAAAGTAAAACCTTATGCCCCGTACAAGGCCTTGCGACAGCTTGGTAGATGTCAAGTTATACCAAAGGATGGGGACCTCAGTTTGCAAGTGATAGAGATTAGTCCGGACGGGCAATTCCCGGAAGCAAAGGTCCGTCAGATTTGGAATGAATGTCAGAACTTGATGTTATACCTCATTTTAACACGGGTCAAATTAGAGTATAACATATTGGTAATTCTGAAGGTTTAATTAATTAAAGAGAGTCGCCACCTAATTATTTTAACGGTGAATTAGGACACCAATTTTAGCTAAATATTAGTTAAAGTTAACTCTATTTTTTTGGTTTGCTTAGCTTAAGATTATAGGTAAGGGTTCTAATTAATCATATAGGGAAGGTTATTAAGGCACCCTATATGATCCGCTAATTACGGTTAACCGGCCAAACTTAGATTAATTAAGATTAAGGGTTATTAAAAAATGTGATCATTTATAAGTATGGATAAAATAAAGTTAACACCAAAATGTATACTATTAATTACCATAGGCAGCTTAAAGTAGATAGTTACCTAAACTTAGTACAAATTATCGAATGGAAAGCATTATTTTGACTTTAAAAATCTGACATCTCATTAAAGATTCAAGAGAGCAACTTTAACTTTTAGAAGAAAAAAAAGACCATTGTCAAAAGTTATTTAATACAGTGAAACCCAAATTCAAGGAAGATGTATGGAGCTATCCACTAGCCTAGTGCTTGAAAGAAATATAATGTTTGAAGGGAAAACAAAATTTGAACTTGTTCTTTTATCATTGTAAAAGAAAAAAGATTGGCAGATAATTGTAAAGATAAATATTTAGCCGATTTCCTAACACACGATGAACGAAACGAGGTTCCTTCACAATTTAAAGTTCCAAACACCTTCCAAAATGCTCTTAAACAAGTAGTCGGGTCTATTAGCTTGGACTACTGAATGAAAAGCTATTATTGGTGTTAATATTTGCATATCGAGATGCCATATTCTACGTGGTAAAACAAACTAATTTAATTCAAACGAGTTCAAGCAAGCAAATAAATCGCATAAAATGGTTAGCTAATAATAAACACAGGAAAGTAACATTAGATAGCCAATATTGGTCCTCTCTTCTTCTTCTTCTTTCTTTTTCGAGAGCCTAAATATACTTTAGGAGTTGAAAAGAAAATGAAGGGGTGTGTGTGCTTTATGTCTTGGCAGCAGCGTCGAGTCCCATACTGGAACTCCTTGCGGCTCCAGTGTTTTTATGCAAAATAAAAAAAAAGAAAGAAAGGAAAGGATTAGAAAGATGATCTGAATATATTAAACAGGTAAGGAAGATAAAAAAAAGAGACACTTAAGTTACAGAAAGAGTATATGTATCATAAACTTATGCTAAAAAACAGTACTTATGCATATCATGCTAATAAGGCACATAAACTTTTACCAATTTGAAAGGCTTCTCAAGTGTGTTCTTATATTAAGGTTAAACAATTACATTTTGTATTCAAGTAATCTCCAAAAGTAAGAGATTCAACCTAACAAATAAAGTGGGATTTACACTTCCTTAATGCCATTAAAAAAGATTAAACTTGATTCTTAAAGGTGCATAAGAAATAACAACAACAAAAGCCATACTTTGTTATATGCTAACAAGTTTCAATTTTACCCTTAGTACTTAAGATATCATATACATGCTACCATGATTACTGACTTACTATGTAACAAATATGACCCTTAAAGTGCAGGCAGAGATTGATATCAATTCCTAAAGAGGGTGTTTAACACATAGCCATACACTCACACTTAACTTTAACTGCTTATTAGGGATGTATGAACCATATTATAATGAAGAAATATTAATCTTTCTTAAGGTACTTCTATTAGGTTGGCTGCCCCTATTAAAGTATTTCTATTAGGCTGATTGTCTCTGTTAACCCTTTTTTAAAAACCTGATTCATACATTATAAAGTGAGAAGTTTTCCAAGCAATATTTTGTGTAAAAGTAAAGATAAGTTAAAACAAGAATGTCCTATATTCATGTTGCTACTGTTTAAACTCCAATTTTATGATGGATGAACTCAACCGAAACTCCAATTTTTTATAAAACAAAAAAAATAGATTTTTGGAATGTGCAACATTTAGGATCGACAGAGATGTATAGTTCAACACCTATTTCTTGTGATATGCCAAAACGTGATAAGCAAACTAAAATTACCATTACGCCTAAAACAAATTAAGTTGCAAACATGAATTAAACAAATCAGAAATGTAAAGAAAATAAAGATACTGACATTTTGCGGTGCAGTGAACTAAGGTGGGGTCTTAGATGCACTATCGAACTCCGACCTCGAACCCGCTTCTACAAACAATTAATGAACATTGAAGCGAGCAAACTAACGGATCTTCTGTGGCTAAAAGAGAACCAAATTGAAGTTGGAATGTTGCAAAATGAGAACACTAGATTTTAAAGAATGTTTTAATGTAGTGAAAACAGTAAGCTTCCCATATGCGGCTGAAGCTTTGTAAGATTTAAGGGGGTAAAACTAAGGCTCAAAACCATCAACTTTTAGGGTAAAAGGGGCGGGCGAAAACCTCTCAACTTTGGTGAAGGCATCAGCTTGAAAAATAAAATAAAAAACCCCCTTAAAAATGGCCACAAAGCCTAATATTTATAGGTGTAAAATTAGGGTTCTTGTTCCCTTTGAGCGGAATCGAATTTCAAAAGAAGTCAAATAGATCCGTTTGAATCTTAACGTTGAAGCCTTTTGGATGGATTGGATCTTCACGTGATTCTTCAGTGATATGATTCAGGTTATACTCGAAAATGGTTATATATGCTATGTCATGTAGGGATTTGAAGGTCAAAGCTTGGCTAAAAATGAAGAAAATGCCAAGAGAGCTCTGCCATGGCAGAGAGCGAAAGTGACAATGGAGAGTAGGAAAGAGGAGGCGTCTATTTCTAAGAGAGAATGAGGGACCCTAGGTATCTTTGGAACGGGCTTTTGAGAATTAAAAAAATCTAGTTGGGCTGATTGGATCAGTTGGTCGAATTGGGCCTATTATTGTGAGTCTGAACGTAAGGGAATTTGGGGTTAGGAATTCAATTGGGTTTTTAGACAAAGTATTCATTTATTAATTTTTCTATTTAAGAATTTGAAATAACTAAATATTTTGTTATTATATATTTCCTTATTTGAACGTTTCTAATATTTAAGACTTTAAAGTTATCAAGTTTTTACCTTTTATAAATCCTTTCCTACTTGAAATATGTAATCTTACAATATTACCTTTTATGTTAATTTTCTTAACACTTGTAACGATGGAATACACTAAAATATAGTTCAAAATCCTTCTCAACCTTAATTGACAAGATTCCCCAAACTTCATCTAATTTACACTAAATATTTGTTTGTGCATTTTCGATAGTCAGGTAAATGTTATTTGACTTGAATATTAAATCTTATAGCATAATTTCAGAGATATTGAAAAACTAATCATGAAAAATGGAAGAATCAAAATATCGGAAAAGATTATTTTGTTCTTACTTATTTTCATATTTTATGTATTTTGATTTTAATATAAAAATCTTAATAATTATGTTGTGTAAGCTAACGTCGTGTCCTAATGATAAGTAACGTAATATTTTCATTTAGGATTTAAATAATATTAAATTACTAGATGTTAGTTTCATTTCATGTGTAGATAATATTATTAAATTCCTAAAATATTAGGTGCTGCTATATAGTTTAAAGAATGAAAGATTTAATAATAAAACTTAGTAAAAATACCTAAATATAATAATATAAAAATAATTATACGAATTTTTATCCAATTTTAGATATATTTTTAAAGTATAATGAGATTAGAAAACTCAAAACTTGAATAAGACAAAATTAGATTATCGTTTACATGACAAGCTTTTTATTTGTCATAAAGAACATATATGAAGATGTTGTAATAATATAATTATTACATAAATGGTGTGTTTGGTACGAAGGAAAATATTTTATATAAACATATTTCAAAATCTTGTTATTTTTTTAATTTATTATAACTCAATTACATAAATTAATATTATCTATGTAAATTGTTTTAAATTTTATCCTCGGTATGGTTATACGCGCAAAGCACGTACCCTAATACTAGTTCTAACTAAATCTCTTAATTAATTTAGTTGCTTGATATGTCGTATCAAGACATAAAATTTGCTAGCATTTAATTTTAATAATATATATTGTAAAGTGTAGAATTAAAATAAATACTATTATTTGATTAAATGAAATAAAGTGTATACTTTCGCAAAAAAATGATTAGAATGATATCAAATAAAAATCAGTAATAATAGTAGTAGTAATAGAAATAATACTAGTAGTAACAATATAATAATAATAATAATAGTAATAGTAGCAATACCAGTAGTACTACTAATAGTGATATTAAGTAAATTTTAATAAAAATAGTAATTAGGTCTTAGTTTGTGCTAAAAATTGTAAAATAACTATTCTTACATTATCAACAATATTAGAAGCTTGAAGAAATAATTTAGAAGAAAGGAGGGTCAAAATTGGATGTTAACAGCTGCCCCTCTTTGGCCGGAGACGATGAAAGAGTTTCAGGGCAAAGAATATTGACTTAGTAGCCAATTTTGTCCCGACTATCAAGATGAAAATTGGCCAAAGGGGACAAAAGCAAAAAGAAATTATTGCGGCCGAACTCCGGTTTCGAGTTGCCTACATATCTCGGGTTTCATGAGAATCAGGCCATATGTAGTTCAAAACTTATGGTACCCTGGAGTAGGACTCAACTATTGATGCAAATCTTAAAATGCTGCCCAGTGTTGAATTATAGAAACACTGGGTGCCATGACTGAAAGAAAGATGTTTGAAATAGGAATTTAATTACGAATTTTGAGAGTCGAGCCGAACAGAGTTCGAAGTAGATCCTTGACCTTTGTTGGAGAGTTTGGTATTCCTCTCCAACAAACTGCCCCAGTTCACTGCTAAGATATAGTTCCACGTTGCGCTATATTTCCTGCAAAGATTAACAATGCTAAAAAACTCGTTAGGAAATAAGATGCAATATGCCATAAAAGTAATTTTATGAAATTAATATTTAGGCGTCAATTCATAAGAAATGCGAATTTATTGGGCAAACTTATAAAAATATAATTTTATGGTGATATATTTCATGATCACAATGCCATATGAAAATTTAGCTTATAAAAATAAATATGTTTGGCAATGATTTATAAAAAATATGTTTTGGCAATGCTTATGCAAGTGGGACCACTCGGGTCAAAATTAATTAAATATTCTTTTGAGGAAAGATTAACTTCAACATCCTATTTTAGGGCGGATTGACCCGATATATCCCATTTGAGGGCGGATGGACCCGATATATCCTATTTGAGGGCGGATGGACCCGATATATCCCATTTGAGGGCGGATGGACTCTATATATCCTATTTGAGGGCGGATGGACCCGATATATCCTATTTGAGGGCGGATGAACCCGATATATCCTATTTGAGGGCGGATGGACCCGATATATCCTATTTGAGGGCGGATGGACCCGATATATCCTATTTGAGGGCGGATGGACCCGATATATCCTATTTGAGGGCGGATGGACCCGATATATCCTATTTGAGGGCGGATGGACCCGATATATCCTATTTGAGGGCGGATGGACCCGATATATCCTATTTGAGGGCGGATGGACCCGATATATCCTATTTGAGGGCGGATGGACTCGATATATCCTATTTGAGGGCGGATAGACCCGATATATCCTATTTGAGGGCGGATAGACCCAATATATCCTATTTGAGGGCGGATGGACCCGATATATCCTATTTAAGGGCGGATGAACCCGATATATCCTATTTGAGGGCGGATGGACCCGATATTTGAAGGATTTATAATTACAATGATTGATGCAGTGCAAAAAACTTGATACAATATAGATCCCATTTTGTAGTGGTACTTCATGGTGCGATGAAAAAATCCTGGTGTGATGACTTTGTAGTAGCGAATACTCATGGTGCAGAGAGGTTGATGCAGTGCCTTCACAGGAAAAAATATCCAAGAAACGGTGCTAATAATTTAGGAATTGCATGCTGAAGTTTATTATTAGTAAATCCTGCACTCAAAGAAAATTATGAGTTTCAAAATATAATTTACGATGAATTGGCTTGATCTCCATATCGCACACGTTTCCTGCAAAACTTAACATGTTAGGCAAATTCGTCAGTAGAGTAGATATTGAAATGCAATGTGTTGTAAAGTAATCTTGTGAAAATGATACCCTTTGAGAATTTACTTATACAATGCAGCCTAGATGGCCAAAATGGTTTGATAAAATTTAGCTTCAATCCAATAATTCAACAATAACATGTGATTTATAAATGTGTTTTGCAATAATTTATGATAATGATGCATTTCTGTAATAACATTAAAAGCATGACCATCAAGGTCAAAATAAATTAATGAAAAGCGTGCGAATATGTGCTAAAGTGTCATGTTGAAGGCGAACAAGCGTAAATATCATATTAACGGCAAACTTGCTTAAAAAAATAAATTAAATATGTATAAATATAAATATTTAATGCATAGATGTCATGTTAAAGGCGAACAAGCCTAAATATAATGACAAGCGTAAATATCATATTAACGGCAAACTTGCTTAAAAAATCAATTAAATATGTATAAATATAAATATTTAATGCATAGACGTCATGTTAAAGGCGAACAAGCCTAAATATAATATTACAGGAAAAAGTGCTTAAATGTCCCATTAAAGGCGGGCGAGCCTAAATGTAATAAAGGCAAGCATGCTTAAATATTTAATTAAAGGCGGATAAACCTAAATTTTAATGCACAAATATCCTTTTAAAGGTGGACAAACCTAAATACCATATTAATAGGTAAGCATGCTTAACAGTCCAATTAAAGGCGGTTAAGCTTAAATATAATGCATAAATGCCATATTAAAGGCGGACAAGCCTAAATATTAGTAACGAAAAATGTGTCAAAATATTTAAAGGTGGATAAGTCGAAATGTTTAATTAAAGGCAAAATGTGTAGTTGTCCTATTAAAGGCGAATGAGCCTAAGTTCCCTATTAAAGGCGGAAGAGCCTAAATATATAAAGTCAAGTTTGCTTAAAAATCTGATTAAAGCCGCATAAGCCTAAATATTTATGCATAAATGTCCTATTAAAGGCGGATAGGCCTAAATATTTAATTAAAGATAAAATGTGCCTAAAATGCCCTATTAAAGGCGGACGAGCCTAAATATCCAATTGAAGGCGGATAAGCCTAAACTTTAATGCATAAATGTCCTATTGAATGTGGACAGGCCTAAATACTTAATGCATAAATGTCATATTAAAGGGGGACAAGCCTAAATATTTAATTAAAGACAAACGTGCATAACTGTCCTATTAAAGGCGGACGAGCCTAAGTGTCCTATTAAAGGCGTACAAGCCTAAATGCGATGCTTGATTTAAAATTACCAGATTGGTGCAATGCGAAGAGCTTGGCATGGTTACTTCAAAGCGACCAATATTGATGGTGTAATGCAGAGAGCTTGGCGCAATGATTTTGTAATAGCAAATGGTGCGATGTAGAGTGCTTGATGAAATGCCTTTGTAGTAGTGAATATTCCTGGTGCAATGCTAACAGTTGTTGGAGCTTTAAAAGAAAGTTTTTCTATTAATAAATTCCTGCAGTCAAAGAAAAATTGTAAGTTTCAAAGTTTGTGCGCTTGCTTGGCTTTAGCCTTTGCTTTGCATGAACTTTGCAACTTTTGACTTGATGCTGAGCTTTGCGATAGAGTCTAACGTTCAAGAATAACTAAAATATGCCCCTGCATTACTCAAAGTAAATTCGTTAGTACAAAATAAAGTGGTTGCCTTGCATTGAACATAAAAGTTTAGCTTTGAATCTGCAATGGCATTCTGGAATTTGCTGTTGTGCTTGTAATGAATATGTAGTTCGAGATTTCATTTTCTGCGTTGCCGAATAATGAGAATCCTTATGCAAAATCCGCCCTGGTTATGGCTTTTGGGGTAAATAGAATTTTATTTTGATGAGACCGAACCCATAGGGCTGCCTACGTATTCCCTCTTAAACGGGAATCAGGTCAAAACGTAGTTCATTACAAAAGTCTCAAAAAAATTGCAAAAGAGCAGTACTAAGGGCGGGTGGGTGGAGAATGGTTGTGATATGACATCATTCTCAGTCTTCTTCATTTGCTATGCGTTTTCTTTCCAAACATCTTGTTGCCAATTTTGATGGATCGCCTTTGACAATGATTGTGCCTGCAGTTGATATTTCACAATTATTGCTCGGTAACTCAGGTTTTATCTTTATCTTGCCTTGCTCAATCATGCTTTGTATCTTGAATTTGAGTGCTGAACATTCTTCGGTGCCATGTCCTTGAATGTTTGAATGGAATGCGCAATTCTTAGATGGATCAAAGTTTTGAGGTGGATGCTCAGAGATAAATCCCTTCCTCGGTTTTAGAAGACCTTTGACTTTCAATCATTCAAGTATGTCAACCAATGGCTCATCTAAGCGAGTGAAAGAGCAGGGCTTCACCTTCTTTTGTGGTCGGAGGCTGCATTGTGCTCGGGGAGATTGTTTCCGGAAACTTTGTTGGCGATTAGGCTGGAGGTGCTTATTGTGAAAGTTGGAAGTGGCATAGGATCGCAAAAGTGGGTTATTGTCATAGCATTGCGGCTGGTGCATAGTCGTGGCAACTGAGTTATCTTCTTTGCCTTGCAGGTTTCCATGTATCTCTTGATGGAAGGTTTGGTTAATCGTTTGAGCAGTTGATTTGCCGACAACTCTTCCTTCCAGAATGCCATATTCTAGCTCGTTTCCAATTCGAATCAAATCAGAGAAATTGCGTGCACCAGTTCCGAGCAACTTATCAAAATATATGCCTTCTTGAATTTGGACAAAGGTTGATATCAATTCCCCCTCTGGCAATGGAGGATGAATTTTTGAAGCTTCTAACCTCCATCGTGTGGCATATTCTTGAAAAGATTCACGCGGAATTTTCTTTATCTTGAGCAAATCAATCATGTGCGGATCACTTTTGATGTTAAACTCGTATTGCTTCACAAAATCATGGGCCATATCTTCCTATGTATGCCATTTTCTAAAATCTTGTCTGGTGTACCAAGTGAGCGTTAATCCGGACAAACTTTGAATGAATAATCTCATTCGAACGGCCTCATTATGTCCAATACCAATCAATCTACTGCAGTAATCCTTTAGATGAGCAATGAGATCTCCAATCCCATTAAACGTGTTGAACTTTGGCAGCTTGTGCCCTAGCGGAATTTCAACATGTGGATGCAAACACAAATCTTCATACTTCAAACTTTGATAACTTCTTGATTGCAGCTCATTTTCAATGGCTTTCCTTAGATGCTGGAGCTCATTATCCAAATTCTTATGGCCATTTGACTGAAATTCTTTACCACATATTTCATATTGGCACAATGCTAATTGGTCTTGCTTGTCTTTCCTAAAAGGAATAGCGACTGCAGAAGGATGGATATTGGGCATCGTCATAACTTGATTAGGAGTGTAAGTTAATGGTATTTGTGGAGAGATTGTATAAGTAGGATTTGGGCAAGAAGATATAGTTAAACAAATATTTTGATTTGAGCTGGAAGCAGAAGCTATATTTGGAAGTATGTCGAAAGTGTTTCCAAGATTAACCAACACGTTTCTTCGAACCACATTCGCCTTGGTACCATCGGTCTGTGCTTGCAATAATCCCTTACTAGTGTTGAATTCTTTAAATTGGTCTGTCATTATTGCCTCGTCCTTTTGCAGATTCGTAGCCAAAACAGTGTTCAATGCTAGGCAGCCTTTAAAGGAAGAATTAAACTATACAAACGAAAATAAAGTGTTAGAGCGTAATCATAATGAAGTAAATACATAAAAATAATAGAGTATATAGATTAACTGCTATGTTAAGTAGGAGCCTTAAACTAGAAATGATGGCCGATGTTGCAAAAAGGATGGACGAGAATGAATTGTTATCTTGAGGGCTCTAACGCACGAGACTTGTTGACATGGAAGTGAAATAATTTGAAGTTTCGTAAAAGGCTGACTTATGTTCGAACATCAAAGCTTTAGCTCTAGCATAGTCAACTTCCTTGCATGCCTTTGGAATTTTCCCAAAATATTACCCCAATCTTTAGGAAGGATGAATACTCCATGACATGATGTCCCTTTTGAGTAGACTCAACCTATGTGCCAAGAATCTGCCCCAGTCTCTCTCATGAAGGGGAAAGGAAATTTTATTGCAATGAGACTGAGTCTTATATAAACTGTGTTTCAAAGAGGCAATAGGCGAATAATTTTGACGTTGAAGATAATATTTGGCTGATTGAATATCGACAAGCTCAAAATCAAGATATGTAATTAGGATATAAGAGTCAATTGGACATGAAATGACTCTATTATTATTTAGCGTTGGCAAGTGATAAAGCTATCGAAGCCCGGAATACGGTATCAACCGTTTTGAAACTTATGGGATTGTACCTCGACTCACATGCCATGACGTAGAATTAACGGGTGTGTGAAGATTAATCTCGACCACCCGAAATAAGAAGATGCAAATGCTTGAATTGAATATGTGAAAATATTAAAAAGAATTTGATGCTAAAAATTAACCAAATAGCGGCATTCTATTGCTGGGTGGATGGTGCAAAATTGGATACCTACTTGTATATGAGAATTAATACGAATATTTAAATTCTGAGAGATATGAAGCTATGAGACAAAAATTAGACGTGCAAGATTGTGCCAGAATTGAATAAATTGAAAATTTATGTAAGGCACGAGTGGCGATATTTTAAAAAAATATGTAACTATATTTGTAAGAAAAGAACACGAATAAAAATCAACCCACAAAATTAGATCGGAAAAATATTCTCATATTATAGAAGATTACGGTAGTTTTTTTTAGAATGCTATCTTGCTTAGGGAGTCAGATGCTCATTGTTGTGTAAAGAAAATTTTTAAGGCTAGTTTAAGGCACGAATATTGAGAAATTTCATGACAAACCGAGCCTATTGAAGAGCTTATGGGAAAGACGTCGCACTTTATTAAAATTAGAAGATACCGAGAGACTAAATATATCTTAATTAGACTCTAAGGATAGGAGTAGACCTAAAAGAAATTTGAGCTTAAGTAAATGCACAAATGATGCTCTAGAGTCGTTAAAGAGCGCTAAGCGCGGAATGATGGTGATTATTATTATTAATTCAGGAAAATGATATAAAAAATAAGGAACAGAAAAATATATGAACGAATAAAAGATATAAGCAATTTGAATAGTTAACTTCCTTTTTCTTAAAAAAAAAACAGATAATATTAGTAAAAATAATAAAGTCAAGTAAGTAACATAACAAATAAGCAAGTAAGCAAGTAGGCAAGCAAAGTATGTGACACATTCCAAAGAGCAAATAATAGCGCGTCCTAATACGTGCGGGCCTCTTTGTGTAGAGGTAGGCCTACCGTGTATTTGAAAGATAAGTATGCCATTATGTATCATCTCATTTCTATAAATTAATTAAGTAATGCTATTTTGTTTTTAAAACAAATAAATAGTAAAATATAACTGCTTAAACTTATTTCTTTTTTATTTTATTTTTAAAAAGGTGTATTTTCATCAAAAGAATAAAAGTATAATAAAATATATTTATTATAATTAATTAAGTAAGTAATTTTATTTTTCAAAAGCAAAAGAAGTACATGAACCGCTTAAGCCATTTATTTATTTTTGCGTAAAGAAAATCAAAGAAAGTACAATAAAAGATATTTTCGTCATGTGTAAACTTCTTGTTGTTCCATTTGAAAACTTTACACATGTTATAAAAGATAGTCATGCTACTTTAACTAGGATTTAATTAATTTAAAGAAAATGATCCATATAATTGGCATGTTCACCTTCAAATAATGCATATAAATATGATACTTATCCCTCGGGGTTGAAAACCTACTTGGACATTTAGGTAAGGTTAACTAATGGACTTAATACACCTCGGGTATTAAGCCAACTAAGGTTAAATGATGCATGCACTTAAATGGACTTTGGTTTAGCTCTATCTTAGGTTGACTAAGAGTGAGTTAACTAGATGTCACGACCCTAGTTCACCAATCGTGAACCTGTCATGACGGCACCCAGTCCCCACGACTAGGTAAGCCTAACACATTGCGAAAAATACAAGCTTATGCACATTTAATAAGAATTAGCGGGAAATGAGATAAAATGAATGTAATCCGTGCCGCTTGGCACATACACTCGTCAAACACACTGTGAAAAAAAAAAAAATACCACCAAGACCCGGAATCCCACGGGCAACACAGACTAAGAAAGAGTACAACTGTGGATCTATACATCAAGAATGTCTATACAACGGAACCAAGGGAAATAACTGATATCACTAATGAGAATAGAAGGGGACTCTCCGGATCCGCGGACGTAGCAGGATCATACCTCGAAGTCTCCCAAAAAGCTGCAGAATCACCTAGTACGAGCCTGCTCTGATGTACCTGGATCTGCACAACAAAAGTGTGCAGAAGAGTAGCATGAGTACACCACGGCGGTACTCGGTAAGTGCCAAGCCTAACCTCGATGGAGTAGTGACGAGGAAGGTCAGGGCCCTACTGAGAAACAATAATATGATGATGATAACAAAAATAAACAGTTTAAATGATAATAATTTCCGAAATAACAACAATAAGATGATTACTGCAACTGTCTACAATTAAGCTAACAACAAATAAACAACTCAATAAAACAATTCCAGGACCTGTGGGAATTGAACCCACAGTCCCATTCTCAGTACCTCTGGGTCTCCGGGAATCGAACCCGCAGCCCATGTCTCAACAATATCTCAATAAATCTCAGGATCTCCGGGAATCGAACCCGCAGTCCACATCTCAATAAATCTCGGGATCTCCGGGAATCGAACCCGCAGTCCACATCTCAATAAATCTCAGGATCTCCGGGAATCGAACCCGCAATCCACATCTCAATAAATCTCGGGATCTCCGGGAATCGAACCCGCAGTCCACATCTCATTAACTCAGGATCTCCGGGAATCGAACCCGCAGTCCACAACAATATCACTCCGGGTCTCCGGGAATCGAACCCACAGCCCTGGGATCTCCGGGAATTGAACCCGCAGTCCACCAACACAACAAATAAAGAAAACGCACACGGAAAATATAATATGCTCAACTACAACTTCACCGAGGACTAGTGCCAACAATTATCAAGAAGTTCAGTAGGACAATTAGGCAATTAGATAGATAAATCCTACCTAATCATGCTTCCCTAACGAATACCACGCAAATGCCACAATTTAATAAATTAAGAACAGGAATATCACGAATTGAACAATTCAAGTAAAGTGAGTTACAACAACCAGCGCATGTACACGCCCGTCACCTCGCGTACAAGGCATTTAAACTATCACATAATATCCTAAGGGTAAAGGTTCCCCCACACGAGGTTAGACAAGCCACTTACCTCGATTCCGGTACAAAACCGCTAAGAGACAACCCTCTTGCCGCGAATATCCGACTCCGAGTGGACCGAATCTAGTCAAACCAATTACACAAGTATAAATAACATCGCAAATAACTAATTACAATGATAAATTACAGCTACAACGCGAAAGTGGGTGAAATGACCAAAATACCCCTGAATCCATCGGCTCGGAATTGAAATATTTTTACGTTTTCAGAACCCTCGTACTCTCACGAGTCTAACCATATAAAAATCTCCCAAATCGGACCACAATGGCCCTTCAAATCCCAAATTTAAAGTTTTTGCTCCAAGCCCTAATTTCTTACAATTTTCCTATGTTTTCATAAATTTCAAGGATGATTCTTCAATAAAATCATGTATTTAGTTCATAGGACTTACCTCTAATCACTTCTTGTCAAAACCCCTTCAATTCTCGTCCAAAAGCTCTCAAGAATGACCAAAAATGGTGTAAAAATGGGTTTGGTTCGCGGATGAAATGTTTTAAAACTTTTTGTCCAGTTATTTTGTTCACTGCGATCGCGGGAAATGCTTCGCGATCGCGGAGAACAAATTCTGGCCCAAAAATTACCCTTCGCGATCTCGGGAAATGCCTCGCGATCGCGGTGAACAACTTCCAGTTCCTCCGGACAGGCTTTAGTAAAATGGTCATAACGTTTTACACACAACTCCAAATGACAAATGGTTTGATGTTATGGAAACTAGACACATAGGGTTATAACTTTCATTTGTTGAGCATTTCCTGAATCCTTATACATTTCGCGATAAAAGCTTCCAAATCCATTTATGTGTTTTAGATATCCTTCTCGGACAGTATAGAGTGTAACGTACATAACTTTTTCTACCAATTTCCAAATGTATATTTCTTTATCTTTCTGAAAACTAGACACAATAAGCTACAACTTTCGTTTTTGAATCACCTCAAAATACCTTTTAGATAAAATGATATGATCTTCCAAATTAGGGCATGCCCGACAGAAATTTCTTCTTCGCGATAGCGAAGCAATCTACGCGATCGCGATTCATTAGTTTTTTCTCAGATTTTACTCACCGCGATCGCGACCAATACCCCGCGATCGCATAGAGCACTGCTGTAGCCAAAAACCAGCAGTGAAAAATGGCCTAGAAATGGTCCGAAACCACCCCGAAACTCACCCGAGGCCCCGGGACCTCAACCAAAAACACCAACACTTCCTATAACCTTATTCAAACTTGTTCCAATCATCCAAACACGTCCATAAACACAAAAATTATCAATTTACAACGGATTCGAGCTTAAATTTCTTAAAACTTTGCGAATTGCACATTCGATCTAAAACCCGACCAAACGACGTCCGAATGACCTGAAAATTTGCGGACATATCCAAAATCACATAACGATGCTACAAAAATTGTCGGAATTCCATTCCGACCCCCGGATCAAAATCTCACCTATCGTTCGGATTCGCCAAAATTTCAAACTTCGGCATTTCAAGCCTAATTGAGCTACGAACCTCCAAAATACTTTCCAAACGCGCTCCCAACCCCGAAATCACCTAACGGAGCTAATGGAACCATCGAATTTCCGTTCCGAGGTCGTCTTAACACTGTTCCGGCTACGGGCCATTTTCTAACTTTAAAGCTCTCATTAGGGACTAAGTGTCCCAAAATACTCCAAATTTCAGAACCGACTCTCCCGGCAAACCACAATAGCAGAAATGAACTTAGGGAACAGTTAAATTGGGGATTGGGGCATAATTTTCTAAAACGGCCGGCCGGGTCGTTACACTAGACTGGTCTCCTCCCAAGTGGACAACTCGAGAGTAGAAAGCCCGTGATTGTCGACTGCACCGCTGATCGACTTACACACGAACGTTCCCCTAAAAGGTATTTTTAGTAGTGCACAGCCGCAAACCGCGTAACCGCTAGGTGTGTGCTTTGTATGAATTTTCCAAAAGTGGAGGAAGTGAAACGAAATGAAAATTTATATAAAGCAATAAGAACAGATAAACAATTCATAAAATATAGTTTATCATATAAAGGCAATTCAAATAAGCATCATAACAATCACAAATTAATTTTATTGTTAACC
>JASVEL010001719.1:0-19780 GCA_032618575.1 Nicotiana noctiflora
GTGCAGATATGGCTAAACTCACTCCCCATAAACTCTATCGCAACTTGGGATGAGTTGGTCAAGCAATTCCACAACAAGTTTCATCCACCTAACAAGACAGCTCAGCAAATTGATGAGATTATGAGCTTCAAGCAGAAACCAATGGAGACATTACATGAAACTTGGGGCAGATTCAAAGGTATGCTTGTTATGTGTCCTCGCCATGGGATTCTTGAGCAGATGTTGGGCCAAAGGTTCTACATGGGGCTTTCAGATAGTATGAAGAATATTGTAGATGCTTCAGCAGGTGGGGCATTTCTGAGCAAGACTTAGAGGGAAGGCCAGAATTTGCTTGACAAGATGGCTCGGAACTCCGGGTGGACAACCAGGAATGCTCCTATCACTCCAGTGGTACACTCTGTACCTCTAAATCCTTCCAACACTCTGGAGGAGAACGTGGCTACTATATTGACACAAATGAGCATCCTGACAAAGAAGGTGGAAGAATCAGGGGTCAAGCAGCAGGTTCATATTGTAGACACTACCAATGGTGGTTTATGCACATATTGCATTAGCCAACCCATAGGTAATCCATGGGCTGCAGACCAGGAATATCATCATCAGCATGAAGACATGAACTACGTGGCAAATTATCGAGGGCATCGACAGGGAAACCAGAATTGGGGTCAGCAGGCTCCACAGCAGTACGGCCCCCCTCAGCCACAATACAATGCAGGAGGTATGAGGCCACCCAACAAGTATGGCTCCATATCCTAGACCTCAGGCCTTCAACAATAAGCAGCAGGGGTATCATCCACCTCCACCACAACATAGGGGTAGACATGACGATGGGTTCCCAAGGTTGGAAGCTATGATGCAGCAGGTAATTGGGTCACGTGCCAAAACCAATGAGAGGATAGATGCACATGATCCAGCAATTAAGAATATAGAGGTGCAGGTGGGCCAGATTGCTATGTTACTCAACAATCGTCCTCAGGGGACATTGCATGCAGATACACAAACAAAACCAAAGTATCAAATCCCAAAGCAGTTGATGGCAATTAATCGAGAAGTGGAAGAGATCTTGATGTTGAGCAAGAAAGAGAGAGAAGCAATTTGCAGGCTGAGACACTCACTCTAGTACCCATTCAACTGGATGAGTCCACCGGGTTGACAGAAGTTACAATCCATCCAGTAGCTAAAAATAAAGATGTGCAGTAGGGAATGGAGAAAGTAGTCGAACCGGTAGAACAGCCGGTTGAGGAGCAGGTGATAGAGAAAGAAAAGTCCCAAGTGATTGGGAAGAAGAGGCCTCCAGCCCCATTCCACCAAAGGTTGGCCAAGCACCAGAAAGAGGAGCAATACAAAAGGTTCTTTGATATGCTCAAGCAAATCCAGGTAAACATTCCTTTAATTGAAGCTTTGAAAGAAATGCCCGGGTATGCTAAGATGATGAAAGACTTGATGTCGCGGAAATTTGATTTCCAAGACTTGGCCACCGTGACTCTTACTCAGACTTGTAGTGCAGTGATTTCTAGACCCATTGCTGAGACGTTATCTGACCCAGGTAGCTTCAACATTCCATGCACTATAGGAAACTTTGCCTTCGCAAAGGCATTGTGTGATTTGGTGGCAAGCATAAATCTTATGCCCTTGGTGATTTATAAGAGGCTGGGCATCGGGAGAGCCAGGCCTACTTCCGTGTTATTACAGCTTGCCGACAGGACGGATAAGCGTCCATTTGGTATATTGGATGATGTGCTCATCCAGGTGGGGAAGTTTGTGTTTCCCGCTAATTTTGTTATTCTTGACTGCAAGGTGGACGAGGAAATTCCTATAATCTTAGGAAGACCATTCCTAGCCACAGGGAGAGCATTGATTGATTGTGAGACTAGGGAACTCAAGATGAGGTTGAATGATGAGGAGATCATATTCAATGTGTAAAAATCCATGAGGCGTCCTAGTGAGTACGCAAATTGCTCCCTTATTGATGCGGTTGATGTGATAGTGGAGACAGATGATGTAGAATTGACAGTTGAAGATCCACTTCAGGCATGCCTGATGAACTTAGACGAGGTAAATGGTGAAAGCCTGGCAGAGTGGGTGTTATCTCTTGAAGGTAAGGGGTTTTGGGATAGAAAGTTGGAGTTTGAACCTCTACACTTAGAGAAGAGAGAGACCCCTCCAGCAAAACCATCCATTGAAGAGCCACGAAAGCTGGAGCTTAAACCATTACCAGCTCATATCAGGTATGAATTTTTAGGCCCTAACTCCACTTTACCTGTTATTATCTCATCTGGTTTGCTAGATATGCAGGATCAAAAGCTTATACAGGTACTCGAGGAATGTAAAACTGCCATTGGTTGGACCATGGAAAACATAAAGGGGATCAGCCCCACATACTGCATGCACAAGATTCTCCTGGAAGAGGGACACAAACCCTCCAGGAAACGCAAAAGAAGGCTGAACCCGAATATGAAGGATATAGTGAAAAAGAAAGTAATAAAGTTGCTAGACACGGGGTAGGTCCCAGGTAAGTTTTCTCACCCTTCTGTGTTGTATATTGATTATTATGCCATGAGGACATGGCATGATTTCAAGTGTGGGGTGGAAAACTTATCTTGTATATATTGTATATAGTAGATGTAGCTGTAAATAATATTAGTTGGCTTGGCCCGATGAAGGACACTTGGCGACGGGTTTCTTAAGGGTCTAAGAGTCAGGATAAAAAACACAAAAAAAAATTAAAAATTTGAAAAATCGAAAAATATGAGTAGAGGGCTCTTCCTGATGACGGACTATTTAGGACAAGTACTCTTGAGAGAAGTAGTCCATGTAGGAATTTTTCTTTCTTTTATTTTCTTTTTCTAGGTAGTGTATCACCTCCCCCTTAGGTATTTCTTTTGACCACAGTTCTTTTCCAATGATTTTTATTGAGCCGGGTTAGGTAGATTTTTCTTTTTTAGGATTAGAGGGCAAAGGTAAACATGTAACCCCAAGTATGCACATTAGCAAAACTTAATTGAACTTGAGAATGTATTATCTAAGCTTGATTGTAGATTCTAAATATGCCTTAAATTGCACAATACAGCTTGATTGAACATTGATAGGACTTTGTAGATGAACCTGATTCTAAATGAGTTGCATGCTATGTGTGTGAGATTTTACTTACAATATATGTTTTACATGATACCAAGAACTTGCCATGTGTGTTTGCAAAGCGAAATAGAAGTTGTTTGGTTGTAGAGATGATAGAGGCATTTCTTTGTGTAACCCCATAAATCAATAAGACATGAATTCACCTGTACATAATATCCTAGTTAACCCCTTTGAGCTTAAAGCCTATTCTTTGATTACCCTTGAATGTTCATGAAAAATCGAAATCATATACTGTTCTACTTTACCTCCTAGAAGCACTTGTGTTGTAATGAATATGCAAAAGTCTAAGTGTGGGGTGAAGGGAAGTTGAAAAAGGGAAAATCAAGAATGAATGGTAGAAAATGGTGAACTGGCAAAATCATGTAAATGCGTTGCAAATCAATGATAAAAAAAATATATATAGATATATCAATGTATATATGTAAAGTAGAAAGGCCAGTTACACCAAAAAAAGAAAATTGGGGATTAAAAGCAATAAAAGTGAAGAAATGTTTAGGGGAGACATAACGAAGAAAACTAAAAGGGAAGTTGTAAAAAAGAAAGAAAAGTGCTTAGGGAGGTTAGCCACTATAACCAAAAGTATCCTAACCGTCCTGTAGCCAACATTACAACCCTTAAAGACCTCTTGATCTATGATTGAATAACTCGATTAGTGGAGTATTACACTAGGGGCAAGCCTATGGTGTGTCTGTATGCATATGAATGTTCTTTGTTGAGAGCGAGTGAATTTTTCCTATATCTATAAGTTCCATGTTCTAAATTGTTTATGTGTGGGCACTTCTCTCAATAAATTGTGTGAGGGCATGTAACTCAGGAAGGAAAAGGTAAATTTGCAAGTCTGTGCTAATAACTAGAGTAAGCAATAATGTGTTGGCATGTGAGTTTAAGGTTATGTTAAGGATTGTGCATGTCTTAGGTTAATCATGAAAGATAGCTTTTGTGACATATTTTGGGGGAGACATTAATAAAATTGGCCTAAAGTGTGATTAAGGTTGCTCGAGTACGAGCAAAGGTTTAAGTGCGGGGGTATTGATAATAGGTGAATTTGACTATATTTATGCCCTAAATAATCACGCTTTATTGTTGTTTTGATATTGTTTATGATGACAAAATGCTTTTATTAGTGTTTTTAGTGTGTTATAGGTACACGTGAGCTAATGAAGACTAAAAGAGCAAGTTTTGGAGTCAAAAGATGGTGAAAAAGGCCAAAGTGTGGTACAAGTCAAGAAATTATGATGAAAATAGCCGGGAAGGTGTGATTACGAGCTATATAGATGTTATGGAATGAATTTAAGTGATTTGGAGCTTTGAAGTGTGAGTAAAAGCTCAAGGAATTAAGCCGGGATCGTGTTCGGGGGTCAAATTCGATAGTTTAGTACAAACGAAGACTCGATGAGGCATATTGCACACTGTCTAGTGAATTGGACATAACTTTTTGCTCAAAACTCCGTTTTGGCTCCATAATATATGGTTGGAAAGCTAACTCAAAGGGCTACAACTTTCATGTTTTGAGTTTTTCAAAATTACAAACGTAACAGGGTGAAAAACCACGGTCCATCTGCGACCGCGAACGAACCCGAAAAAAGAGGCCTGCGAAAGATTTTTGAAGTTCAGAGGAGTGGATTTTTCGCGGTCCATTCGCGACTGCAAACGAACCGCGAGCGAGGCCGAAATTCTGAAGGCTAAACTTGTCAAGATGCAATTTTTGTAACCTAAACCCTCTATATAATTATAGGATTCGCCCAAGAGAGGCAAGCATTGTATTATTCCCTACTTTTGCAAGATAATTAGTACGAGAGAACTCTCTCAACTTATTTCTTTCTTTATTATTGATTCTTTGATTATGAATTCAATTATTATTCTTGTTTCTTTGATTATGAGTAGCTAATTCTTTATCTAAGGTTTTGATGGAACCGATTGAGTGATGAACTTCTAGTTTACGCGATTACAAATTGTTAGCTAGATTTCTATTTGTTCAACTTCGTTCTTGTTGTAGTTAATTGGTAGAGCTCCCGATTAGTTGTGCCTATTTAGTGTGCATAACTTGGAAAAGAGTGCATATTTAGGTATATTGTTGAACAACACCACACCTAGGTTATTGGAGGAATCTATAACTTTAGGCGTAAAGGTGGGATTAGGAATAAAGAAGCCTTGGGTGCAATCTAAAGTGAACTATTCAAATTAAAGCTAGCTAGGGTAGCTCGGGAGAGTGCACTTGTAAATTATTATAGTTGCTCGGGAGAGAATTACGGTAAAAATAGCATTCATGATTGATAGAATATATTGACAATTTGTATGAGCATAAACAGAAGGGATTCCATCAATAGGGGAAATCAATACCTTAGTCTTTCTCTTTATTCTTTACCCAACATTCAATTCTTTCATTCGAGTCTTTAATTCTTGCAAAAGTTAGTTGTTAGAAAACCTCCACAAAAATATACTCAAATTTTGGGAAGCTGCTTCAAAAGTGTTCTTGGTTGTAAAAGTTGCAGTTGGTAGGTTAATTCTCTGTGGGATCGACTCTGGACTTAATTGACCAGATTATATTGACTACGACCGTTGCTTGGACGTGAATCACACATGAAGATAGAGGGAAGGGAAAGCAAGAGGCTAGCAAGGAGAAGGGAAGCAAATTCAGTGGTTGCTTCCTTTGTGATGGACGACATCGAGCGAGGTACAGTCCGAACAAGGTGGTGTTAAATGCTTTGACTGTCGCGGAGAAGAGGGATGCATTGGAGAGAGTGTTAGCACGTTTTTTAGGCCATGATCCATGGAAGATGCTTTGGAAGACCAAAGCACCAACAAAAGTTGCTGGATTTGGATGGACTGTAGCCTAGAATAGATGTCTTACCCAAGATATGCTACAAAGAAGAGGTTCTGCCTTATGCAGTAGATGTTTTTTCTGTGAAGAAAACCTGGAGTCTGTAAATCATTTGTTTCTTCATTGACGGCAAATCAAACAGATTTGGGACCTATTCCTTAACATCTATGGTGTGAAGTGGGCAATGCCAAACAATGTTAGAAGTCTGCTGGAAAGTTTGCAGGGTCAATCAGTAGGCAAAAGGAAAAAAAAGATGTGGATGACCATTCCCTTATGCATCATGTAGACCATCTGGCTAAAAAGGAATCAAAGATGCTTTGAAAATCAGAGGACCCAGATTCCTACACTGAAAAATAGTCGTTTGCAAAATCAATATTTTTGGTGTAAGGAAAGGGTAATAGGAGACTTGGTGCAGCTGTTTAGATTTTATGGAATTGTAGAATCTTTATTTGTAATTATTTTCCTATGATTTTTGCTTGTACTTTGAAAGTACCCCCTTGGTACTTTTTTTAAGTTTCTTAATAAAAGGTACCTTACCTGATCCAAAAAATTAAAAATTAAAAAACATTCATTAGCTAACAAACAGTGAACAGAATACAAAAAGGTAAAAGAGGAAAATGAAAGCAAGATCACTTTAATCGGGTTTAATAGCCACCACACCTGCTGGATGAGTGTATCGTAGAGAACAATGCGTTTGTTCTTGAAGAATCCATACATGTATGCCTAGCAAAATTTTCAGATACAAGATTAGTGCACAGGAGCAAGTGGGGTAAAATGCGAGGCAACTAGGAGTCTAGGCATAAGCACCTGGCTAAAAATTACATTCTAGTTACATATTCAAAGACAACATAATTCCAACAAATGAGTGAAGAGGTAGATTTCCGGCCAAAAAAGAAGGTGGATGTGGTCCGAGGGTTCACTGGGTAAACGAGGCCCTTAAATAAGTTCGTGTCTTCTGCAAAAACTTTTGTCATTCTTATCATATTTATGTATGTGCATGACCTTGAGCTATTCTTTTCAACCAGGGGACAGTCCAAACAGATTTGCCATCTAAAATAGCATTATTATCTTATAAAGGCCATCAATAAAAGGGAAGAAAAACTAAGAGAACTAGCATGTCAACCTACATCAACTGAGATTACAGAAAGAGGTCATAGCACAATCAACTGAAATATGTGATTGGCTTTCCGCATAAAAATATTGCAGGAAATAAAATATTTCCAAACTAGAGAGTTAAGTAACACCAGACCAATCCAAAAATTCAAATTATCTTCTCAAACTTTATTGCACACCTAAGACCAGCCAACCACTGAAAAGAAGAATGTGACAGGATTTCTATGTAGAATGGATGAAATGAAATAAAGGACATGTTTAACCACCATGAAGAAACCCACAGAATAACGAAAACAAGTTCTCACATTGCTATGGCTTGACCTTGTGGACCCATCAACGACAAATAACTTCTTTAGGGGAAATTTGAGCGAGGAAGCCAGATTCTCAATCTTCAACCTAAGTTCTCCTTCCGGAAGCTGCTCATTCAGTGAAACTTTATCATCAAATCAGGCTGCAGGAATTTCTTTTCTTTTTTCTTTTTCTTTGGGAGTTTTCTTCTTTAATGGTTGATACATTACTTACCGGGGTGAACTTGTTGAAAAGTGGAGCTATCAGAATAGGGTAAAGAGTCATCATAACAAGAGACAGGACGAGCATAAATCCCCACAAGTAAATGGCCAAATAAGGACCTCCCTTCTGCAAATCAAGAATCAATTTTATTGTTAGGGGAATCGATTTTATTTTTAGGGGGAACAGATACAATACCATCTCTTGCCTTTAAGATGGAGATATAAGAAATGTTCATTGTCAATTAGAACACTGGTCTGAAACAGCAGTAACATCTCAAACAGAATTCTTAAATTTGAACCATAACTGCAAAACGAAGTTCCTGTAATCCCTAAAACATGAGTACCTGTACTATAACAATGATGGCAGCAACAATGGGAGGACCAACTACAATTGCCAAAGCAATTCCTTTGATCATGTCTCTGAAGAATAACCATATTGTTTGCTGTATAAGAATGATGAATTCGTGTTCAAAATAGACAAGTTAACCGCCAAAATAAGTTGATATATGGAAAACAAATAAAAGAGATAGTAGCTACTTAAACTGGAAGAAAGTACTGCTCATTTCCCAAAATATACCTTGTTGAAACCATGGTGGGACTCGATCACAAAAGTTGAATACAACGAAAATGGCAAATCAGTGATCTGTAAAGAAATAGCAAATAAGTTTTACCAAAAAATTATGAAGATGCGCACAAGTATAACTTTCTGAATGCTATCCAGACTACTTCAACATATGTGGGGACATAGATATCACCAAACTACCAAGTGCATCAATCAAAATGCTTCTCGGAATAAGTTTCAGCCTAATACTTGTGTCATTGCAAAAGGGGTTTTCAACAAATATTCACTACAAGAAATTGTTTTTATCTAGCTGTCTAAATGAACTCGACTTGTAAAATTGCATCACCATTAAATTTATCAACTGAAAATACGCCAAGAGACTTGCCAATTGTGGCTAACAGTGTTTCATATGGCTAAGTTGGATGTCACTTAAAGTTTGCCATGTGTGAAGCAGGTTCCAAATACCTGCGTCAACCATAAGGGCAAAAATCTCATGGAACTGATGACCCAATAGGAAGAGCACTTACCGCCACGCAAACTTTGCCCTAAAGCAATTTATTTTGTGAACCATACATTTTCATCTTCTTCTTGGTTGAGAAAGATAACATTTTCTTCTTTGATTTTCCACGTATATATGCATAACTTAATCCTCTGAGCCCTTTTACATGACACTATTACTATGTGATGAGTCAAAAAAAAAAATTCTTGTACTAAGCTTTCTCAAACAAATTTACATATTTTTGAAAATAGAAATTATGATTTATAGCACATTTTATGTAGCTTCTAAATATGTAAATTTTACTTCAAAAAAATGAGGAGCCCGTGCTTAAATACGCATAAAGAACTAGATGCTTGGATATGTGCACTTTCGTGTGTGTGTGTCTATATATATACATATACAAGACAACGGTTTAACCATTTCTAATATATTCTTTAATTCATAATTAACCACATTACTCTGCTATTTATTCTGCAATTTTATTTTTCTTTGCCCACGATAGGTATACCACCTCATGCCCCTGATACAGTGGTTGAAAAATAAAAAAAGAACATCAGGTTGAACTCTAAGGGGTGAAGCAGAAACAAATTAAACAAACTTTGACAAAAGACAACCCCGAAAAAGACGAGAGGATGGACCGACTGGTGCAAGTGTCAAATGTGTTCAAGGCCATCTAGAGGATTCTTTTTCATATGGTGTGCAGTGTGGAATGCATTTCTCCATTTATTAACTAAGAATAACGAGACAGAGTAAGTTGATGTTGCATGTGCAAATAGGATTAGAGAAACACATATATGCGTTGCAAAGTTGCTTCACATTTTTTGTGCGCCCTTATTTCTGTTCTTTATCATCGATAGAGTATTATCAAGGAAGTTGGATGAGGTAAGTGAATTTATACTACGAAGTGCGAGGAGAAAAAGGAGCACAACTTAGGAAGGCGGTGCCCGAAACTATGGAACGAGGGGAACAGAAATTTTTCCAAAGCAGCAAGAAGGATGTGACTTGTGAGAAGCAAAAAAGCTCATATATGTATCAGTTATAGTTTTGGAGTAAATATGCTTTGTGCACCAGGCTGCCCTTTATGTTTTTTGGAGTAAAAAGAAACCACCATATTATATATAGAGTTGGGCAGGATGGATGGATATATCTATGCCAAAAATTATGTATTTTTATCAATACTTCCATGTACCATTAATCAATAGACATTCTAATTATGAGCTGAATAAGGTCATGTTTTTTTTTTTATAAGGGAGATCATGTTTTCTTATATTTTGATGGTGATATAGTCTATATATTTTCAAATGAATATGAAGGGAAAATACTAAAAGTACTCACCTAATATAATACATGGTTATCACACAGTTTGAAAAGTATGAATTCAATAAAAAGGTCTTTCAATGTAGAGTCAAAAAGCACACGTTTCAACTAATCATGGTTATGTGCTTAGTCATATATCACAAAGACCAAATTAAAGTTTTTCAATTAAGAAGATGGAGGTTTTCCAATAATTAAGATGTCACGGCAAAAAAAAAAATCATTTCCTAATATGCTGAAGGTTTTACTAAATTCATTTTTGTCAACGCCAAACAAAATCATGGCAACAAAGGTCAAGTGCAACAACTCCAGGAGAACACCAGCCATCCTATTTCTAGAGGGAGAGGGGGAGGCAAATGGAAATGTTCATATGCACCTGTGACCAAACCATAACTCCAGCTAAAAATGCTAGTGTGTGAAATATTTCACTCTCCGCATTGAGACCAAGGTATATCAGAAAATCTCCTGATATCTGCATTCAAAAAAGAAACACTAAGTCAACAATGAGCAGAGAAGCGGAAACGCTTCTCAAGTTCTGCTTCTCAAGAGAAAGGCTCAATCACTCACCTTCCAAAACCAAGGTAATATCCGGAAATATAGGATGGCAGAGTCCATCAGTATGGTAACAAACTCGTGGACAAAATGAAAATTACTGAAAAGAATTAAATTACCAAAAGAATTAGAAAAGATGTGCAAACAAGATAATGCAAGAATTGGTGAAGTTAAATAACATTCCGTGAACAAAAGGAAGCACACCTTTTGTCGAGACTATATGCCTGGGACTTCTTGAATTTTTCCTGGCTAATCACCCCCTCCAGAGGTTTTGGAAGTGTTGGCAATTTAAGAGCCGCATGTTGTCGTAAATCAAGGTATGTCTCAAATATGTACATTAGTATCATGAAACCTGGAAGGTTCAAAAGCACAATAAGAGGCAAATCACAACATCTTTTTAAAAAAAAAAAGGAAAAGGAAAAGATACAGTACACCATACCATAAATAAATAGAAGGAGAGTACAGAACAGAATGTGACAGCAAATAGCAAGTTAACTAATAAGAAATCCGAAGGAAGGATCCAAGTTATGGAAATGAAGACCACAAACAGAATAACAGATTGAAGCCAAGCAAATTGAATAGCAAACCAAATGATAAAAAGGAACAACTTCAATTAACTTGTCAACCAAATAATAAAAAGCAACAACTTCAATTAACTTGCCAACCAAATCAAGACGGCAATCCAACATCAAACAATTAATAACGGGCAGACCGGTGCAATAATCTCCTGCTATGCGCCGGGTCCGGGGAAGGGGGCATCAAACAATTAATAAATTAACAAAAATGAAACCACCATTATGTAACGGTAATTTCATACAAGCTTGATAATATGCCTAAAAGGCATCCAAAATGGAAATAGAACGAGAAAGTGTCATAGCTTGAGGCAAATGATAGATTTCTAAATAGAATTTTAAGGCAGAACTTCAGTAAAATATCTCTCTATTGTTCCAATCTTATTGTATGTCCACAGAACAATGTTTAACACCATAGTAGTAATGATCCTGAAACTATCACTAGAAAAGTACTGAGTTCATAAACTTCCAACTCAATTCCTTATGGAGTCTGATTAACCAATAATTCCTTCACGATAAGTGAAAAACTATTTTACCGCACACTGATATTAACAATAAGTGAAAACTAAGGACGATTTATGCAATACTTAGCACACCCCTATAATCTCTATATTTCTTGCTAACAGTTTTAATCTGATGAACAATTCAAGGTGAAAGTATATTTTAAAAGATATTTCCCAATTACCAAGCATGCCCCATGTAGTTCAATTTGCCTACTTCGAGTGCATTTGCCTTATAATTCTATCAAAAGCAAGTACAATTACTAAGCACTCAAAATAATTGTACAATGTTGGATTATTTGAAAATCTAGCCTAGTATCAAGGGCGGAAATAGTTAAGAACTAACTGTTAGTTCATCCTAAACCGAGTAGCTTCGGCTCGAACTAAACAAGTACAAGCAAACGCATGTAGTCCTAAAGTGCAATAATCTTTCTATACAGGCAGATAGGAATGAATTTGTTAAATAAGTAAAACCTAAAAAATTGGAAATGTAAAAGCAAGCAAGAAAGAAAGAAAGAAAGAAAGAAAGAAAGAAATAAGAAAGAAAGAAAGAAAGAAAGAAAGAAATAGGTACTACGCGTGTGTATAGGTTAAGAGAGAGAAAGTTAGAGAGCATACCGACAACGGATTCCAGGTACGGAAATGCCATGGATGACTGACTCAGTGCAGCAACAAAGAAAAAGAGAGAGATGATACAGTGACGCTTGTTTTTTTTTTTTTTTTGGGGGGGCGATTCACCGATTTATATACAAATTGATTTTGCCTTGGTGAATTTATAGCGACTCATAAATCGTGTTCGAAGAATTGGATTTATATATCGTTATAAATTGCGACTTATAAATGCATTTAGTGAAAGAAAAAGCTCAAAGTAATTCCTAAGTTTCCCTAAAATATATACTAGAACACTATTAGTCCTTATCGTTTTCAGCAGTGGTGCACTTTTGGTTCTAATGGATGAAATTGTAACCCACCCAATATGGAATAACCGGGTTCGTTTTAGGTATGAGGTATAAGGCGTGGGATTAAATTTATAGTATGTTTGATTGATGGTATAAATTTATTATGGGATAAATGTATACATCAACTCAGATAAGGTATAAATTTAATCTCACACAGTATTCCAACATATCTTATCTTATCTCACCTTATCTCGTCAAATGTGAAATGATTTTATCTTATCTCTCATGTGGTATAAATTAATCGTTGAATTATAATCCCGGAATAATTTAGTGTACGTATAAACGATCCTTAACATATGATATGCTTTTGTCCGACCGGTCGTTTTGAGCTCCGGCGCGTCATTCAGCAGATTGAGGCCATGAACAACTTCATCTCAGGTATATTGACTTGTGTGTATGGTCAGAATTAAAATTCACGAAGTTTGGAGTCAAATCTAAATGGAAATTCTCATTTTGAAATCTTAAAGTTGAAGAAATGAACTAGGATTGGAATTTTGAGTAAATGACCTCAGAATTGGGATCTGAAAGTTCCAGCATGCTCGTATGATGATTATGAACTTGGGCGTATGTCCGGATTTGGTTTTTGATAACCCGTGAGCATTTCGACGTATATGGTGGAAGTTAGTATTTCAGAAGAATTTCATAAATTTAGGTTGGAAGGCATTTTTGAATTATAGATATCCGTTTGGGATTCCGAGTCTCGGAATAGATCCGTATGCTGATTTTGGAGTTGGGAACGCGATCGGAAGTGAATTCGGATGTGCGGAGGTCATTTTGAAGTCATTTGGCGAAATATAGAAATTTGAAGGTTTATGAGAAAATTCGACCGGAAGTGAAAATTTTGATATTGGGATCGGAATGCGATTCCAAAAGTTGGTGCAAGTCCGTAATGTCGAATGTGACTTGTGTGAAAACATTGACTCAATTCGGATCGATTTTGGTAGGAAATGGGACAATTAATCTCTTTAAAGAAAGCTTAAATTAGAAAAGTCAATCCAACGTTGACTTGTGAGTTAGAGGGCTCGGAACTGAATTTCGATAATTCGGTTAGTTTCAAGGGATGATTTAAGACTTAGGAGCGCAATCGGGAGTAATTTTGGAGGTCCGGTGAAGAAGTTAGCCTATTTTGGCGAAGTTGGAATTTTGGCGGAATCCAATCGATAGGTGATATTTTGATCCAGGAGTCGGAATGAAATTTCGATAATTGCAATAGCTTCGTTAGGTGATTTTGGATACGTCTGTAAATTTTCAAGTCATTCGGACATCGTTTGGTCGGATTTTTGATCGAATGTGAATTTTGAAAGTTTAAGTTTAAGTTTGAATCGAATTCTAGGATTTTGGTAATTTTTTATGTTTAAGGTAGCATTTTTATGATCCGAGCAAGTTTGAATGAAGTATTAGGTTGAGTTTGTGTTTTTGGTTGAGGTCCCGAGGGCCTCGTGGTGATTTCGGATGCCTAACGGGCATTTTTGGTTTTGAAAAAAGCTGCTGAAATGCAGCAGATTTTCAACGCTAGTAGGCTACTTTGGGAGCTCATATCTTGTAATCTATAAGGAATCACAAAAAGTGCAAAACACGAAAGTTGTAGACCTTTGTGTCTAGTTTCCAGAGAGCTAAAGAACTAGTAATTTGGAAATATGTACTAGAAGTTATGATCGACAGAAAATGACTGCTAGAGCAATATGATGTACAACTTGTATAGCGCAGGTGCAAGGTACAACTCAATGAACCACGGACAGAATCTTTATTACACGAAATTGGTTTATTTCTTTCATTTATTTCATTTGGTTTGGATGATTTTGGAGAGATTCAAGAGGGTATTTTCATCATCAATGTGAAGGTAAGTTATCCCCACCTATTTTGAGTTAAGTACATCAATTATGTATGCAATTGGGCATGAAAATTGTAGAAAAATTGAGGATTTAAGCCTAGGGATTTGAAAATAAGATTTGGTGATTTGAGGGGTCAAATAAACTCCTATTTTGATGAACTTTATATGTACGGACTCGTGGCGAGACGAGGATTCTGAAAATATGAGTTTCATAATTTTTTGAGAAGCGGGCCCAAGGCTCGGGTTTTGGAAACTTCGTGTTTTTGGGTGTTTTTCGAGTCATTTCAATTGGGTTATGATTCATTAGCCTATTTTGATGTATTCTTATTGGTTTTGATCAGATTTGGAACCCGAGGAGGTCGATTTGTGAGGAAAGCGCAAGGCAAGCTAGGACTTTTTGCCGGTTCGAGGTGAGTGGTGGTAATAAATGATGTACTGAGGGTTTGAAACCTCGTACTTGCACTATACAGTGCTATGTTGAGATGAAACACGCGTCATGTGACGAGCGTGGTGGTATTGTGACTGGGGATTTGGACTTGGTACTTCCCGACTGATAGTTTCCTATGTATAATGACTGAGATTGAGCTTATATCTGTGTAATTGGGCTAGTAGCCGTGTTTGGGACCTTGTGCCGATCTGTAGAGTATTAGGGGAGCCTGTAGAGCTAATTGACCCTTATATCATGTTGGACACATACACTTAGCCGTATTCATAGCTGTATAACATATCATGAGCCAGTACTAGATGTGTACTCTTAGAGAGACTACCTGGGGTGGGATTTCCTGTTCTAGCTGAGTGGGCCCGAGAGGCCAAGTTTAGATTGACTGTGATGGGAGCGAGGACCCGCTGTGAGGTATTATATATGTATATGTATGTATATATATATATATATATATATATATATATATATATATATATATATATATATATATATTGGATCGGGCTGCATATATGTATATATACATATATATATATATATATATATATATATATATATATATATATATATATATATATATATATATATGGATCGGTCTGCACGCTGCAGTAATATATATATATGGATCGGACTGCACGCCATAGTATTATAGCGCTTGGGCTGAACGCCGCAGCACTATATATATTGGATCGGACTGCACGCCGCAATACTATATATATATTGGATTGGGTTGCACGCCGCAGCACTATATATATTGGATCGGGTTGTACGCCGCAGCACTATATATATTGGATTGGGCTGCACGTTGCACCACTATATATATTGGATCGGGCTGCACTCCACAGCACTATATATATTGGATCGGACTGCATGCCGTAGCACTATATATATTGGATCGGGCTGCACGCCACAGCATGATATGTATTGGATCGGGCTGCACACTGCAATGCTACAGCATGATATGTATTGGATCGGGCTGCACACTGCAATGCTATATATATATATATATACATATATATCGGATCAGGCTGCACGCTACAGCAGTATGAGTGAGGACTAGGTCAGTGTGGGATCATTGTGAGACAGTTGTGGACTGGAATTAGATTTATCACTGTAGTGATGGCTTACCTGTAAGGTTACCCTTAGAACTGTTTAGTGATAGTATAGGTGTTCTTACTTTCAGTTGTTATTTATTAATATTACTCAATGAGTTGAAATATACTCACCCTACTCCCCCGCACTCTTTGTGCAGTACAGGTGTTCAGGAGGGCAGTTGAGCTACCGCAGCTGCTACATTATTGTTATCCCGAGGAGACTTCGAGGTAGCTGTCGGCGTCCGCAAGACCCGATCTCTCCCTCCATATCATCTTGTCTTTTACTATTTTACCTCGACTTGGATTGTATATGATATTTCCATCTGTTAGAGGCTCAGACTTGTGACAACGCGATTGTTGGGTTGTATTTTGTGTATTTTGTTTTCGCACTTGCTATATTGTTATGAAAACAAGTTATTAACTTTAATCGATCAGTATTAATTAATAATTGGCTGGTAATATGGGAAAACATGGTCGGGCTTGCCTAGCAATGTGTTGGGCGCCATCATGACCGGGGTTTGGGTCGTGACAAATTGGTATCATAGCCTAGGTTACTAGGTCTCGCGAGTCATGAGCCGGTTTAGTAGTGCATCGCAGATAGGTATAGAGGTGTCTCCACTTATCCTCGGGAGGCTGCAGACCTTTTAGGAAACACTTCACATCCTTGGAATTCTTATCGTGCGTACTTGATTCAGCTTGTGGTATGATTCTTGACGTTCCTTCTACACGTTGATATGCGCACTCGAGCGCTTAGTAATATATTTGCCTTGATGGCTTGCGATTACCCAATCGAGGGGCGAGATATAACCTCTGTGAGTTCATGCTTGGCCAGTCTGGAGGACTTGAGGCCGGATCTTTGTCTATGGCTTGAGCACCGAGGTTCTGATTTTGTGAGCTGGAGTTATAAACTTATATGTTCAGTATTGTCCCTAATTGTGGGAATGTCGGCTAGATAGCCATGTGATGTGTATCATGGTGGAAGGTGTGCTGAAATACTAAATTGAGGCGAAACATGTGGGTTATCTTTTGCGGAGTGCCCTTAGGTAAGCTGATTCGTATGTGTAATGGAAAGGATATTATGATTCGATCAGGTGCCATGCATGTCAGTGTATCAATTTTGATAATATAATTCGTGCAGTATTGAGATTTAGGTTGTTGATATACCTTGTCATGTCTTGTCGAGTTGTGGACATGTTGTTAGGATGGTTTGGTGATTCTCTGGCATGTGGATAGACCAAAGTACAAAGGAAACTCTATCGAAATTTTTGAAAAATTTGGGACTTAGAAAAGATTTTGTCACCTAAAGAGTAGGCTTAACTATTGTGGGTGTATAAATGCAAGAATTGTAGAAGAGTTAAGATTTATGATGATTCGAGTCTCTGCCAAAGCTAGTAAATGATTTGAGTTCAATCTCACTATAACATTGTGGCGTCATTTGAATAAGAATGCTATTAGTGGTTTAAAGTGCTTTGATATATGGCTTCGAGCTAAGTTGAGGAGGTTGCTATTGACTAGCTAATTGCACGGTTGTGTGCTATGTTGATTTTGTCTCTAAGTACATTGGAAATTTTGGTAAAGACTACATGGTGCGTCGTAGATGTTAAGGAATATTAGAATGTTTTGAGTTACTATTGATAAAGAATGCTCTTTACATAGAAAAAATGGTATTTGTATCCATATGAAATCATGTTTTGGTATCAAAGTACTAACAATGCACAAGTGGTTCTATTCATTTAGGGCATGTGATTTACAGCTAAATAAGGGTGAATGAATCTCGCGAGAATTGTATTACTGTGTTCAAGGTTTGCATAATCTTGTGTCCTAAGTTTTTGTATGTGGCTAGGGACTGTGTTTTCATTAGAAGAGATCAAGACTTGTGCTATGTTATGTCATTATGGGATTCTATGTATCCGTATTTGGAAGGTAATGATAACGAATTCAGATTCGCGGGAAGTTCTTCAAGTAATGTGTTCTGGAATGTGGTATTTCTGGGAGATGTTTGATAGGGTATTCGGTGATCTATGGGTCTTAGATAGGGTGGTCTTATGTGCGAGTCTCATGTGGTAAACCTGGGTTGAGGTATTGTAGTGCTACAGTAAAGGCTAATATTAAATTAAAGATGAATCAGAAAGGAATTTGGGTAAATGGAACAATTTGGTAATGAATCGAAATGGTATGATAAGGATACGATTAATTCCTGGTATGTGCTCGAAGTAATGAGTCTTGCAGGTATTGTGCAACAAAGCTCTTGCGTACTGGCAGTTTGCTTAGCAGGGTATATGGTCAAAAGGGACAAGGTAATGTAAACTGATAATATCTAGTGGTGTGGTGGTATTCTCTTTTTGAATCGACTGTAATGATTGAGTTGTTGACGGCATAGGGAAATTTTTGAATGCCTTTCGTGGTATGATTGGATGCTTGATGTGCATTATGTATTCGTACATTGGAGTATGGAATCACGCATAGCTATTCGTGTGCTATATATGTGTTGGAGACTAGGAGTTCTCGTAATCCGCCTATGCAGTGGGGGTATATCATGTGTATCGGCACCATTTAGCGGTTATTGGAAATTGAAAGCCCTAGTGGCTCTCTCTTTACTTGATATGATGAATTTGGGTTATGATATATGATTACAGGCTGGCTGTCAGTCTAGACTAATATGATATGGACTATGACGGAAAATGTCACAAATTGCGTAGCAGAGTGCATCAGATTATGTTCCAGCAGGGTAGATGTACCCCAGGACCAGCGGACGACTGGTAGGTATTGCTTTGTCAGTTGGGCCTTCGTGGCGGATGTCAGTGCAAAGGTTTCTGCCATTAATTCAGTTCCATTATTGAGGAACTTTGTCGGATGTGTTTTTTATGGCCGAGATTGAGGCTATATATGTTGATGGTAATGAGCAACTTGACTTGGTGTGCATTTCCTTTTGCGAGATTTATGCGTGGATCGGGTGGCACTCCACCACGGATTATTTGGATCGGGTGGCACGCTGTGTCATGACCCTAGTTCACCAATCATGAACCTGTCATGACGGTACCCAGCCTTCACGACTAGGTGAGCCTAACACAATGCGGAATATACAATTTCATGAATATTAAATAAGGAAATAGCGGAAAACGATATAAAAGGAATGTAGTCAGTGCCGCTTGGCACATACACTCATCAACCACACCATATAGCATACCACCAATACCCGGAATCCCACGGGTAACACAGACTAAAAGGGGAGAGTACAAATGTGGCTCTATACATCAAGAATGTCTAAAAACAACGAAATGAGGGAAAATAACTACTATCGCTATGAGAATAGAAGGAGGCTCTCCGGATTCGTGGACGTAGCAGATCATACCTCGAGTCTCCGGATGTGCTGCTGTTGAATCACCTAGGATGAGCCTGTCCTGATGTACCTGGATCTGCACAACAAACGTGTGCAGAAGAGTAGCATGAGTACACCACGGCGATACTCAGTAAGTGCCAAGCCTAACCTTGATGGAGTAGTGACGAGGAAGGTCAGGGATCTACCAAGAGAACAATAACATAATGATCAAAACAGTAATAAGCAGGAATAAGTAAGAATGAATCTGAAATAACAACAATGAAGTAATTACTACAACCGCCTACGATTAGCTAACTACAAGTAACCAACACAACATAAACTCAAACCAGCAAGTCCAGGACCTGTGGGAATTGAACCCACAGTCCCTCTCTATATCCAACAACTCAGGATCTTTGGGAATTTAACCCGCAGTCCCAATATCAATATCTCTGGGTCTCCGGGAATCGAACCCGCAGCCTATATCTCAATATCTCAGGATCTCTGGGAATTGAACCCGTAATCCGTATCTCGATAAATATATCAATAAACTCCGGGTCT